>OY754980.1:20346517-20946517 GCA_963576475.1 Molanna angustata
GTTTCGACTTGTATATTGAGTTATGTATTGAATTGGCGGCGAGCGCACACCCGTTCAACTCAGAAGTCAATATCCAAGTGAGGCCCTGTACGAAGCTAACTGTCAAATATATATATATATATATATATATATATATATATATATATATATATATATATATATATATATATATATATATATATATATATATATATATATATATATATATATATATATATATATATATATATATATATATATATATATATATATATATATATATATATATATATATATATATATATATATATATATATATATATATATATATATATATATATATATATATATATATATATATATATATATATATATATATATATATATATATATATATATATATATATATATATATATATATATATATATATATATATATAGATATATATATATATATATATATATATATATATATATATATATATATATATATATATATATATATATATATATATATATATATATATATATATATATACAGAAAGTTATAGTTACAAATAAATAAATTATATTTTAAAGTACATAAATATATTGTTTCTTTGTTTTTAGGCTTATTTATATTTATTTATAACTTATTGTACATATATAATTTATACACTGGCGGGTTTATTGTCAAGCGGCAATTTATTCCAACCAACCAGAGTTGATTTAAATAAACAAATCAATGCGTACTGTGGCAATAAGGTTATGACAAGACGAAAATAAAAAATGAACTAAAATATCACGAATTTAATTATTTTTTATTTTACAGTTTTCATATATATTTTCTGTTTGTGTTTAAAAGGTCTTCGTAAGACTAAACAATAAAAAGAAACTTGAATTATAAATAATGTTATATTATGTATTTACCTAATAAAAAATATGAATATTGCAAATTGATGTCCTGAAATGTTTGTATATTATAATGAGAATAGGAGTTGACCACACCACCATCTCACTCGTTCAAGCTTTGTCAGACACCCTCCAGATAATCATTGACCGTAGTCCGTTGTGATATAGAGACGGCTCTCAGCCGTAGTCGGGTTGAGGAGGTGTGGAGACGTGGAGGGAGATAGGGATATGCCGGAGGATATTGATAAGACAATAAGAATATCCCTGACTCCCTCAGTTTTCCCTCCCCGGGGAGTGATTGGGCTCTATTACCTTCTCACTCACTGTGCTCACCGGACTATAGGCGTAACGCAATCACTAATGTCCTAGAAAACAAGGAAGAAGTAGGCCATTTTTACTTTCGTACAAAGGGACATATCTCAGAGGTATTTCGTTACGCAGTAAGTTCAGTATATTATTATTATTCGAGGCGAGTACTTGTTAACGTGAATTTCGAAACCGAGATAAAGTAGAAATATTTATTTTATTTTGTTTAAATATATCACTTTTAAAATTGTTATGACGTATTGAATATATAAATGATTTGGTGCATAGTTGAAAATAATGCGTAACACAATCACTATTGTCCTAGAAAACAAGGAACAATTAGGTCATTTTTACTTTCTTAGGTACCTACAAAGAGACATATCTCAGAGGTATTCCGTTTCAGAGTAAGTTATAATATTACTAGTTGCATGTAACACATGAGATCCAACTGTCGATAGCAATAGTATGTATAGTTGAAGAATATGTACCAAACTTTAAACCCATAGATACAAATTATTGAATATTTTCAGATATTTTGTTTTCTATACAACATATGTAGGTATGTATGTCAAGATAGGATAGTATGGAGGAAGATCCTTTTTCCTACCCAGAATATGCAAATAGCATGATGGTATGTATGTATGTTTGGAGATGAAGTATCAAACTATTAAGTCTTCTTACATATTGTGTATAGGCGACTGCCATACAAAATGTATGAAGCGATGTCGTCACTAAATTCAATTTTTAAAAAAATTGTTAAAAAAAAATTGAGATCTTCTATTACAATGTTAATATTTTTTATAGAAAATTAAATTATCTAGTTGGGGTGTTTCGGCTTTTTTCGATAATTGTAAAAGTTTTGGAAATATAGGCAGTTAAACTCATAAATTTATCATAAAAAAAATATTTTTCTTAATAAAAAATGTTTGAGAAACCCTGGAATTTTTTTGAAAAAACTTATTTGAGATTTTGTATTTGTCTATGTTTGTACCAATTTTCAGCGTTCTGGCGTTAATGGTTTCTGAGATATATGGAAAAATAAAATAAAAATTCAAAAGTTGATAACCCCTGACTGAAACAAAAATTCAAAATTCCGAGTATAAAAGTTTTGTAGGCCTGTAACTGTTTATATATTCTGAAATTTTGGGCTCTGTAAATTGAGCGGATCAAAAGTTATAAGGGGGGGACGGACACACACACACACACACAGACACACAGACACACAGACACACAGACACACAGACACACACACACACACAGACACACGAAATGTTCTACTCCGAATTCTGAGTAAATCCGTGTATGGAACATATATGCTGCGAAGCCTCTAAGTTGGTGTTTTTTGACTTCAAAGTTGGAAAAGCCGTGAAAAAAGTAGACCTCTCCATACAATTCTCGCGTATTCTGGCTTGATACATTGTCGATATGTTAAGAGAACAAAGTTCTCCTGAACAAATCGACAGTTGGAAAATAACTAGTTGCATGTAACACATGAGATCCAACTGTCGATAGCGATAGTATGTATAGTTGAAGAATAAAAATCAAACTATAAACCCATAAATCCAAATTATTGAAAATTTTAACACATGTTGGTATGTATGTCAATATAGGACAGTATGGAGGTCAGTCCTCTTTTCCTACCCGGAATATGAAAACAGCATGATGGTTCTGTATGTATGTTTGGAGATTAAGTACCTATCAAACTATTAAGTCTTCTTACATATTGTGTATAGGCGACTGCCCTACAAATTGTATGAAGCAATGTCGTCACTACATTCCATTTTTATAAAAATTGTTAAAAAAAGTTTGAGATGTGCTAATACCATGTTAATATTTTTTATAGAAAATTAAATTATCTAGTTGGGGTATTTCGGCTTTTTTCGATATTTTAAAAAAAAATTAAAATATAAGCAGTTTAACTCATAAATTTATCATACAAAAAATATTTTTCTTAATAAAAAATGTTTGAGAAACCCTGGAATTTTTTTGAAAAAACTAATTTGAGATTTTGTATTTGTCTATGTTTGTACCAATTTTCAGCGTTCTAGCGTTTATGGTTTCTGAGATATATGGAAAAATAAAATAAAAATTCAAAAGTTGATAACCCCTGACTGAAACAAAAATTCAAAATTCCGAGTATAAAAGTTTTGTAGGCCTGTAACTGTTTATATATTCTGAAATTTTAGGCTCTGTTTATTGAGCGGATCAAAAGTTATAAGGGGGGGACGGACACACAGACACACAGACACACACACACACAGACACACACACACACACAGACACACACACAGACACACACACACAGACACACGAAATGTTCTACTCCGAATTCTGAGTAAATCCGTGTACGGAACATATATGCTGCGAAGCCTCTAAGTTGGTGTTTTTTGACTTCAAAGTTGGAAAAGCCGTGAAAAAAGTAGACCTCTCCATACAATTCTCGCGTATTCTGGCTTGATACATTGTCGATATGTTAAGAGAACAAAGTTCTCCTGAACAAATCGACAGTTGGAAAAGCCGTGAAAAAAGTAGACCTCTCCATACAATTCTCGCGTATTCTGGCTTGATACATTGTCGATATGTTAAGAGAACAAAGTTCTCCTGAACAAATCGACAGTTGGATAATATAATTTAACATAGGTACATTATTATTAAAAAATGTTTTGTATATAAATCACAATTGAGATATTTGACATGATCATTTTTGATATGCGATCCCTTCTTTATGAGTAAAAAAATACCGAGGAAAAAGCATTCTCTTCAAACAAATCGTTCGAGTTATAAACAGATAAGATTGAAATAAGAAAAATTATTTATTATACTGACAAATAGATTCCTACGAAATTATTCATGGAACTGAAAAATGTTATATGGAAAAATATTCTTTATTTTTCTTAACTCATATAGGTAACAAACAATCTGTAGCGAAATTGCTTATAGAAGCCGAAAATCTTGGCTTGCCTATAAATATAATGTTAAGTAATTCAAGACCAAATATTAATTTAATTGTTTTATTACAGCAATACAAGATTAAAAATTTAACCGTCTGTAGATACAATGCTTTACAGGGCCACAAATGTTAATATTATTTGGGCATGTGATTTTAAAAATATTTTTCATGGTCACTGGAATGCACAACGTTGCTAAAAAACATTAAATTTTCTACATTACTCAATTTTTTTCAGGGTTTGCCTAGTCCGAAGGTTCTAGACTCGCCCCTGTTATTAGGTAGTGAATCTCTCATACGCAAGTTACATAACAAAATATACGTATGTACCTATTACAAATCTTAGTGATGGTCACTTGTTGTGCTTATAAAATGTGTATTGTTTGTTTGTCAAAATATTATTTACAATAATATTTAATAACTAGGTACATACACCGAATGTGTAGTAACTACAATGTGTTATTTAATGAAGAAGACCTCTTCAATTAGATGCTTATTTTTGAGGTTATGTGGTGTACGGGTGTTCCCCGTTTTGAGGTTATGTGGTGTACGGGTGTTCCCCGTTTTGAGGTTATGTGGTGTACGGGTGTTCCCCGTTTTGAGGTTATGTGGTGTACGGGTGTTCCCCGTTTTGAGGTTATGTGGCGTACGGGTGTTCCCCGTTTTGAGGTTATGTGGTGTACGGGTGTTCCCCGTTTTGAGGTTATGTGGTATACGGGTGTTCCCCGTTTTGAGGTTATGTGGTGTACGGGTGTTCCCCGTTTTCCTACTTTTCTATTATGCTCCCTTCCACAAAACCATTTTCTTTTGATTCCACTGTGAAATGATTTTATTTGTAAAATTACTTGGTTCACATGTCATATTTTGTTTATTAGTAAAATAAATTGATTTATTTGTCTGTTTACACAATAAATTTAAATAAAATGACAATTTAAAGATGTTAGAATTATTAAATATTTTTCATTTATTTGTCTATACAATCTAATCAAATATCTTCCAAATTATCAGATTTCACAAGGAAAAACTCACTATAAAGGCATTCAAAATTGTTAGATGTTGCAATTGCATAAAGTGATCACTAAAGACCGATGACAAGTCATAAGCCCAGTAAGAATGTCTTTGTGATTTTCCTTGCTTTCATACACAATTTATTCCGTCCATCTCTATGGAGATGTTCCAAAAAAAACCTGTAGAACATATGTACTTCATTGTCATGTGTCATTGCTCCCATATATAATAAATAAAAAAATACGATATAATTTTTTTAAAATTAAACAATAGATTCACTTATTATGTGAATAAAGTGCGATAAAATTTGTAAAACTTTACTATGCGATTCAAATAGATTTTTTTCCTTAAGGGGCCATATGAACCTAAACATCTCAATTTCAAATCAAATTCCTCAAATATGTTAAACAGTGTGTTTCTAGAAAAAAAAGTATAAGTTTTATTAACATTTCTCTACTGAATGTTCGTCACACAATTTTTAAATTCAGCCTAAATTCCCACAAAAAAAAATAAAAATTTCCTTTTTTACAGCATTTTTTTAAAATTAATCCATAACTATGTGTCGTTGAGAAATAAATCTTTTATATGCTTAAAGAGTAGATGAAATCAAAGTGTATGACCGATATTTTTTTTTTCATTTCAACTAAGGTTTGTTCTTAAAATGCAAAAAATCAACAAATTTGGGGTTTACGATAATTTAAACCACGTATAAACCTTTTTTAACGCACGCAATAGTTACTCTTACTAACGCGTCACTTCATAGTGCATTGACGGTTTTAATATATCATGTTTTCGGTCACTAAGTTTAGCGTTATATGTCCTCTTAAACTTGAAATCGGACCGCCATAATTTATTTGCGCACGTCGCTTTACAATATGGTGGCGGTTTGGTTTATATAAATATGTAGAGAGTATTTATGTGTGGTGTGAGTTTTCTGCAAACTAAAGCAAGCTGTAGAGAATGGTTATGGCTAGCGAAGGCAAGTCGAGCTATAGAGGGAGAGCTAAGCACTAAGCATGTCATGCCATGCCTGCTTGCTTGCTGTGCTTACAAGCTGAACCGTTTTTCCTATTTCTCTCGTACGTTGTATGCCTGTATATTGTAAACAGGACTAGATCCAACATACTATCAAATGATGCAGTTGTACAAGGAGCGAAAATGGGACCCCAAAAAGGAAAAATATATTATAAAATTAAAAAAGAAATAGTTAGGTAGGTACACATAGTTTCCGGCAAATAAATTGAGAACTCAAGTGGTGGAGGGGGTGATTTACACATATAGGTACCCACCAAGTAAAAAGTCAAAATTTGCGCTCTGCGCAGCCCACTTGATTTATTAAGTTATTTGCCGGAAACTGTATCTAGGTTGAATTTGAATTTAATTAATACTTTTATTTTAACTACCTATAGGTACTAGCACACACATAATATGTAGACTTAAGGTTAGGTTAGTTTTTTTTGTTCTCCGTAAAATTAGGACCAACCTCTTTCCCTCGTTTCAAAGGATTGCCTTGCAGCAGTCTCGTATCTAACCTCTTTTCCTTCCTGTTCCTCTATTCCCTGCGACCCTTTACAGCTCCATAAAGGTGCTGCAGCACAGATCCTCATGATACTCCCGTCAAGACGCTCCCATGCATTTAATTCCATCTATGTATAATATGATTAGGACCAAAAACCTTATATACTAAAGTAATATGGTCTTTGATTAAGACCCTTTCGTCGAATTATGTGCCCAATCTTTTCTTTTAATATTTTATTCTTCTTTTTAACATTTTCGTTAAGTCATTTAGTAACACACTTCCTTCCTCTACTCAAGCTAATAAGCTTTAAGAGGGAGGTGATATTGTAATTAATACAATGTATAAAATATGTATGTTGTTATATTTTGTTACGATTTGAATAAAGAAAATATAAATAAAATCTTCTGGCATTAATATATGTCAGATGATTAATATCGTAAGTCCCCAGAATGTGGCATCTTGTTATTGGGTGCGTGTTAAATTAATATTTGACATAGTATCTGTTAGTTGCCATAGAAGCAATGTAAAATAAAATAAAATAAATAAATATGTACTTACATAGTCTCTTGCAAGTGTCGTCTTTCTTCGATTTTTAGTCTAATCTAACCTAACCTAACCTAATCTAACCTAACCTAACCTAACCTAATCTAACCTAACCTAACCTATAGTGTATGTGTGCGTGCTGGTGGTCTTCATGAAACGGAAGAGTATCAAATTATCTGTTAAAAATCCAAAAATGATTACTTATATTTTTTTCTTTAATGGTATGACCGATTTTCAAAGAGAGAGGGGCGCCTTTTGCTGTACGTCCGTCCCTGATTGTAATTGTATGTATGTAGTTATATAGTCCGGTGGCGTGTCGCGAGCAGACAGCGCCTGAAGTATAGGCAATTTATATACGCGAGGAAATTCTTGCGCCTCGCCTCGCCTTAGGGAGAGAGAGAGAAAGTGTTGGACAAATTTCCAAACCAGTGGAGGAGAAAAATCCCATACAATACATTTATTATATTACATTTTTATTTCCAATAGCATAATCCATTGACATGGTTTGATTACACGGGGAGAATGAATGAGAAACGCCTGACGACGAAAATATACAATGCGAAGTTAATACATTATCTTATTCTTTAAAATGCATACACCAGTACTCGATCACAATATAATCTTAATCTTTACCTACATTCAATCATTGAAATTTGTTAGTATTATTAATTTTAATCTAAAAGATTAATTAAGTTTGAATCTAATCGTAATCGACTTCATTAGTAGCCCTGCAGGAATAAAATAAGAGGTCGGGGGTGCCCAAGAAAAGGAAAGAAAAAATTATTTCCTTGAAATGGCAGATCGGCCAACTTGTTCTACGTATCTCCTATTCAAATCAAGACGAATTGATCAAAAGGGACATGTCATTTGTATAATGTCAATTTTCTATTTATAGATGCATAACGGCGTAAACTTGTGTATTGTTAAAAAAATATTTGTGTACTTATTTAATTTTTTAAAAATTTAATCTTTTCAGTTCCTCTTTCCTTTCCTTTCTTTCCCGTCACAGGCAAGCATATATTAATTTTCACTTTATTTTTATTTATTTACTGAACATCAATACTATGGACAAAAGTAATTGGACTGTCTTTTGTTCATTTCATAGTTTATTTTTTCTGTATATTATAAGACTGTATTTGACCCTTAAATAAATAAAACATTTCGATACTTTTTAATGAAGTTTCTAAGGTCAAAAATTGGAAAAACTCTCCGAGATCGTGCAATGTTGATATAAGGAAATCGTGGAATAGAGGACATCGTTCGGTGGAGTAGATCCAGAAGAAGATATTGGAGGGACCACGTAGCCAGAATGGACAGTGATGGACTTAGAATATAGCAGCAAATGAAGTTCTTCTGGTCGCCGCCTACCTGGAAGACCACCCAAGAGATGGAAGATGGCATATTTTTTGAATAAAAGATCTACAGGTCTACTAAACTTTTTTACTTTGTTGAACTCACGTTATTGCTTCTATTTTTTGTGTTCAGTTTTTTTTTTTAATTTTGATGAAAACGAACTATGGCGAGCCGTCAATGGACGCGAGACGATTTAGTAGGCGGCTCGGGCGGCGTTGGCGGCGTCCTTCCGCAGATGTATGTTCAGTGTTACCTCCTCCATCCGCCGGCCTTCCACCTCCTCCTCATCATGCTGTTTCTGCCAGGAGCCACCCTCCCCTTGGTCACTAGGGTGTGAAACCAGGCGACAGCGACACAGACATGGCCGACAGGAAAGGAAGAACGATGGAAAAAGGGACGAGAGATAGAATCATTCTACTTACTTACATAGATGTTAATACACCCTCGATAGTTTTACCAGAATTTTATGTTTAAAGTATTGCATATGCGCAAACATTGGATTCTTTTACCTGTCGATAAAATAAAAAAAAATATCTGTTAAAGATATTTTTTAACAGATTTTTAATTATCTCAATAGAGACGAAGTTGGAATATTTATTGTAGGAGAACCGGGAAATCAAGGCACCTACAGGGCTTACGACCTGTCATCGGCTGGTTTACGTGATCACTTTATGCGCTTGCGCAACTTTCACCAATTATACCTTTTTAACTATATATAGAACTTTCAAAATTGAATTGATAGGAATCTCATTAAAATGGCATAATTGGTGAACGTTGCGCAAGCGCATAAAGTGATCACGTAAACCAGCCGATGACAGGTCGTAAGCCCTGTAGGTGCCTTGATTTCCCGGTTCTCCTACAATAAATATTCCAACTTCGTCTCTATTGAGATAATTAAAAATCTGTTAAAAAATTAATCTATATATTTAGAAAGTTTAGTTTGTACTTATAGTTTTAATTAAGAGATATTAACGTCAATTTTTTTTAATGGCTTGTTTTTTGATATTTTCTTCCTTATTGTAGGTATGAAACGAGTGGGTTGTGGCCAAAGCTAAACTCCTGACTAACAAGTCATTCTATAAAATATTCAAATTATGCATGGAAAATATTCAGCAATTTCATGAACGGAGTTTGTTAAATTATTTTTTATTAAAATATTTTATTATGAAAACTTGATAACTCTTTAATGCCATTTTATGAAAGTGATGTGCCTTTCTACCAATTTGAAAATAAAAATTTCATATTTTAAGTTTCCTGAGCTTGAAGTCACTTTGAAATATTTGACAGTTAAAAAAATTGAGAGGCACTATTCAGATATCCTTGAAAATCTTATGGGGTCTAAGCGAGTATTAGATATGCATATTTGCAAAATTTTAAAATAATCGAATTAACTTACTTTAGTCTATAATCGATAAAGTAAAATAAATACGCCGTACATAACACACAGCACATACAGCATACACACAGATAGGTACATTGTGATGAATCTTTCAGAATACAATCTCAGCATGATACTTGTTGATAATCTGCAATGAAAAATAGCCTTGAAATTGCGAAATCATACCTCCCCAATATATCGTCTTGGGTAAGTGAGGAGTAAAAAGTAAGTGTGGCACCTGAGAGTAATTGCGTTTAGTGTTATGGCAAAAAACCCGCTTTTGTGCACATGTACATAAATTATATAAATAAATAAAAATAGCATCTCACATAATTTACATAATTCAGCAATGAGGTTCACCACGCATTCTGATTGTAGTACCTTTTCAAGTGAGACTTGTGACTGGTGGTGGTGGAGACTGGCGTGGCGTATGCACAGCCGCACACCCTTCGCTGGTCACCCCACATTGTGGGGTATGCCGCGATGGTATGAATGAATAAACATTACAATTTTGAACTAGTTGTAAGCTCTCGCTCCATATTAGATAGGTACACACATACATAGGTATAGCAATACTACACACAACCACTACTTAAACAAACGCATAGCTCACACAAACAGATCAACTAGGTCCAAATGCCAGTCATTTGACATTTATTACCATGAAATTGTCATCAACAGACATCCATCGTCAATCCGAACTGGTTTTCTTAGTTGAACAGTAGAAATCTACTTTTTTTTGTATTAGGCAATTCACCTCGAAAAGAGTGCTACTTGTTATTATCATTGTTTAAATATGGTGTGATAAATAAATAAATAATTATGTATGTAATCAAAGGTTGATTATATACAGAATTAATCAATAAAAAAATAATTCTGTATACTTCAAGAATTTTCTCCATACTGCTCTATCGTGGGCTGCCTCCTTCCAATTTTGCTGCCCTATAGCCTGACAACGCCGTCCAACTATCGCAGTTAAGGTCTCCCTACGCTTCTTCTACCGGTTGGGTCATTAGACAACACTCTTTTTGGGAGCTCCAGATCATCCATTTACTGTGTAAATGTCCCAACCAGCGTAGTCTGTTAATCTTAATGAACTTGATTACGCTGATGTCCTGGTAAAGATCATAGAGCTCGGTGTTATATATTTAAAGCCATGTTTGACCATCGTTAATAGGTCCATATATTCAGGCTCTTTTTTACCTTATACTTGTTCCTTTAATTGTTTTGACATGTCGATACTCGATATTTAGAGCTGCGATGTGTGGTGGTGAAAATTTAAACCTCTATCGCCTTTACTTGAAGTTGTCCAACGAGGACTTATTGTTTATATTATAGTATGTTTGTTTGACTTGTTTGGGGTGAATTGTTATTTTGTATGTTGTGATATGATACGGTAAACATATTCACGACACTCTTAACTGCTAACAAGGTTATACCGACGATGGTTATTACATGACCATGAAGTCTAGTATGTACTTGTGTAGATACTAGGTACATACAATATTTTGTTTACAAATTTTAATAAACATCTTTGGCCTACCTTGATTTGACATTAATTTAAACAGATAAGAAAAGGAGTATCCTATACCCAGCTTCTTTGTTTCATGCGCAATATGCGCATAGATGTACCTACGTTTTAAATTTATATTACTATCTTCTTATCCAATTGTCAATTTGTTCAACATATCGACATAGTATCAAGCCAAGATAAGCGAGATTTGTATGCCAGGTCTATATATTTCATGGTTTTTTCAATTTTGAAGTCAAAAAACATCAACTTAAAGGCTTTTTATTTATTTTATTTTTAATATATTTTATAATACAAATCAATATATAAATTCACTAGTAATAATATTCTTACATATTTTTCCCTGCAGTACCTCATCAAAAAGATTACAATCTTGTGCTTGATGAGGGAAGCACTTATAAAAAAATAAAAAATATCAATACAAAGCAAAGTCAACATAAAAGTAAAAGTAATTAAATCAAATCATACATGAACAAAAAAATCAAATAAACATCATAAAAAGGTTGAAAATAAATGAAAAAGAAGAATACTCAAATGAGAAAACATATCAGAATACATATTCAAACCAAAAAAAAGAAAAACATGAAAATAATTGAAAAATGAGTAATATAGAATTATAGACGATTCAAATATATCAAAACACATATTCAAAAATAAAAAAAAGAAAATACTGGAAATTGAAACAAATCAAAACAACAAAATCGAAAACTACTATTTTAGAAAGTTAAGTGCAATTTTAATTTATGTTTGAATTTTTTAAATTCTTTTATCTGATTTATTTCATTTGGGAGGCAATTGAAAAATTTTATTCCCACTATTCCATATATTCTATATATATAATTTTATAGCATTCAAAAAGCGTCTGAAGTCACACTTTCTATCCACATAAACACAAATTCACGTCTTTTTCCCATTATCCCTCTTCCTTTCTCCTCTCATATCCTCCATCCAATAAACATAGTGTATCTATCTGATGTATTTTTTTTATTCTTATTTATGTTCTGATAAGGATATCGAAAGAAGAGTTATGGCAGGAAATAGAATGAATGGAGCACTGAGACCAGTTATGAATGATCGCAACATATCAAAGGTTGCCAAAGTTGCCATTCATAACGCTATCTTAGTGCCAACGTTGACGTATGCAAGTGAAACCTGGACATGGCAAAAGTCGCACGAAAGCAGAATAAGTGCTGTTGAAATGAGATCGCTAAGAAGAATCTGCAATAGAACGATGTATGTCAGGGTAAGAAATGAGAACATAAGGAAAGAATGTAAGATGAAGAAAGATATCATTAATAGAATGAAAGTGAACACACTGAGATGGTTTGGCCACATGGGTAGAATGAATGAGGAACGCCTGACGAAGAAAATATACAATGCGGATAGGATTGGATTGAGAGGCCGGGGCCGCCCAAGAAAGGGATGGCACGACCATGTGAATGATATTTTGAAAGAGGAAAATGTTAGAAGCGTGAACAACAGACGAACATGTATAAGACGATGTATGAATGTTGTTGAGGCGATGAATGTATGTCAAGATAGAAGTAAGTGGCGTTCGGTTCTCTCTGCCTACCCCGTAAGGGACATGGCGTGATGGTATGTATGTGTATGTATGTATATTTATGTTCTTATTTATACATATATTATTTTTTGTTTTCTATATTTATTTTGTATTTTTAATTTATGATTTATTTATTTTTTTTATTTTTATTTTTATTTTTCTATTTGTATTCTTTAATCCCTGTTACTGACTATATTTACCATGGTGGTCGACTGGTAGAGATTGCCTGCGGGCAATAAGTCCGCCACATTGTATAAATCAATAAAAGTCTTTTATTATTATTATTATTATATACCTACATGGATTTACTCAGAATTCGGAGTAGAACATTTAGTGTGTCTGAGTACCTACATCTCAAACATTTTTAAACATTTTTTATAAAAATTGAATTTAGTGACGACATCATTTCATACAATTTGTAAGGCAGTATACACTATTCAATATCTTACACAATAGTTTGATACCTACTTACTCCAAGCATACATACTTACATGTTTTATATAAAAAAACAAAATATATTAAAATATTTATTGATTTGTGTTTAAATGTTTATCGTTTTGTACGTATTCTTCAATTATACATACTATAGCCATCGACTGTTGGATTTCATGTGTTACATGCAACTATGGTCCTAGTTAAAAGCAATGTAGGTACTATTGCGGTGGCTGAGAATCGTCCTTACTGCACCATATATACCGATAAAATTATCAGGATACAGACTTTTACTTTTTAGTAATATCCTGATTGTTATGAATTTTGTGCAGACTTGATTCGATCCGAGATTCGTGTTCTAACTTTGCCGCTAAATCACCAAAAGAATATGCACACCATGTCAGTGCATATTGCCAATACATATTTCAACGACCTGATTTGTGCAAATACTACATAAAATTACAAGATACCTAAATACTACATTTATATGCATATCATGATTACTCTAATTACTTAAATATCTGTATTAAATAGTTTAGTTATGTAGTTATTTCTCAAAAGTAAATGTAACCATTATGAATCATTCTACTGTAAAATATTGTAATATTTTAAATATTGCGTTTCCAGGTTGTGCATCGCATTTGAATTTTCGATTTTTTTTTTTGAAAAATCAATAGTATTGTATCGTTTTTAAAACGATATTCGAATAAGATATTGAAATGCTATTGCGAAAAACAATTAAAATAAAGAAGAAAAACACGACAGAATAAAAAAAAACAGCAACAAATAAATTCATTTCAAGGTTATGCCAAGCATTTGAAAAATCCTTATATAATTTGACCCAAAAAGTCGTAATTCGACGTAGATCGAGCAACCTAGTGTACACTGCTAGCTCTAAAACAGGCATACCTAGTTGGGCAGCAGTTATATATTTTTACTGACGAATATGTTAATGGTGTGATATAAGTATAATAAATAAATAAATTTATAATGCCACATCGTACAAATGAACAATATATCTCTAATTTATTTAAGGAAATTTACATTTATTTTTAAATAAATATTCTTTACTATATAAAAACCAGTTATAGAAAAAGAAAGTTTAGAATAATATATCGAACTTACATATTTCAAGAGTTTATCACGTTGGACATATACACATTTTTATGTTTCACCACTTCCAAATCAAATGCGAATGAAATTGAGTGATTTTACTACCAAATACATTATTTTTTTACAAATATAATTTTAAATAAAAACAATAACTGTCAGATATCTACTTTAATGGATTGGAATTAAAATCAACACTTAAAAATTATATTTTAATTTTTTTTGTATATTTTTCTATTACCGTAAAATATTAATGCTTGCTTACTGGAACATAAAGCTCGCGTAAAATATACGTGACTTTAGATCGACATTTGTATTACATATATATATAAAGTTATATGTGTGTATGTATGTATATTTCACCTGGTACTAAGTGTATGGGAATACATTAAATATCGAATTACGTAAGGCCACGAGCCAGTAGCTAGGATCTAGGATCGGGCTAGCCATAAACAGTTTCCAATTACCCCGGCGACCCTGCCGACCTAAGCCAGGGATACTGCCGGACCATAAAGGCGGATCAAGGACCAGCCGAATCATCATCTCCTCTTTATAGACTATTACACTTTTATGAATATTTTCCTCTGGCCGTCATCTCGGGACGCGCCGTCGCCGCGAGCCGGAACATTCAGAACATTGTCAAAATTGACTGAGTCAACAAATTCGGCTTCGGGAAAAAATAATTAGATTTCGTACTTCAGAAGCTGAATAATTAGTACAATTAGTTAAACATATTTATTTATTTATTCATTTATTTAAATTTGGAAAACAAACAGGATACAATGTTATAAGTATAAATATAATATTATGACTTAAACAGTAAGGTAAGTTCATTGTACCCCAATAATATGTTTTCACACAAGATATAAAGTGAATTTAATTATTTGACTTATTAAATAATCGTATGTTTCAAAGTAATTAATATAATACTTGTATATAGCATGTATTAAGTGTTATATATTATATAACAATATTGTGTGTATATTTATGCGAGATACATTAATGTAATTGTAGAATGAATGTAATTGTAGCAAATAATATTTATCGAATTGTTGTAATATGTATGTTCTGAAATCTGCTTGTGATTTATGTAATATATCGAAACGTTTAAAGTATGAATTGTAGTTGAAGCAACTTCGTCTGACGTAATTATTTTTTGAGTAGTTAGTGTTACGTCGGTCGACATAGAACAAAAACTGAGATCTGAAATTGCATCATGGGCAGTAAAAATTTAATTTAGAAAGTAAGTAAGGCGAGTCTACACGGTTATGCATAATTCTGTGAAGGTACATCATGTCTATAATAAATTGTTCGTCTGTTTTCAAGATTACAAATATTATGGTGTTTTGCAGATTTCCGGTAGTTGGAGAAATATAATTTAACACGATAGTCCAAATGTTTCAGAATTTCATTCTGTACTGCTTCTAGTCTATTGATGTATGTTATCATATGCATAATACAAAGTTATAAGTGTTTTTTTTATAATTTAAATATATTTATTATACTAGTAGTGAGCATGGTAAATATAGAGGGAAGACGGAGTATGGGGAGTAAAAGGATCGGGATAATTTGGATGTGATGGTCCCCAACCTCCAGTAGGAGCGGCACAAGATGAAGAAGAAGAAGCAGAAGTTAAATGAATTTCATCGAGTTCTGATGATTAAACTCATGAGAAAAAAACATCAAACTCTTCAGTTTGCAAAGTCGTCTGCAATTAATAATAATTCTTTACCACATCGTCTGAATTTGATTATTCCTTTTTCATTACAAAGTAATTATAACTATTGGGGTGGTGTAGAAAACATCAGGTGATGGGTCTTAAAGATGGAAGGTAGTGGACTGTATTTTTAAACTATCTCACCGATGCTTCTATACTCCTGGTTCACTGATTATTTTTTCTGTGCACACATCCACACGCAGTGGTCTTCAAACTTGTACTGGTTAATTTCACTTGACACTTATTGTCACCCAAAATTATTTTGACAAGTGACAATTCTCATACATCGGTGAGGGGACAATGGCATGGAAGGGATTTAAAGGAAATATGCTTCTACATAACCGCCCACTCAAATTTTAAACAAAATTTGACGAATTGTACATATCACGGTGGCCACAAACAAAATTAACTTTTAACAAACTCATATCACTAATGCAGCCATCACAAAATAAAACTCCACATTGTCCAATTCATGAAATAACAAACACACAAAAAAAATTCATTAACATACTATCCACAACAAAATCACATTAAAAAAAATTCAAAAAGATAGTTCACAGACTATATCAATGAAAACAATAGACAGACCTTTCTGTCATAACTAAAACACATTTAACTTAATTGTTATAATAACCAACTAAAACTATAAGACTAACATTATTCTTAACTATTTCTATTAAACATCTAAGGGACATATTTTCACAACAGGTCGAACAAATATTCCCTCTTTTGTCTTAACTTTTACCACCCGTACAATATTATCCTTTCCTGGCATGGTAGCCACAATTCTTCCCAATTTCCATTTTAAAGGATGTAGCCTTTCTTCTTTCACTAACACTAAATCTCCCACCTGTATATTAGGCACTGAAGTGAACCACTTTTTACGCTGTTGAAGTGAAGTGAGGTATTCCACACTCCAACGTTTCCAAAAATCCTGATACATTCTTGTGATCATCTGCCATCTATCTAACCTATTCAATTTAATATCTGTGACGTCATACTCTGGAATACCAACCATTACCTCACTTATAATAAAGTGAGCTGGCGTTAAGGCATCTACGCTGTCAATATCATTACACATAGGAACAAGTGGTCTAGAATTCACTACCGCCTCGATCTTAATCAATACTGTATTAAACTCCTCATAAGTCATCACTTGGTTGCCAACAACTCGCTTTAAGTGATACTTTATAGATCTTACGTTGATCTCATGTAGGCCACCAAAATGTGGACCTTTAGGAGGATTCAAATGCCAATCGATGCATTTTTCGAGACAGAAATTTCGAAAATCTGTATCCTGGATACAGTCACTATAAAATTTAAAAACTCCAGTCAAATATTTACGTGTGCCAACCAAATTTGTTCCGCAATCGCTATATACTGTAGTACATAAACCACGTCGAGATACAAATCTCTCTAAGCAAGCAATAAATGCACTAGTAGATAATTCATTAACAATTTCAATATGTATGGCCTTTGTAGTCATACATACGAAAACACAAAAGTAGGTATGCCTTATACGTTTTCGAATTGCGACGTTTATTTTCCTTCAAAATAAACGGCCCGCCTAAGTCAATTGATACGTTTATGAATGGTCGATGACGAGTAACCCGAATAGCTGGCAAGTCAGCCATTATTGGCTGCACTGGTGAAGCACTAAATCGCTTACACACAAGACACTTTGACAAAACAGACTTAATTCTATTTCTCGCTGAAACAATCCAATATTTCCGTTGTATTAAATGTTGCAGTGATCTGGGACCCACGTGCAAATATGATATATGAAAATAATTTATCAATAATTTTCCAAACTCACTATGCTTATGCAACAATATTGGAAATTTCATTTTATCGGGTAGTGCAGAATATCTAATTCTTCCGCCCACTCTGACAAGTCCCTGTTTATCTATAAAACAATTCAACTTCTGCAGTTGAGGATTATCGCATTGATTTTTGTATTTTAACATATTAATATCCTTCATAAAATGTAAACTCTGATCATATTTTATAATTGCTTGTAAACTAATTTCCATTTCCCTATTACACAAATCTCCTTTAGTGCGATTATTAACATTCAACAGACAATTATTTTTAAACCTTAAAATCCAAGCTACTATACGTGTTAACTTTGTATATTTATTAGTTATGTTATACAATCCTAATCTATCTTTATCTTCTAAAATTAAAGCATTAGATTGATTAACTAACCCTTTATATTCTGGCAATTGCGCAGGTACAATATAATTATCGCACCGTGGCCATCTGTCAACAGGTTCTAACAGCCACTCTGGACCGTTTATCCACAACGTATGACCAACTAATTCTTCTGGATATAATCCTCTAGATGCACAATCTGCTGGATTACATTGAGATCTCACATGAAACCATTTTCCATGAGGCACGTTTTCCCAAATACGTTCTATTCGATTTGCAACAAATAATTTTAATAGATATGATGGTGTTTTAAGCCACGACAAAACAATACTAGAATCTGTGTACATATATACATCCTTTATAATAATTGCATCTTGAAATATAGATAAAGTATATTTAATTAATTTTGATAATAATAATGCACCACAGAGCTCCAAGCGTGGTATCATTTGCATCTTAATTGGAGCAACCTTAGACTTGGCAGTCACCAGAGATATTTGTTTACTATCCTCAGTAACCAAATAACAAACAGCGCTATATCCATCATTAGAGGCGTCAGAAAAGCCAACTAAATAACACTGACTATCAACGCTTGTTCCAAAAAACCTACTCAATTTAAATTCCTCTAATAAAGACATTTGATCAACTATTTTATTCCACTGCACTTTCGTGGATTCTGGAATAATATCATCCCATCCAAATTTCATTTTCCACAAATTTTGAATGAAACTTTTCAATAAAAATGTAAACGGAGTGATCCATCCTACAGGGTCATATATCGATGAAACGACCGATAGAATCATACGCTTTGTATATTTAATATCAATTTTCTTAACCTGATAACTAAAAACATCAGTCACAAAATCCCATTTAATTCCTAATAATTTAATATGATTACTGTCTTCAGCAAAACAGATCACACTGCTATCAGATTTATTAAAATCTTGAATAAATTCAGGACAGTTAGTTGCCCATTTTGACAATTCAAAACAACCACTTCGTAAAATAGAAATCAACTGATCTCGTAAAATAATAGCATCTTCAATATTATGATCACCGCATATAATATCATCTACATATGTACTATTACGAAGAGCTTTAGCACCTAATGGGTATTTATCACTTTCATCCAAAGCTAACTGATTTATTGTTTGAATTGCATTATAGGGTGAGCTTCCTAAACCATATGTCACAGTGCATAACTCATATTCTTTGACAGGTTGTGACGGATCTTCTCACCACAATACATGCTGATATCTTCTATCTTCATGCCTGATAGATATTTGTCTATACATTTTAGTTATGTCAGCAGAAAACCCGATTTTATAGATTCTAAACTTTAACAATAATTCGATTATATCCTTTTGCAACTTTGGACCTACATGTAAATATTTGTTTAATGCACCAGTTGCGTTCGTATTAGAACTGCCATCAAAAACAACTCTCAATTTAGTAGATAAACTATCAGGTTTCAAAACACAGTGATGAGGAATATAATATACATTTGGATCGCCTTGTAAAGGAACTTCTTTCATGTGTCCTAACATCTCATATTCCTTCATGAACTTTGTATATTCAAGTTTAATTTCCAAATTATTACAAAATTTTCTTTCCATATTAGTTAATCTTTTAAGAGCAAAACCAAAAGTACCAACACATGGTACGTGAATATCTTTTTTTAATAAGAGCGGTACTACAAATCTACCATCGTCATTACGATAATGTAAATCATTGTATAACTGAACACATTCCTCATCCAAATATGACATTTTCCTACTACTTGATACTGTGTTTACCTCTTCTATTTCCCAAAACCCTTTTAATTTTTCATCTAACACATCAGATGATACAAAACATGTTAACAACTCATTGTTATCATGTACAAAATCTTGACCTAAAATTACAAACCCAAATATGGTCTCAAATGCATATAAATCTTCCGATAATTTTTTACAATTTCCTGTAAACAATTTTCCATACATGTCAGCACCTAATAATATATCAATATTACTGCTTTTCCAAAATTCATTATCTGCCAATTCTAAATCTTGAGTCAAAACTCTACACTGATGAGATAAATCTCTCTTAGGCAAGTTTGATGGAAGCGCATCCACCACTACACTCTTTACAAATAGCGACTTGTTATATTTATTATTAAATAAACAAAATTGCATAGAACCCTTTACATTAATATTAGTAGAAGACAGCGTTGTCAATGATACAGAATGCCCTTTTGTATAGAATCCTATATTCTTACAAAACTTCCCAGACATCAAAGTAACCTGACTTCCAGAATCAACTAAACACTTGGCCTTATAAAATTGCCCATCTTTTCCCTGGACATATCCTATAATTGTTCCTAATATCACTTGACCAATAGATTCATTACCCCGAATCCCTTTATGGCAGATACCTACTACCCATGAATTATCAGTATGCAATAAAACATTATGTTTCCTATCACAAGTTTGACACTTTTTGTTAGACTTACAATCCTTTATCAAATGTTTTCCAAAACAACAAAAACATAATTTCAATTTAGAGACAATATCCTTTCTCTCTGATACAGTTTTATTGATAAATGTGTCACAATTGTGTATCGTATGATTACCCTTACACATATAGCATTCAAGTTGGCGAATATTACCTACAAACCCTTTGTCTGATTTATGATTATAATTATTACGCTTTACTTGTGAATTACTCTGACGTAAAAATTTTAATACTTGCAATTGACTTCGAATTATTTCAAATATTCTATTTATTGAAGGAATTTCCTGAATATCTAATCTACTTTCCACTATTCGACGTGTAGATTCATCCAATTTATTAATAAATATAAATCCCCATACCTGATCTAACATTTTTTCACATTTCATATTTGACAGAGCTAATATATTTTCATTAAATGTATGATATAATTCGCTTAATTGCCCTACATTTTCACCAACTAAAGATTTGCATTGAAACATTTTATTCATGTAATATTCAAATTGTAATCTTGTATTAGTATAATGTCCACACAATGTACTCCAAGCAATATTATAATTATCACTTATCAGTGGTAAATTAACAAATGTTGATGCAAATCCCTTTATGGACGTTCGCAAATAATGAAATTTTTCTATGTCTGTATATCCAATATTATCATGAATCAATGACACAAACATGTCATGAAACGAATTCCAATTTTCGACGTTGGAATCAAAAACAGGTAAATTTATTATAGGAGCTCTCTGAATTTTATTACATACATCAGTTGCATTTATTTTCACACCATTAGATAAACGATTTTTAATTCTCATTATTTCAAAATACATAATGTCACTTTTCTGAATTATTTCACTCAACTCTTTCAACTCTGTATCACATTTTGTATCAGTATATATTCCAATCAAGCTGTCACTTAATTCATTGACCAATTTATACCATTCATCAACTCTCTGACACCTAGCTAAAAATATTTCATCTCGTTCGATATTGCCTTTTTCACACAGATCTCTTAATTCATATGTATTCCTAATTCTAGAAATAGCATTTAACATCCTTGCTTTAATGTTATCAGCCATTTTAAAACTTTAAACTTATACTTATAAACTATAATTGCATGCAAACACAAATTCACTGTATCAATAATAATGTGGTATTTTATTCTACCCGACTGCATTCACAATAATGTTATTAACATTAATATGGTACCTTATTATACCTCACAATAATCACAAAATAATATTATGTGATAATTAATCACCATAATATTGTAACAAAATTGAGTACCTACAAATTACTATTTGAAACCACCGCAACATGCAGAATTCGCAACAAATAACACAAAAAAAAACACTTCAAATTCGGTTAGAAGGGCCAAAATATTATGTAGAAAACATCAGGTGATGGGTCTTAAAGATGGAAGGTAGTGGACTGTATTTTTAAACTATCTCACCGATGCTTCTATACTCCTGGTTCACTGATTATTTTTTCTGTGCACACATCCACACGCAGTGGTCTTCAAACTTGTACTGGTTAATTTCACTTGACACTTATTGTCACCCAAAATTATTTTGACAAGTGACAATTCTCATACATCGGTGAGGGGACAATGGCATGGAAGGGATTTAAAGGAAATATGCTTCTACAGGTGGTACCATTTGAAATAAGCCAAGAGATTTTATGATGGAAAACACGAGAAATTATGAATCTCGTTACCTAATTTGCGAAGGATTTGCATAAGCGAATAAGGATATTGTATAAGCGAATTGTATGAAAGATAATATTAATACATACATACATACATACATATCATCATTCCCTTCGTGGGATAGGCAGAGAGAACCGAATTCCACATTTTTATCTTGAAGCCGTTTTTTAAATGAATGTTTAATTGTGTGGCAAGCCTTTGTTATGAACCAATTAATCAATCATTTTGACAATTTATGTACATTCGAATTCGAGATAAACTGACATTGATTTTCCTCTAAATAAATATCTACTTATATTATTTAAATATTATACAACATAATATTTTGCAGAGACGCTTAGGTATATTCTTGAATAATATTTATAATTCTTACATTTTTTGTATAATTAACCCCAGGAGCGGTTAAATATTGATAATTAAATTGTTTTAATAGAGATGAAATATCTAAAGTACCCACACAAATGAAACCAGAAAATCCGATATCTTATAAATTTACTTTTAATAAATCGTTCGATTAAATAAATTTTTTTTTGCTCTACATAAATACACTAGTATTTTTTTGTTTTTTTGATAATAAATTGAACGAAGATAATGTTTTGTATTTTTCGGCCTTCATGGCCCAAATGAGACACAGTGGAGACCCATTTTTGTTTGTATTTTCTGGATCGTGTTTAGCTGTGAGGCACGGGCTTAGAATAGTGCTTCCACTCTTTTCTATTATTGTTTTCGAGTGTCTCGCAAGAGCCGGGTAATCGAAAATACAACAGGCAACAATAACATCTCACATAGTTCAGCAATGAGGTTCACCACCCATTCTGAATATAGTGCCTTTTTAGGTGAGACGAGACTGGTGTGTGGGTATACCTACACAGATATGTTGTGCTCCCTTTTATAAGGAAATGCACACCCGCACACCTTTCGCTGGTTACCCCACATTGTGGGATATGCCGTGATGGTATATGAATGAATGTGTTTGTGTCTGGATATGTGAGACGATAAATATCGTATGTCTCCAGAAACTTGCTATGGGGTGCATGTTAAATTAATATTTAACATAATATCTGTTAGTTGCCCAAGAAACATTAGATACAAAAAATATCGCTTTTATCCTTCGCGCTTAATTTCATTAAGCGCGAAGGATAAAAGATCTAGAGGTTGCTCACAAACGTTAAGTCCGCTACAGAATCTTTTCACGGAAGCCCTTCGATCTGCTCTCTTTTTCTTACATAGAGATAGACTATTCGAGGGGTGATTCAGTGTAGCCTTTATATGCAATACACGTCAATAGAATAGAAAGAGTTCAACGTAAATTTGTCAACTATTTAAATTATAAATTTCATTTAAATTTTACTAACCAACAGGAATCATTAAAATATCACAGACTCGATACTCTCGAATGTAGAAGAGTCTTACACGACCAGTCGCTGCTGCATAGAATTCTGAACGGTGCTATTGACTCGCCTGAGCTTGTTAACCTAGTAGGTATCCATGTTCCAGGTAGAACAGTTCACCGACCTGAACTTTTGCATGTACCGGTGTGCAGAACTAATGTCAGAAAGAATGCCACTATTCCACGCATATGTGATTCTCACAACACGTTGTTCTCAGCTGGGGTGGACATCTTCAGTGCAAAATATGAAAGGTTTCGTGAAGAAATACTGAAGGTGATGGGCTCTTAATTCCCCCCCCCCCTCCCATCCCTCTTTATCTCTTATCAGTCCCATGCCTAATTTTAATTTTCTTAATTATTATTTTTTTCTCTTAGTTGATTTCTTTGTATGAACTATCTATTGTTATTGTTGTAAATTTATTATTGATGGAATGCTTTTATTGGTTCAGACTATGTCATTTAAATTGTATAATCTAAACTGTAAATGAGCTGTTAGCTTCCCAAATATATAAAAAATAAAAAAATAAAAAAAATATTCAGTCGTCAGGAAGATTAAGGTGGTAGTTAGTTCTTTGAAACTGCTTTCTTTCTTTTATTAAAACTTCCATTTGTTTTTTTTTTTTATAAAAACGGGTGTCACCTGAGAGCCGGTTAATCGAAAATGCAACAGGAAAAAATCATCATCATCATCACCAATGGTGCTACAGCCCATCATGAGACTTGACCTCCTCAAGACCTTTTCGCCATTCCACCTTTCATCGTTTGCGGGGTCGATTTTCCAGTTCCGGTCCGGCATGTTTCCATTTAGGTTTCGTAATCGGTTAGCAAAAGTAAGTAAGGCAAGTGATTAGCCCTTCATCCCTAGGGGCGCTGCTACCTCAAGGCATGGTATTCTACTCTGGTTTTCCTTCCCTAAGCTGGTTTTATCCAGTTTAATGGCGCTGGAAACTCGCCATTCGCCCACTCTCTCTATCTGCTATGACACTGATGGCAATGTCAGTGGTCACATTGTCCAGGGTTCGCGGGACCTTACACTAATTGTGGACGCTAGAGAGTTGGACTTTGGACTTGACAGTAGTGTTATTGATGGTATTGCAACATGGCGCATCCATACAGGCGCATCAGACGGATTTGTTTGTGACAGTGCGTCCACAGAGGCGCACCAATCGGATTACCGACACAACTGTCATTTGGATTTATTGACAATTTTCATCCAAAATCTTTCAGCCGTTTTCGCGTGATTGCTGAATAAAAAACATATAAGCATTCAAAGATTCGAATTTATATTATAGTGGTTTATTTAAATAATATTTTAAACAATTTAAATGAGAATTTTCCTTAAAAAATGTGATATGATATCACTAAAGAAAATGCACATACAAAAATGACAGATGTGTATTATTACTTCTCCTAGCAAAGGCATCGGTATTCCGACGATCTGCTGCGTGTGCTCCGTCCGCTGCCGATCAGTGGATGCCTTGTATGAATTCCGTTACAAAGAATTCTAAAATCCGTCTGATGCGTTCCGTCCGCTGCCGATCAGTTGACGCACTTGTATGAATTTCTATACAAAGAATCCAAAAATCCGTCGTTGATGCGCTCCGTCCGCTACGCCTGTATTGACGCTACCCTTCATCCGAGATTCTTTATTGGGGCTCTATCGTAGCCTTAATATCCATAAGAACCCCGGGCAAAATAACATCTCACATATTTCAACAATGAGGTTCACCACCAGTCCTGAATGTAGTGTATTTTTAGGTGTGGCTGTATTGGTGTGCGGGGCACACGCATGTGTCGTGTTTCCGTAATGCACGGTGACAGGAAAATTATTCGAAAAACAATTATTCGAATGCTCAATTTTACGAAAATCAATTTTACGAATGGCAATTATTCGAATCACATTTTTTCGAAAAACAATTTTCCGAACACACAATTATCAGAATTTACAATTGTTCGAATTTTTATGACGTCATGTTGGTAGTATTGTGAGAGGAATAAACCATAGATTTTTATTATAATATACTAGATGTCGTAGTTAGCAAATTTTGTATGAATCGAAAACAAATGACTCACTTTTTGCACGGAGTACTACATCTACATAGTATATTATGTTTAATAAAAATCTATGGAATAAACAACATGGCGACGCACCGCGCTGTCAGATATTCTAGGATGTACACCTATTTTTTAAACCTAAACCTACAAAACTTTGGTAAAAATAGGTTGGTTAGGTTTGTTTGTAGTTATAATTGCGACTGGCGTGAGCCAGTTGCATTATATATTAAAAAAGTAAGTATAATATTAAAATAAAATAACTAAATTGGTGTGAATACTAGATAAACATAAACTGGTGTACAAACTAGGCTATCCCGCGCTGTCAAACATCAGTTATTAAAAATGTGCAAACATACGTACCCAACAATAATACAACAAGTAATAATAATCTTCATCGAATATATTTTACTGGCAACAAATATGTCAAAGGAGGCAACATAATGACACAAAAATATATTAATATCGGTTAATTGGTTTTCCAACAAATGTTAGTTCGAATAATTTGCTTTCGGACAATTGTCATTCTGATAACTGATTTTCGAAAAATTGTTATTCGTACAATTGCGCATTCGAACAATTGTGTTTCGAAGAATTTTCATGTAATCGTAATGCACACCACACAATTTGGGATTAAGACGTGATGGTATGTATGTACCTACATATAAGTAAAAAACAGTAATTTATTGCCGGAAACATTTTGGTATGTTTACGTCATCTGTACTATGTATGTTAGATGTAGGTATGTATGTAGTACATAAGTATATAGAAGGACGCTCCAACAGAAAAGTCATAAAACTTTTCTGAAAGGGAAAGTTCCTAAACTGGTTCAATGTCGCCCTAACTCTTTCTGTCGTAAACTACTGAGCCACATGCAGGACTGCACAAATTGTTCTATTCAATTATACAATCCTATGTGTACTTATTTCTCTATTCTATTATAGTATCTCATACAAATTATCTTTATTATATTATAGCATTATATACAAATCGCTCTATTATATTATAGCATCCTAGACAAATTGCATGATTCTATCAAATCGTCTTTAACTTATTTCTCTATTTTATCATAGTATCTCGTGCCTAAAATTATATCTATTCTATTATAGCATTATATACAAATTGTTCTATTATACTGTAGTATCCTATACAAATTGCATGATTCTATCAAATCATCTTTAACTTATTTCTCTATTCTATCATAGTATCTCGTACCTAAAATTATATCTATTCTATTATAGCATTATATACAAATTGTTCTATTATACTGTAGTATCCTATACAAATTGCATGATTCTATCAAATCATCTTTAACTTATTTCTCTATTCTATCATAGTATCTCGTACCTAAAATTATATCTATTCTATTATAGCATTACATACAAATTGTTCTATTATACTGTAGTATCCTATACAAATTGCATGATTCTATCAAATCATCTTTAACTTATTTCTCTATTCTATCATAGTATCTCGTACCTAAAATTATATCTATTCTATTATAGCATTATATACAAATTGTTCTATTATACTGTAGTATCCTATACAAATTGCATGATTCTATCAAATCATCTTTAACTTATTTCTCTATTTTATCATAGTATCTCGTACCTAAAATTATATCTATTCTATTATAGCATTATATACAAATTGTTCTATTATACTGTAGTATCCTATACAAATTGCATGATTCTATCAAATCATCTTTAACTTATTTCTCTATTCTATCATAGTATCTCGTGCCTAAAATTATATCTATTCTATTATAGCATTATATACAAATTGTTCTATTATACTGTAGTATCCTATACAAATTGCATGATTCTATCAAATCATCTTTAACTTATTTCTCTATTCTATCATAGTATCTCGTACCTAAAATTATATCTATTCTATTATAGCATTATATACAAATTGTTCTATTATACTGTAGTATCCTATACAAATTGCATGATTCTATCAAATCATCTTTAACTTATTTCTCTATTCTATCATAGTATCTCGTACCTAAAATTATATCTATTCTATTATAGCATTATATACAAATTGTTCTATTATACTGTAGTATCCTATACAAATTGCATGATTCTATCAAATCATCTTTAACTTATTTCTCTATTTTATCATAGTATCTCGTACCTAAAATTATATCTATTCTATTATAGCATTATATACAAATTGTTCTATTATACTGTAGTATCCTATACAAATTGCATGATTCTATCAAATCATCTTTAACTTATTTCTCTATTCTATCATAGTATCTCGTACCTAAAATTATATCTATTCTATTATAGCATTATATACAAATTGTTCTATTATACTGTAGTATCCTATACAAATTGCATGATTCTATCAAATCATCTTTAACTTATTTCTCTATTTTATCATAGTATCTCGTACCTAAAATTATATCTATTCTATTATAGCATTATATACAAATTGTTCTATTATACTGTAGTATCCTATACAAATTGCATGATTCTATCAAATCATCTTTAACTTATTTCTCTATTCTATCATAGTATCTCGTACCTAAAATTATATCTATTCTATTATAGCATTATATACAAATTGTTCTATTATACTGTAGTATCCTATACAAATTGCATGATTCTATCAAATCATCTTTAACTTATTTCTCTATTCTATCATAGTATCTCGTACCTAAAATTATATCTATTCTATTATAGCATTATATACAAATTGTTCTATTATACTGTAGTATCCTATACAAATTGCATGATTCTATCAAATCATCTTTAACTTATTTCTCTATTCTATCATAGTATCTCGTACCTAAAATTATATCTATTCTATTATAGCATTATATACAAATTGTTCTATTATACTGTAGTATCCTATACAAATTGCATGATTCTATCAAATCATCTTTAACTTATTTCTCTATTTTATCATAGTATCTCGTACCTAAAATTATGTCTATTCTATTATAGCATTATATACAAATTGTTCTATTATACTGTAGTATCCTATACAAATTGCATGATTCTATCAAATCATCTTTAACTTATTTCTCTATTTTATCATAGTATCTCGTACCTAAAATTATATCTATTCTATTATAGCATTATATACAAATTGTTCTATTATACTGTAGTATCCTATACAAATTGCATGATTCTATCAAATCATCTTTAACTTATTTCTCTATTCTATCATAGTATCTCGTACCTAAAATTATATCTATTCTATTATAGCATTATATACAAATTGTTCTATTATACTGTAGTATCCTATACAAATTGCATGATTCTATCAAATCATCTTTAACTTATTTCTCTATTTTATCATAGTATCTCGTACCTAAAATTATATCTATTCTATTATAGCATTATATACAAATTGTTCTATTATACTGTAGTATCCTATACAAATTGCATGATTCTATCAAATCATCTTTAACTTATTTCTCTATTTTATCATAGTATCTCGTACCTAAAATTATATCTATTCTATTATAGCATTATATACAAATTGTTCTATTATACTGTAGTATCCTATACAAATTGCATGATTCTATCAAATCATCTTTAACTTATTTCTCTATTTTATCATAGTATCTCGTACCTAAAATTATATCTATTCTATTATAGCATTATATACAAATTGTTCTATTATACTGTAGTATCCTATACAAATTGCATGATTCTATCAAATCATCTTTAACTTATTTCTCTATTTTATCATAGTATCTCGTACCTAAAATTATATCTATTCTATTATAGCATTATATACAAATTGTTCTATTATACTGTAGTATCCTATACAAATTGCATGATTCTATCAAATCATCTTTAACTTATTTCTCTATTTTATCATAGTATCTCGTACCTAAAATTATATCTATTCTATTATAGCATTATATACAAATTGTTCTATTATACTGTAGTATCCTATACAAATTGCATGATTCTATCAAATCATCTTTAACTTATTTCTCTATTTTATCATAGTATCTCGTACCTAAAATTATATCTATTCTATTATAGCATTATATACAAATTGTTCTATTATACTGTAGTATCCTATACAAATTGCATGATTCTATCAAATCATCTTTAACTTATTTCTCTATTTTATCATAGTATCTCGTACCTAAAATTATATCTATTCTATTATAGCATTATATACAAATTGTTCTATTATACTGTAGTATCCTATACAAATTGCATGATTCTATCAAATCATCTTTAACTTATTTCTCTATTTTATCATAGTATCTCATAAAAAAATATCAATTCTATTATAGCATTATATAAAAATTGCTCTATTATATTATAACATCCTATACAAATTGCATGATTCTATCAAATCATCTTTAACTTATTTCTTTATTCTATTATAGTATCTTATACAAATTCTTCTATTCATTCAATTATTATCATCTTTTGACAAGTTGCTCTTATGAATAGTTAAACAAATAATTCAAGTCTTATATACTATATATGTTTATACTTATTGCTTAAGTGTCTCATAAAAAGGCAACAGAAAAGTTAGAAAAAAATGAACATTTGATGTTACTTTATTTATTTATAATTTAGATGGATTTTTTTACAAGAAGTGGTTTAAGAACAATAATGAAGATATAAAATAAAACGTTTAAAACATATATTACAATAGACAATGGAAGGTACACGCATACATTTTATTTATTTATTTATTTATATATCTTCTTGTGCAAAATATAAACAAATATATTTGTACACTGGCGGGCTTATTGCCATTAGGCAATTTCTTCCAACCAACCAGATTACAAAGTATTACAATATTGTGTATGTACAACAGCAAATAAATAAGAGGAAAAGAATTCAAAGAAAATACATATAACACTTAAATACTATTAAAACAAAAAAAAAATATAATTCACAGCAAGAAAAAAGGATATGACATTAACAGGAGGTACCCATTATATCCATAACATCAACACTCTACACTAATAATGAAAAAAAAAACAAAAAACCTCGCAATTTAAAGTGTTTCCAACTGTCCAGTTCGAGAATTTATTTCTCTTTTAACATATCGACATAGTTTCAAACCAAGTTCCTCGAGACTTTGAATGGTCAGGCCTACATTTTTAATGGTTTTTTCAACTTTTTAGTCAAAAACACCAACTTACACGTTTTGCAGCATATAAGTTATGTATAATATGGATAAACACAGAATTCGAAGTAGAAAATTTTATGTGTGTATCCCCTTACAACTTTTGTCCCGCTTGATGCACAAAGCCCTAAATTTCTTAAAAGAAAATAAAAACATATTAGTCCTACAAAACTTATACATAGAATTTGAATTTTGGTTTCAGTTCAGGGGTTATCAACATTTTATTATTTATTTTATTTTTTCATACATATCTAAAACCATAAAAGCTAGAACGCTGAAAGTACAAATTTAAACAAATACTATATCTAAATTGTTTTTTTATTGAAAAAATCCAGTGTTTCAAAATCCACTTTTTTTTATTAAAAAAATACGTTTTTTGTGTTAGTGCGTAAAATTTAGTATTTTCTCATTTATATAATCTACTCAATTTTGTAGCACATTTTATAAATATATAATATTATTTGTAGAAAAATTTAAATAAGGCACGAGCAGGATTTATTTATTTATTTCATATTTAATTATTTATTTAATATTGTTTCTCGGGTACTATGTCTCGGGTAACAGGTACTATGTCAAATATTATTTAACACGCACCCAATAACAAGTTGCCACATTCTGGAGACTTACGATATTAATCGTCTCATAGATCCAGACTGAAAACACAATTAAAAACTGTGTCTCCACCGGTAATCGAACCCGGGACCTTTGGCTCAGCAGTCAGATATCTAACCAACTGAGCCACGAAGGCCGACAGGATTAAGAGGAAATACCATTATAGCAATATGCGATACGAGGGACAACATAACATAATTCTTCTTGTTTTTGATTTTTTGTCATGTTGATGTGAGTCTATGATTTATTAATTTATTTTTCGTTATTGAAAACATAATTCGTAACGTGTATGATAACATTATTATATACTTATATGTACAACGTACATATTACGATGCGAATCAGGATCGTAGGTCGTAGAAGAGTTCGTTCACAGTGCCGGCCACTGCCGAAACTCTCAATTCCGCGAAACACTCTCGGTCCAAATTTCAATCATGATTCCTCGCTTTAATGTCCAGCATTATTACGGGTCCGACGTGGGTCGCGAAGGAGTAGTCAGGTGGTGGCCTTTGATAGTTTTAGAGGGCCGTGGGAGGGATTTAAACAGGAGGGGGGTGGGGCGGGGGTTGGGTGGGTCGAACGACGCCCATCCCAGGATCCTTTTCTCTCCCCCCCCCTCCTTCCCCCCGTTCTTCCTCTCCCCTATCGCATAACCCCCCGCGGTCAGCAACTATAGCAACTAACTACATCGCCTTGATCGCCGGACCGACCTCCATTCCGCTGTAGCACAAAGGAAGCCTCCAGGCTCCGCACCGTACCCTTCTGACAAAGCTTCAATGACAAAATATTTGACAATCGCATCTGAACATGTATATAAATAATGCCGAGACTGGATCGTTGAAACAAAGATCAATGTAAAGTTAGAATTATTTCATTTCACAAAATAGCGACGAGTATTTGGTTGCTTGATGATATAACATGATCGTATTGTCGTTTGAATTTACAATTTGAAGCCGTATCTCTAATGAAATTGGTGTATAAAATCAAGATTCACAATAAGTTTAATTGCATCCCAATAATATGTTTTCACATAAGAGTATCAAATATAAATTTCACATAAAAATGACAAATATAATACTATATGTACCATATATTATGTAACTGTATATGTTTTATGGTATTATGTAGATACGTGTTATATTGTATGTATGTATGCGAAATAGATTACGAATGAATGTGATTGTGGTACGTATTATTTATCATTTTTTTTGTAGAATGTATGTTATTAAATATGCTTGTTATTTATGTATTGTATCGAGTTGTTTAAAGTACGTATTGCATTTGGAGCAACTCCGTCCAATGTAATTGTTTTGTGAGTAGTTTGTGTGACATCGATCGACATGGAACAAAAACTGAGATCTGAAATTGCGTGATGGGCAGTAATAATTTAATTTAGAATGTAACTAAGGGGAGTCTACACGGTTGTGAATAATTTTGTGAAGGTATATGGTGTCTATAATTAGTATTTTTTTTTACCTTTTATCACACCATATTTATAATGACAACAATATGTAGCTATCCAACTAGGAAATCCTGTTCTAGGGTTACAATTTTTATTGACAATTATTTATTTAAGTACATATACGGCCTCTGGGCCATTATAAAATAAAAGTTAAATATAAAACATAAAACTCGTATTAAACAACACAACATTTAAAAAGAAAAACAAACAATAATTCATTAAAACACAATATTCATAATATCCGCATCGACCTGACACTAGTTAGTGTATTCTATGCCTGACACTACTACAGGTACCTACAAAGTTGATGTCCCGCTCACACATCACTACAGACACAGTGCGAGAAAGAGACACCAACTTCCACAATACCGCCGTTACAATTATTGCAAGTTAATAATACTTATACATGCATGATACATACATAATGTTTTAAACAAGGTATTTTATATTTAATTTCAAATATGTCGTCAAAATGTTTTGATTCGTTTATTCGTTTATATAAATGTAATTTTGATTCTTGACCATGTTGAAACTAGTGAAGCACTATGAGATTGTACCACTTTGCCTGGAAATGTTCTTCGACTCTTGATCTGGGTATAGCTGCCAGAGATGGGTGGGTATTTGAGTGTTGTGATTGAGAAGTGCTTACCCAACCTAACCTAACCTAACCAATCGCTTCGTCAATGATGATGAGGAGATATCAGCTCTAACTATACTCAATCTTATACTAATCGTAGGTACCTACCTATCTACTTACCTAATTACCTGGATCCTTTATGTCTTACACGAGTTGTTGAATACATACATAAGTAGATTCTCTGTATTTCAAAATACAATACGCGTTGGCGATTCGATTATTCAAATATTAAAAACATGAAACAGAATTTAAAAAAGTACGCTTTGAAAGACTCAAAGGCTAGCTGCAAAGCTACTAGAATCAAAGGCTAGCTTCAAAGCTACTAGAATCAAAGGCTAGCTACAAAGTTATTAGAATAAAAGGCTAGCTTCAAAGCTACTAGAATCAAAGGCTAGCTACAAAGTTATTAGAATAAAAGGCTAGCTGCAAAGCTAGCCTTTGATTCTTGTTAAAATAGCTAAATTACTAGAAATAAAAAAAAATGTTTCTATATAAATAAATAAGGGATAAAACACAAATAAATAAAAATAAGAACAGGCTCGAATCTGCAATAATATTTGTAATCTTATATAAGAACGTTATCAGCCAACGTGGGTCGGTTCTCCAAGGAAATTAGTCTGTGATATTTATTTAATAATAGGTATATAATAATATGCTTGTTTCTTTATTTTTGTTATATGGAAAATATATATTATTAGTATTAAGATGCACATTGATTTTATTTATTTAGTTACGATACATAGTGACATTATCGATAATACAGCTTTAAGTACCAACATATAACAACTCGTTATTGTAACATAATGATAGGTTACAATTAAAATTTGGTTATTTTTTTTTCATTATTTTACACTGTGTTATTTATATGTATATTGTCTCATTGGACGTCTGGGTGCACCAGTTTTAAGACTTCTGATAAGTACACACTACTAGTATCTATAACTTAACCATATTTGATCCTTAAAATTTTTAATAGATACATAATGATTCTAAATAAGCTTAACTATGCTGAATAAACTAGAATAAACTTTTTTTATTCCGATGGATATAAGCGAACTATTTATTTTTCATTTAGAATATCTATGTTAATCTTTTTCCAAGCGTCAGGTAGTATATTGTACATCTTAGAGCCAAGAAATTAAAAATAACGCTGTGCGAATGTGGTGTTTTTTTTCTTCATAATAATATACCTTTGAGCATTGCGAGTCGAGTATGAATGACTAGATATTGTGTATTCCTGTCTATGTTTGTGAGTGTGTAGAATTATTTTATTAATGTACCTATAATTTTATTGTCTAACAGTTAGAACTCTAAGTTCTGTGAATAGTTCATTACTGGGATATCTGAAAGGTTTTTGAGTATGATACGTAGTATTTAATTATAATACATTTTTTATTCCAGTCTGTGAGCAGGGGGGTGCAATTCTACACAAACCATATTTTTACATACAAAATATACATTAAATGTTACAGAAGAAGAAAATATTTTACAGAATATAGATTTATAATGACGAATCGGTTTAAATTGACGAATTCCGTCAATATAAACCGGAAGGACCTTAACGTATTTATTTGTGCATCTGTAAAAGAGGATCCAGAACAGTAATACTAACATTAGGAATGTTTGCTATTTATTTATTTATTTATTTTTATTTATTTCTATTCAAAAACATACAGTATATATGAGATATAAAATATCTTAAGATAATATAAGCTTATTCATACATAGTTAACATACAAAGTAAATATAAGTTATTTCATTTCAATAAATATCAATTTACCACTTCACTGGTGCTTACATAGTTTAAGCCATATCTTTTTGTTTGTATATTTGTTACTGGCCCCCTCTCTAGGCATAGCCTGTGCTAAGGTGAGCTAGTTTTATGTTATTGTCTATTACGTTGTTTATTTATAGATACATTTACATATAATATGAGTACATGTACATACATACGCTACGCATTCAAACGTATGCATCATTCCTTCTAAATACAATATTTCATTTTGAGTCATGCACACACAACGAAAATTGTAGAAATAAATTATTTAACTGTCTATTCTGTTGTTTGTAATAGTGCATTTACATTTTATTTGGTAGAATTATTTCCTTCACGATTTTTTCATCTATTTCATAAACCCATCTTAGTGATAGTTTTTTAAATTCTTTTGAATTACTGATGTTTTTAATATTTGTTGGTAAACTATTGAAAAGTTTTGTTGAAAAATATCGTACACTACGTTGTCCGAAAGTTGTTTTAATATATGGTATATTTAAGGTATTTGTTGTACTTAATCTAGTGTGTTTATATTGTTGTGAGCTAGTATATTGGTTTTCTGTTTTTAGCTTGTATATTATTTTTAGCTTGCTAGGACGAATAGTTTTATTTTTGACAATATAAAATCAAACCAAATTTTCCATGATTGATTTAATTGAGTAAAACGACATGTCTTCGTGTTTAATGTAATTGAATACTTGTGAAAGCAGCTGGTTCATAATACAATTAATAATAATAAAGAATAATACTTTGATCTTTGAAACACGTATATTAAAAAAAACGTGTTATTACAACTTATTTTGCAATTCAAAATTAAATCACCTGTTGAAGTAAAACATATAGAATAAACTCAAAAAAACCTTGAAATTTATTCGTTTTTTCCTGAAATGTAAAAAAATATATAATTTATTTATTTATTTGTCGTTTAAACAAAATATTACGTTAAATTATTCTTTATAGGTGTAAAAAAATGCAGTAGCTAATTAGGTAATGAATGTGCTATTTTGAGTATAGGTGTCTTTTCTGTAATTTTCGATTACTTCCAATGTTCTATTTATAACTTGTAAAATAAAAAACGTGCGATTAAAAAAGATATCTTTCCCATAATGCTTATTTGTTCTTATGAAAATAGCAAAGAAATTATTTTTTTATTTTCTTTTCTTTGGGAAGCTACAGCTCATTTACAGTTTAATAATAAAAAATAATTTTTACATTGTTAGAGCCAAAAAAAGCATTCCATCAACATAATATAATAACAAATAACAGTTTACAAGCCAAAAATAATTCATGCACACACATTCATACACACCCTCACACACACCTCATACACACCGTCACACACACATACATATATAAGTACACATATATACACACATATACAACAACTAGGGAAGGAAAGAGAAATGAGAGAATAGAGACTAGGAGGACAGGACAGAGGGATATTGGTTGCGCATCACCTTCAGAACATCATGTCTAAATCTGTAATATTTCGCATTGAATATGTCAATCTCAGCTGAGAATGTATTGTTATATTGGCTGCATATGCGTGTAATTGTTGAATTTTTCCTGATATTTGTTCTACTTGTTGGAATATGAAGTAATTGAGGTCTACGAACCATTGTACCTGGAACATGTATACCTACTAGGTTGACAAGTTCAGGCGAGTCTATGGCATTGTTCAAAATTTTATGCAGCAGCGATTGGTCGTGTAAGACTCTCCTACATTTAAGCGTATCAAAATTATGATATTTAAGTGACTGTTGATAACTATTGAAGTTAAGGTGAAATTTATGATTTATATAGATAATGAATTTTTGCTGTATTTTATTGTACCTATGCCAAATATTCATTGCAATATTATTATAAAATGCAAAAAAAACTTAAGTAACTTTCATAATTGTACAATAATTAGAAAGTTGTTTAATTTTTTCCTAATTTTGCTACAATGACATCACTTAATATGTAAATACATGGTATTGCTATCATTGAAAATATGACTATTTAGAAGCATAGGTACATAATAATCGCTAGTAATCGGCGAACAGTAATGACTGATTCCATGAATATTTGCAAGAATAAAAGTGTATGGCGCTCGGTTCTTTCGGCTTCCCCCGTTTAAAGTATGCATTTAATATTAATAGCAAAGTTTATAATACGGGTATTTATTTATTTATTTATTTAATATAGCTTCTTTGACAACTAAAAGGTACTATGTCAAATAATAATTTAACACACACCCAATAACAAGTTGCCATATTCTGGAGACTTACGATATTAGTCTCACAGATCCAGACTGAAAACACAATTGAAAACTGTGTCTCCACCGGGAATCGAACCCGGGACCTTTGTATAATATGATCGTGATCATTAAAAGTTTTTTCATGTTGAATTAAAGATTTGAGATATTAATATAAATGCTTGTGCTATAAGTAAACGAAATTAGTCGAGGCAGGCTGAAGTTCGAACTTGCCATCACTGGATTACTAAGCCAGGGCGCTAACCATGTATTGTTTTAAATCTACATTTACATATCCAAATCATTAGGCACAGCCCTGGGAAAAAGACTTTCCGAGCAAATTATTATAATACGTAGATATTATTAGGAGACGTATATTGAGGAGAATATCGTAGTCACCTATATCACTCCATTAGGAACGTAATAAAGCTTCAAGCTCTGTTCAACCCGGAGCGGCTGGTTGTCGGACGACACAAAGTACTACAATCACTAGCGTCTACAATCCGCACTCACCATTCCGCATTCTGTTTCCGGTTGGCTCTCTGATTGGTTGAGATCTCGTATTATTAAGTCAAATGAGTTGTGAAATTTTATAGTAAATCCGAAAATTAAAAAAAAATATGTAGCAATTTATTTAATTTATAAAGAAACTAGCTCACGCGAGTCGCTATTATTATTATGAACAAACTTAAACCTAACCTAAGAATGCAGAAAAGAAAAGCTGGGACTAGACGCTACTCTACTATATCAGGCATATTTCATACCGCTGCCTCAAAGAGGAGAACCTCAAACGTGGCGGGTCCTCCGCCAATCGAACTTGGATCAAGTACTGACAACCCACTGGCCAGGGGCTTCTCCTCCCCCTTTAATACTTGTGTTGGCGACTCAAAAATGAGCCTTCACCACATCTGACCCTCCTTCGCGGATTTGAGGGGTGCCAAACCAGAAGTAGTGTGACCATAAACGTATATGAATTTTTCTTATAGCACATATTTGATAATATGAATATTGAATTTGTACCTACATGTGTATATCCAACGTTCGTTGGTGTCGCACTATGCCAGTACAGTACACTATAGATAAAGGAATGAAGGTTCTGTTTAATGAGGGTTGAAGTATACAATTAAATTGGCACGTGGACCCCGCAGATCAGGATCGACATCAGGCGATGGGTGCCGCGAGAGAAGGGTGGGGGGGGGGGCACATAACGTGTCTCCACTCACCCGCCCGCCCAACTTCGCTCACCTTCAAGGCTGTCCCGAAACCTTACAATAACTACGATCCTCAAACTGTTCACTGTAGAATTGTGTAATATAATTTAATTAAAAAAAATATATTGTGTTGAACTACCTGTGGAATTATTCAGTGTCGAGGGTAAAATAGACTATTTCAAGGAAGTCCAACTTTTTTCAAATAGATGAATATGTATATAATTTGAGATAGACCACCTGTGCGTTAAAAGAACAGTGACCAAAGGACAAATAAAACCTAACTATACTAAGTACCTATCACCGTATTGGCGCAATTATTACAATTCATAAGAATATCTTACCTACTGAATTAAATTTTTCAGCATTATTTTTAAAATATTTTAAGACACCTCTGTAGTTGGCTTTGATATGTGTAATGTTTTTTTAGCAATTCATGAAATAGCTGTTGAGATGAAATAAAATAAAAAAAATAAAATCATAGTTATCATAGCTAAATACTGACAGTCAAGCTCCGTAAGACGTAAGTTTTATGATTACATAAAGAGAGTAGAGAAATTGATACTCGATCTTTCAGTTGATCATAAAGGGTAAGATTGAGGGCCATAGAGGGGTCGTAGAGGGGTGACTCCGAAACATTCGGACCAGAATGAGGCACACGGAGATTATGTTTCGCGCCGCACAGGATAGGGAAAGTTTTTTCCAAGTGATCGTCAACGTTCTGACACGACCCGAAGGGACCCGACGGGGCACATAAAGAAGAAGAAGAAGTTAAATGCATATTTTTATTTTTTTTTATTATTTAAAGTTTTTATTTATTTACATTTTTTAACAATAGGTATTATTGCACTAAATTGCAAAAGCAGTTCAACAGTGCTAGCTCTCTCGTACATTTAGATAAATTTGATAATGTAACAAAAAATAATTATAACAAAAAAAAAAACAAAAACTAAAACCTTCAACACAATATAACAACAAAGAAAAAATACAATCTTATATATAAAATTCTTTCAACAATTTTTTTATTTTTTTTTTGTTTTTGGTTTGAAAATTTGAATATTTTGGCAGTTTGTTAAATAGTTTCGGAATTATCGTTGCCTTTGTCCTGTCGCCGATTCACTCATGTCTATAATCCCTTTTATTCCCATTTATTCTTCATCTGTCGTGTCTCGTTTCAATCCCGAAGATTGTTTTCTTCCATTCCGTTCTGTTCTTGCGACCTTCCTCGAAGATGCTACAGCTTACATCTTCACACAGATATTCTAGATATTCCCTGTAATTCGTTTCCTCTGTTATTCCATCAATTATATTATATAGGAGACTTTTGTGTCGTATTTTATTCCAAAAGCATCTGGCACGTCATTCTGAGATGATCTTGTGCAGTGCCTTCCTTCTTATTTCATCTTCATTCATCTGTTTCAGTCTCTTCATGTTAAAATATTATTTACTTGTTGTTATTGTTTCGTTCCATTTATAGTTTTCAGAATAATTAAATTTACCCGAACCATCGCTACATAATATGTATATCCTACTTTCTACTTATCTATATTCATATATATATTTATTTTCTTGTACATTATATAAACGAATATATTGCAAACTGGCGGGGTTAATGCCAAAAGGTCGATTCTTCCAACCAACCAGATTACAAAGTAAGACAACATAATATAATATGTGCATCAGCAGAAAGATTGAAGGTGAAAATAAAAAAAGAAAAGAAAAAACATTACAAAAAGGCTTTAAAAAGGTATTAAATTCCTAAGAATTTTTGAATCCGTTTTAATTTTTTATATATTCCGAGAATCTATTCAGGATTTGAAATAAAATCATGCAAATTACGAAAATAAAATATGGAGATTTACTTATTTTAAAAAAATAACTGCATGGATATAAAACGTAATTTAGGCAATTTTAAAATCTTCACATTTCACGATACCGCGTTGTCACGCGTTCCAAGTCTCGGGGCCTTACTCGACGGATCGTGTGTCTCAGACCGCCTCTGGCATTAGCTCTGGTAAGACGACAAAGCGAAGCTCAAGCCTCCAGAGATTGTTAGACGGAATATCAGGTATGGCCAAAGACTCTCAAACATCAAATAGCCATTATTTAATATGATTTAATATTCTGAGAATATTTTGTTAAAATTGATTCCGTATCGGTTTATATTTGAGAATATTACAGAGCTGTTGACAATTTACAATTATTTCTAGATATATTTTTTTACAAGGCAAAATGTTCGTCCTATTTTACAATAACAAAATTCTGAAAAACGAGTCCTTATTGAGTATATTCTTCTTATTCTCAGCCATCTCTCCACCTTTTGATCCGCTTAATTTACAAAGCCTAAAATTTCAAAAAGTATAGAAAAGTTTAGGCCTATACAACTTTTATATACTAAGAATTTAGAATTTTAGTTTCAGTCAAGGGTTATCAACTTTTCCATACATTTTTACTTTATTTTTCCATATATCTCAAAAACCATGAAATTCAGAAAGCTGAAAATTTGTGTAAGTACCTATAGACGAACATAATATTTAAAATATATATTATTTAAAATGTTCCAGGGTTTTTCAAAGTTTTTTTGGAGATGAAGTTGGGTTATTATAGAAGAACTAGGAACTCAAGGCACCTACAGGGCTTACGACCTATCATCGGCTGGTTTGTTGGCTTACGACCCGACAGGGAAAAAAAACCAATGTTTGCGTATATGCAATTAAAAAAATATTCGATTTACAAATATATTTTTCTTCTCTTCTTCTTCTTCTCAGCCTAATCCCTTCCACTCCTGGACGAAAGCCTCCTCCATCTCCTTCCAAACCACTCTATCTTGTGCTCTGAGCAACCAGTTGCCACCAGCATGACGGCTGATGTCATCTCTCCATCTCATTGGCGGTCTTCCAACACCTCTGACTGTAATTCTCGGTCTCCAAGCCAACACTATCCTTGGCCATCGGTCTTCGGGGTATCTAGCCACGTGGCCCGCCCATCTCCACTTCAGTGTACGAATGCGGTGGACGACATCAACCAATTTTGTTCTATCCCTGATGGTGTCGTTTCGAACCCTGTCTCTCAGACTTAATCCTAACATGGCTCTTTCCATGGCTCTTTGGGTGACTCTTAGTTTTTCAGCATATATGTATATTTATTGTCATACTGCCTATTTTCCAAATTTTTAAAAAAATATTAAAAACGCCGAAACACCCCATGTAGATAATTTAATTAACTGTTCTTCCTCCACCACCACCCGTTCTGCTTATGGAGACTAATAACGGCCAATTGCAAAACAAAGAAAGATTTATTACTGTTTTTCTGAAAACTATATATCATCACTTCGCCATATTTCACTTGACAATTCAAAACACAACAAAACTTATCAGCCATCTTATGAAGATGTTCGGAAAATACAAAAAGCTGGCAATATATTAACACCGAAAACAACAACAATTTTACAAAATCACACGTGTTATATTTACTAGTTGCATGTAGCACATGAGATCCAACTGTCGATAGCGATAGTATGTATAGTTGAAGAATAAGTACCTAACTATTAATCCATAAATCCAAATTATTGTATATTTTAATACATTTTGTTTTCTATACAACATATATAGGTATGTATGTCAAGATAGAATAGTATGGAGGTCAGTCTGTTTACTTAAGGGGGGGGGGGGACACACACAAACACACACACACACACACACACACACATACAGACACACAAAAACACACTAAATGTTCTACTTCAAATTCTGAATTCATCTATGTATAGAACACGTATGCTACGATGCCTCGAAGTTGGTGTTTTTTGGCATGCAAAAAGTCCACTACACCATACAAAATGTTCCTTCATACACGCGTCTTGGATTTAAACTGCCTCTTCCTTCTAGAGAATTACATTCTCTTGAACGAATCGACAGTTGGATTATTTGGTTTACTTCAAGATTTTAAAGGATCCAAAAGTTTCGGGTAACAACAAACAACAAAATCACAACTGAAGTATGCTGAAGTTCTGAAATTTTTACATTGCATTTTCAGAAATACCAACATAAAAATAAATAAATAGCGCCACCTTTGAAGATGCATGCATAATGTAAAACCAATTCCACCAATGGAGTGCCACCGGCGTGTGACAAAATTTTTAGGAAAATTTAAAATAAATGAAAAATAACATAGTAAAATAATAAAAAGTCTATTTTTACTCACTGGTCGCAAAGGAACCGATTTGCAAAATATTTAACTTTTATAGTTTTCTAGTTGTTGATTGAAAAGCTCACTTAAAAACAGCCACATTCAAACATACATATAAATATAAGTATATACAAACCTACATATAACTTTCTAAATATTATGGTGGGGATAAATGAACCTAAAACGGAATAGTCTTCCATGTCTCAAATTCATCCTCATTATACCAACATGATCTGTTTCCTAGTTTCAGTAGTAGACTTATTCTACATTACGAGTAATTCAGCAGTGTGTAGCCTCTATATTGAGGTAATTGTGGTGAGAATTATTGTCTAGTTGAAATACATTTGTGTAGTATCCCTGCTAACGTAACTGGTCCAGAAAGACACATTTGTTTTGTATAACAGCGTGTATAGAATAAATTCAAATTCATCCAACTGTCGATTTGTTCAAGCATATCAATTTTTCATGTCAAAAAACACCAACATAGAGGCTTCCCAGCATATATGTTCAGTATATGGATTTACCCAGAATTCAGAGTAGAACATTTAGTGTGTGTGTCTGTGTGTCCCTCTCCCCCTTATAACTTTTGATCCGCTCAATTAACAGGGCCCAAAATTTCAGAATACATAGATAGTTATAGGTCTACAAAACTTTAATACTCAGAATTTTAAATTTTTGCTTCAGTCTGGGGTTATCAAATTTTGAAGTTTTACTTTATCTTTCTATATATCTCAAAAGCCATATAAGCTAGAACCATTACAATTGGCATAAATATAGACAAATACAAAATATAAAATTTGTTTTTGGAAAAATTTCATAAATTCTCAAACATTTTTAATTAAGAAAAACAAATTTTATGATAAATTTGTGTTTAACTGCCTATATTTCCAAAGTTTTTAAAAATAACGAATAAAGCGGAAACACCCCAACTAGATAATTTAATTTACTATAAAAAAATTGAACATTGTAGTAGTAAATCCCAATTTTTTTTAACAATTTTTATAAAAATTGATTTTAGTTACGACATCGTTTCATACAATTTGTAAGTCAGTAAACACTACTCAATATCTCACTCAATAATTTGATTCCTACTTAATCTACAAACATACATCATGCTGTTTTCATATTCTGGGTAGGAAAAACAGACTGACCTCCATACTATCCTATCCTGACATATATTCCTAAATGTTTTATATATGTGTTTAAGTGTTTATAGTTTACTACGTATTCTTCAATTATGCTTACTATCGCCATCGACAGTTGGATCTCATGTGTCACATGCAACTAGAATAAATATATTTTTTTGAGTGAATTTTGAACTACTCAACAGTTGCTCACAGAATATTTATTATTTACGTACATTTATTATATCAATATATTCGTTGTTATGGAATCTCATTGAAAGGCATATTTAGTGAACGTTTCGCGAGGGCACAAAGTGAGCTAATAAACCATTCGATAAGGGGCCAATAAATAAATGTTCATCACATGAAAGATCAAATAAATAATCTATGTATAACTTCGTATTTGAACGCAGCTAACTAAAATGAAGTACTTACTTCATTACACGCTAATGTGGAGAATATATTATTCCATACATGTCCGTGGACCGCGACACTCGACGTTGCAAAATATGAAGAAGAAGAGAATAATTAAATTTCTGCACCTGTTTTGTGACGGGTTTATTTATAGTCACATGGAAATTATTTTTTTCTTATACCAACAACCAACAGTTTTTAACTGGTTTTTATTTCAGAGGTTATATACACAACCGCTAGTCAATATATTATATAAGTTTAATGTTTTGTTCACATTATTCCGGCAGAATTCCATTCCAATGTTCGAATCCAGCGCTAAACTGCCGACGTGTCATTTAGCTCAAGAAATAAAATAAAAAAAAGATAACTCAATGTACGGAAGTGACAGTTTCCAGTCACGTGACAACTGTCACTTCCATACATATTTTCTTCAGCTAAATTACACGTTGTCTAGGGGGGCTGGACGGCGATTGTCTTCACTAGTTGAATTTAACACACGAGATTCAACTGTCAATAGCGATTGTATGTATATTTGAAGCATACGTATCAAAATCTTAACTAGCCTTAAATCCAAATTAGAGAATATTTTAAGATATTTTGTTTTCTATACAAAACATGCATGATAGAATAGGATAGTGTGGATTTCAGTCGTTCATTCCTACCCCGAATATGTAAACAGCTTCATAGTATGTATGTTTGTATACGGATTAAGTAATCCTGTAGACCCTGTAGATATTGTGTATTTTGCCACACAAATTGAACGAAACGATATCGTTATTAATTTTTTTTATAAAAATTGTTAAAAAAAGTTTTAGAGACGTTTAGAGACAAACTAAATTATCTAGTTGCGGTGTTTCGGAGTTTCATAGATATTATTTTTTTAAATATAGACAGTTGAATACATAAATTTGTCATAAAAAATGTTTTTCTTAGTAAAAGAGTTTGAGAAATCCTGAATTTTTTTCATAAAAAATAGTTTGAGATATTGTATTTGTCTATATTTATCAGCATTTTTATCGTGAAGCTTTTATGATTTTTAAGATAAATGGAAATATAAATGAAGGAAATGAAGGTTCTAAGGTCAATTACTGGAAAAACTCCGAGATCGTGTTCGCAATGTTCAAATAAGGAAAACATGTGGAATAGAGGACATCGTTCGATGGAGTATATCCAGAAGAAGATATTGGAAGGACCACGTAGCCAGGGTGGACAATGGACAAATGAAATGACAACGGCGAATGAAATCCCCTCTGGCCGTTGCATACCCGGAAGTCCACCCAAGAGATGGAAGGATAGTTGGACTTCGTCATCCCAGGAAGCATAGATTCTGAAGAACACACCAACTAGGTCTACTAAACGAAGAAGAAGAAGATGGAAATATAAAATAAAAATTCAAATGTTGATAACCCCTGACTGGAACAAAATTATATAATTCTGAGTATGAAAGTTTTTTCACCTAAACAATTCTAAGTATTCTGAAATGTTGGGCTCTGTCTATGAAGCGGATCAAAATTTATAAGGGGGGAACGGACACACACTTATACACAAAAAACACAAAGTGTTCTACTCCGAATTTAATGTCACTACGCCATACAATTTTTTTTCTTCCTAATACCCGCGTCTTGGCTTAAAATGGTCGATATATTAAGAGAAATAAGTTCGCTTGGACAAAACGACAGTTGGATTATTGCAGTTATTTAGAAGCCATTTCACTTTTAATGCCATTATTGGCACAAAAAACAACCGATTCAGAAGAAACAACAACCCTTGTTCAAACAACAACACTTGTTCACAACAACACACTGTTCACTGTATGACATATCCACCGGAAATTGATGAACATTATAGCCGGAAATTGATGAATTGATGAAAATCCAAATTGATCCAAAATCCAAATTATTGATATACACATTGAAAGGATACCGACATTTGAAGTATTTTTACTCTCCACACTATGGAATAGTGGAGAGTCATGATTTCACAATTTTTAAGCGTATTTTTTTACATTAATTTCTCAACGGGTATCATGTAGAAAATACATACTATGAGTTTCGTGACAATGTTTTTGTGTGTATGGTGTATTTTGAAAACTTTTGTCCCCTGGGAATATTATATTTGTTTAAGAATCTATAGGAAATATTTTTTTTTTTTTTTTAAATGAATATGTCCTTGTTAAACAAGTACATATACATCTTCCTACGTTCCCTAAACTAAGCATAAATGCTTGTCCTATAGGTGAACGAGATCGGTCGAGGCAGGATTTGAACTCGCGACCACTGGATTACTAACCCAGCGCGCTAACCGCTCTGCCATCCACCCATCCAAATACTTAACTTAATATACTTAATAAAAATGCATTTAGAGATTGTCCCTTTCAAGAAGAAAAAATGAACGCTTATTATGGTGTGGAAAGTTAAGTGTTTGCCACAACCCACTGGTTTGTTTTTATTATTTGACATAATAAGTAAAGATGTACTGATAAAATACATACACAGTGAATTATGTATTTTATGCGGACAAACAGTACGGTCTACGTTGTATAAGTATGTACATATAAGACACCTATATAGGCACACGTAGGATATAGGTATATTATGTATAGGATAACGTGTATCAGTACATATTGGGTTTCCGTCGGGAGCGGACAGCGGTCTTCGGGACGGGAGAGGTCTCCAGCGATAATTATTCACAAGCAGCTCGCGTCTCCCGCCTCTGCACACCCACCGACCTCCTCCTCCCCTCTTCCTCAGCACGCCTCTGGATCAGCCAATGTACAGTGTACAGCTATAGGCGGTAGTACACAGAGAGAGAGAGAGATAGGGATAGTTCACTCAAGACAAATGTCCACAGGGGTGCACTCACTTTAATTAAAACGAACATTTGGATGAATCTGATTTACATTGAATACAAAATAGCAAAATCCGTTTCGGGATGTACAAAAATTGGCCACGTTTGAACATTATAGTTACTGCACAAAACATTTCCATTGCTTTTCGTGCGCTTCAATATTATTTTAAACTAGTGGGTCGTGTCCAACGCTATACTCTTCACTACAAAGTATTCAAATTTTGTATGGAAAATATTCAGCATTTTCGTGAAATGAGTTTGTTAAATTATTTTCGATTTAATTTTTTATTTGAAAGCCTGATAATTCTTCAATGACATTTGATGAAAGTGATATGAATTTTAGCAATTTGATGATTAAAATATCAAATTTTAAGTTTCCTGACCCTGGGGTCACTTTGAAACATTTGATAGTTATAATAAAAATAAGAAGTACTGATCATGTATCCTTCAAAATCTTATGGGGTCTAAGCGATTATTAGATACCTATATGAATTTGCGAAATTTGAAAATAATCAAATCAGTACTTCATTCTATAATCGATAAAGTAGATTAAACACGCCGAAACACACACAGATATATACATTGTAATGAAACTTTCAGAATACAATCTCAGCATGTAGTTGATGATATGCATAAAAAATTGCCTTAAAAAAGCGAATCCATAACACCTCACTATATCCCTTTGGGTTAGTGAGGAGTAAAAATGTATTTATAATAACAGTGTATGCATGTGTGTATGAGGTTAGGGTATAAGTGTCTCTTGGGGTAGTGAGGAATAAAAAGATTGAATATGTTCTCGAAACAATAAGATTAAGTTAATTAAATTAGGTTAGGTTTGGTTATATTAGGCTAGGAGGCAACATATAGGTACTATGTCAAATATTATTTAACATGCACCCAATAACAAGCCACACTCTGGAGACTTGTGATATTTATCGTTTCACAGATCCAGACTTAATTTTTTCCACCTCAGTACGAGTTATTCCTAGTGAGGTGGATATGTGAACTATATAATATGTGTAATAGTTAAATACATTTGAAGACTATGTGTTCATCTGGAATCGAATCCGGGACTATTGGCTCAGGAGTGAGATATCTAATCGATTGGGCTATGAATTCCGACTATCATAAAAGGACGAGACGATGGTAATATGTATTCAAAACCCTTCTGGAAATTTAAGCCTTTGTATGTTGTATGTAGAATGCAAATATTTCGAAAAATCTGAAGCCTCTAGTGTCTAGTTGAAGTTTATCAGACATACTATGAACATAATATGTTCTAAGTAATTATAGTAAAAATTTATAATTTCGTTCTATAGTTAAGTTATAGTTTCGTTGCATAAACGCTAAAAATTGGATTTTTTTCCTCTTGCGAGTCAGGAATTTATACTTTTATTGGAGAACCGGTAAATTAGGAACCTACAGGGATTACGACCTGTCATCGGCTGGTTTCCGTGATCGCTTTAAGCGCTTGCGCTAAGTTCATCAATTATATTTTTTATTGTTCTTCTTATCAATCCAAATTCGAAAATTCTATATATTTTTTAGATATTTTTTCTATATGTGCTTAGGAACATCATCGCCATCTTTCTAACTGAATGAAACTTATTTCTAATGCGATATATATTGACAAATTGGTTTTGCTTCAAATGCTGAGAGATTATAGTTACTATGATTTTAGTCTTGATGTTTTTGTGTGTATGGTGTACCGGCTATATGTACACACAAAAACCATTGTCCATTCTACAGCCAAACTATATGTAAGTCCTATGAACTTCACATTGACACTGTGTATGAAATGTTTAAAGTATTCTCTAGATTAGAAAGGACACCATTAATGCTATTCTTATTAATTTATTGCAAAGGGGGCTATGACATTCGAGTCCAAGTGCGAATAATAACTGACCTATAAAAGAGACCCAGCTCAAAACAAACTTAACAAATTTGATCATCCACCGTCAAGGCTGCACCATTATCCCAATCACCGCGTACTTTTAATCAAGAATGGTTTGATATCTCTGGACCGCGGCTTCTCTCCATGGATAATTATTCACTAGCCGCGTTTCTCGCTTCCACCCTCCGTCCCCAGCATCTTGTACCATCAGGGGACTGGCGTTGGTGTCTCATCCCCCTGCAATCTGACCGCTGCCCGCCATCCCCCCCCCCGCCTAACCCCCTGCCAGCCACCCATCGCCCTTGGACATGGCTAGAACAAGGGTTCAACTACGGCGGACACGGTGAATATTATCTACTTCTGCTACCCACATACATACATACACATAATATATTCCTACACTATCTAATTCTGTCCAATCTACATACATACCCAAACACCTATAAACCTGGCTACAATGTATATTAGAATAAGTAAGAATTTATCAGCTATTATAGCTCTCATACCTAGTGTTTCATTCAATACTATGTTTATTTTGGATTTAAACAGCGATTCATTTCAACGAGACTTGCCCATTCAAAACAAAAAAAAAATGCATTGTTTCTAAGAGATTTCCCGGTATCAATTTTTAAAAGAAGGGTTAGTAAGATTTTGATAAAAATATGCGAAATTACGTCTAGAGTCTCCTTTCCAACACAAAAAAAATGTTAAAGAACTATCTTATTTTATATGGGAATAAAAAAGAACAGAAGAAAAAGTGTCGTTGAACTGTAAATTGAAGAACTTGATGATTTTTTCGTGAATCTCATCACATGGAAGGTAAAATTATGAGAAGAAACAGAAAACAACAAAAATAAACACAGCGATCAGGAATATCTTAAATCATTATCAAAAAATAATTCTAGGAATATCTTCCTAGAATTATTTTTTGATAAATATGATTTATTGAGAGTCACAAGGAGATAGAAATAAATTCGTAATTAATGTGTAAGAGGTATCCTGGGTATCTATTCTCCAATCTCGCACAGTAAATGTCGTATTCGACTATGTCGCCTAAAAATGTCGAATGAAATGTCGTATGGTAGGCCTTTAGCCTATTCTTGAAATCATCCGTCATTAAAATCGTTCGACATTGAAATGTCACATAAAAGAATAGGCAACATAGCATTTTGGATGCGTTTGAAATATTTTTTGAGCATATTATTGCATATTTTTGCCGTTTTTTCTATGGTTGTCAAAACACAGCCTTTTTCAATGCAATTATATGCAATTATATGATAGATTTCTAAGCACAACATATTGTTCATTATGATGCTTCCTGAATTCTCGAATAATCAGTCATTAATATTATAAAACGAGTGGATTGTGGCCAACACTAAACTCTCCACACCATAGTAAGCGTTTATTTTATTTAAAATGTTGACAATCTCAATATGGTAAAATATGCTTATGTTATATGAAATATTTTATTCATTCTAAATTTTACTACCAGGAATAGAAATTTTCTAACGATAGTATATTTTTATATTAAGATAGACAAACTATTAATGCAGTATGGTGAAGAATGCTTATTTTGTATGAAATATTTTAATAAAAGCAGATACATTGTGTTAAAGAACGCGAGAGCATTTTGAAAATTTTGACACGTGATATCATATGAAGTAATTTTATGATATCTATGAAAAGCTAATCAGTTCTAAGTTCAAGCTATTAATATTCTTATATCAATATGAAATCAAAGAAGTGAACATTGCCAAACATAAAAAAATTATCTTGTTACATATAAGTTTCATACAAAAATCCATTAAATAAAATATAATTTTTGAAACCGTTGAATATTTTTCTTTTAACATTGACCAACTTTGAATACAATTTTATGAAGATAAAACAAACAAAGTAAATGATGAATTCATAGAGAAGAAATCAATACCTAGTTGTCTATGGAAAACTAATCAGCTCTAGGTCTTTGCACTTTACACATATGATGTTAATATGAAGTCGATCGGACTTATAGTTTGGGCTGTAGAGAGGACACAAAAAAGATAAATGCTACGGAGTACGGCGTGTACGCCGTATACGCCATACACACAAACACATCACGACGAAACTCATAGTGTGCATTCTCTACATGATACCCATTGAGAAATTGATGTAAAAAAATACGCTTAAATTTTGCGAAATCATGACTCTCCCCTATTCCATAGCTTGGAGAGTAAAAATATCAGAAAACAACTATAAATATTAAATTTACTTTGGTAATTTGTCAAATAGTCAAATAATTTGTCCCTTACTTTTACAAGTTAGAGACAAATTATTTGATAATAAAGAACACAAGCATATATATTATTTGCAAATAAAGAACACAAGCATATATATTATTTGCAAATAAAGAACACACGCATACAAACAAGACAAATTTAATAGAAAGAAATATTGTGTACCTATATTGAAATATTCAATAGCAAACAAATACAAAACATATTAATGGAGAAATATGTGATAAGTAAAAAAGAACATTAAACAACATTTGTTTATGGAGTTCGTTACAAAATAGGAACATTTACAAAACTTATTAATGGAGATGTAGTGAAAGAATCCAATTTTTTAATTTTTTTTCGTCATCCATGTATTTTTATATGTAGGTACTGTTAAATAGATAAAATAACTTATTCGTCGAATTGTCATTGTGACTACAAAATACAAAATAACGAAAATACTTGTTGATACAGACGCTTGCCGAATGTAAATGCAATATGGCGACCATTTTAGACCATTTTTGACAGAAAAAATCATACGACATTGAATGTCGAGTGGTCCTATACCACTCGTCGAAATCTCGAATGATTTTCATTCGACTATGTCGTATGCGAGACTCAAGAATAGCATATTCTATAAATCGTGCGAAAGTAATAATATGTCGTATACGACATCGATAGTGCGAGATTGGATAATAGGGTCCCTGGGCGTACGCGATGTCTCCGATAAGCTGAGGTGGTTCGGACATATTCGAAGAAAACCGCCAGAAAACATATATAGCACTGCACTGGACTATCGAGTGTCAGGCAAAAGACCAAAAGGTCATCCTAAAAGACGATGGAAGAACTTGGTGGCGGAGGATATGCGGCCATGTAATGTCGCTGAGGACGATGCTCAGGATAGGACGAAGTGGAGGAGCGCAGTAAGGAGAGCTGACCCCATCACCATATGGGATAAAAGCAAATCACTGAAAAAAAAGTTATGTTAAAATTAACCGTATATGTGTTAAAATTAACTATAGTGACTACAAAACAATCCGTTTTGTGCTACTAAATATTTTGTGCGCTTAACCAGACAGTACAGTCATAAACGGATTAACTTTTATTACTGATAACAAAGGTTTGGCTAAAAACGCAGGTAGCCAGTTCGGTGGTCACAATTTTTTCTTTTCAGTTAAGGAGGAGAGACATAGAGATTTCTCGAGAGTTTTCATAATAATAATAAACACTTCCTTGCACTCTGCGCAAGTTGCTTACTTTTAGAGAATTAAACACTGTAACTTCATCGAGGTGTTTTAATATCATTTTATTTTATAAGTTAAAAAGGCCCCTACGGGCAGTGTAGCCAACCTCCAAATCTACAGTTTTTGATTAAAGTTTTTTATTTCTGTTTTTTTAAGTAATAGGTTTTATATTTTTGTTGTTTTGTACTGTTTACTTAATTTAATTAATTTGTGGAAAGTAGTTTTTTTAAATGTTCTATTGACACTGTTTCTTTTCTGACCAAATAAATAAATTAATTAATATCAAACATGTTGATATAATTCAAACAGGTGATAATTCACCTATTTATAGTTAAAATGATTGTATAATACATGTTTTATAGAACAACTTTATTTTGTTATACTGATAAAAGTTTGATGATCACATGATTTTTTTGTTTATAATTTTTCCCCATATGTTTTTTAATCATTATTACTATTAAATAATACAAAATAAGAAAAGGCTGTAGATTTAAAGTTTTTTATTTACTATATATATTACAGTTTTCTAGAGTTTTTTAAACATGTATGCAGTTTTACACTAGAATGAGGTTGGCAACACTGCCTACGAGGCGAGACCTTTTTTATTTGGTTCCCTGTATTTCGAGCTAAACCTGGGACCTCAGTATCTGAGATAAGTTTGTTTGAACACCTCGAGGGATCTGTCTGAAGATGTGAGAATTTGTAGAAGCTGTCTCGGCAGATATATGTACAACGATTGAGACGAAATCTCCCTATCTTGGTCTTTTCCAAGCGAAAATTGTCAGAAGCGAATAGGGGAAGATCGCATCGGGGCGTTGAATAAATCAGTAAGAGAGCTTTGTTTGTGTAGTGTCCAGTAACACTATAGTAGCTGGAGATACATCTTAACAAAGTGTACCGACCCTAATAATCCACTAATGCAATTTATTCTTTGATAAATATTTTGGCACTATGATTTCGCTTTTGAACGCCAGCAAAGACAAATCTCAACTTACCTATACGATTCTTGGTACGATGACTGGGTGAACTCTGATCTTCAAAATCTGTACTGCAAGGTTTAGATCTACAAAGGAAACCATGGACCTCTCTTTATAGGATCCGCACTCGACACGTTATACAGAAAAAAATATTATAAATTAATGCAGTGTCCGTGCATATTACGATGGCTCTAAGATAGCAAATATGATGCTTGCGTTTTTCCTTGACCCGAATATTTCTAAATGCAATAATGTTGAACGTGGTAATATATTATTATTTATTTATTTACCTTTTATCACACCATATTTCTAATGACAACAATAATTAGATTACTGCTGCCCAACTAGGAAATCCTGTTCTAGGGCTAGCAGTTTACAATTTTTACTGACAATTATATGCAATTATGAACCAGGTGATTGATCCCGTTCCACACTACATAAATAGGTACAAAATCTCAACTTTCTGCACTCACAATCATTACCTCAAACATATAGGCTCACACAAAATAGATTAACCAGGGGACATGACACATTCTTGACGCGATTTTTATTTCAGAACCATAGAAAGAGACTAGTTAAATATGTTGGTGTAGTAAATATGAATCGCTTCCTAAATGAAATCAAATATTAATTAGTATTTTTCACTTCACAATTAATTCTCCACAATTATTTAATAGCGGAGAATTATGATTTCAGCATTTAAATCTTTTTTACCAATTTTCCTAGTGGTTTCATGTAGTTTTTCTTTGTATGGCGTACTATGACACTGTCCACTGTGTTCATCCATATAATCAAGCCACATCCCATAATGTGGGGTAACCAGCGACAGGTGTGCGAGTGTGCATAACACTATTATAAACACTATTTATATGTATATTGAATATCTACCAACAAATTTACTTAACGATTCTCAGCGTTATTTTAAAATAATTTAAGACATCTCTGTAATTGGCTCTGATATGTGTAATGTTATTAAGCAAAAAAAAAAATACTTAACGATTCTCAGCGTTATTGAAATGTAAAAAAATATATTTATTGAAATACATTTAATAATTCAGCATTTTTATCACATTTTTTTGATTTAACACTGCGTCAGTTATATTGGTACATGCTCGCACATATATTGGATTTTTAGATGCTCTCAGTTGACAACAGAAGGCGTGAGACAACACACACACACACACACACACACACACACACACACACACACACACACCTCACACACACACACACACACACACACACACACACACACACACACACACACACACACACACACACACACACACACACACACACACTTGCTTTATTTACTAAGATTATAATAGCAGTTGGTGACCCGGCAGACTTGGGTTGTATGCAAACGGCAGCGGGTGGTGGTGACGCGCAGATAACCCTAGAACCCTCGTCAGGGGAGGTCGTGACGTCACTGGACCGTTAAGCTTAAACCACCGGACGCGATCAAAGGACGGACCGCGGTACTGCCAGTGGCGTCCCATGAAGACTTCTAACTAAATATACATACATATCATATACCATTTACCTAGTACATATCTACATGTAGGTATATTATATTAGGTGTATTTGAGGGGTGGGCAGGGTATGCTGAATACTGAAACAGAACCGCGAACTCCTTCGTTTCCAATTATAATTGATCGAAATTCACGGAAGTAAAATTGTTTTAACCTACCCACAAACCTACCAAATTTTCATACAACAATATTATCTTTGCTTTAATGTTTTACTTTTACGGTATGGATATTTTACTCTCCACACTATGGAATAGTGGAGAGTCATGATTTCATAATTTTTAAGCGTATTTTTTTACATCAATTTCTCAACGGGTATCATGTAGATAATGCACACTGTGAGTTTCGTCGTGATGTGTTTGTATGTATGGCGTACGGATTACCCTTTTTGTTTCCTCTCTACAGCCCAAACTATTATAAGTCCGATCGACTTCATATTAGCATCATATGTCTAGACCTAGAGCTGATTAGTTTTCCACAGACAACATTTATTTTCTTCCGTCGTTATACGTTTAATTTGTTTGATGACTTGTTAATTATGATATAAACACTGACTGTTTTAGATTTTTTTAATTTGTGTATTGTTTTTTTGAAATAACCTACAATTGATACTGTCGCTTCTTCGTTCCTAGTCACGTCCTTCGTTCCTAGTCAAAAATAAAAATAAAAAATAAAATAAAATAGTCAATTCGTACAAAATAAATAACTAATATAATTATAATAGACAACACATAAGACCCCCACTAATAAGGACAACTTTTGCCCAGCGATATTACCTCTTCCTTGCTCTTAGACTTTACAATAGAATATTACCTGACAGTACACAATATCGCGACGGAACAAACTTCAAAAAACTGGTAACAGACTGGCTGAAAACTAAAGACAGAATACAATCTGCTCATAATATACTGTTAAATATCCTAACATAATTCACTACTCTCTGTCTTGATAACCTGAAAATCTCAACTACCATAGCTTGGTGCCACTCATCATTCACTGTTACTGTATATTTTTCTGTTTATGTTTAATTATTTATGTTAATTTTTATTTTTATTTATTTATAATAAACATGACATTGTACATTAAGAGGTTTGACATCAATATTAAAGGTATATAAAAAAATATTATGTATATATTTGAGACAGAGACAATGGAAGGGTACACATACACATCCAGACCATTGAAACTCTCTTACACTTGCACTGTTGTCAATTAGAGGTTTTGCTCTCCAATATGCTAGGGATAATCCCTGTGTTATATTGGATGCAGTCTTTGGTTTTGTAAGTTAAACAACATTATTTTAAAGTGGATTTTGCACAATTGATCATACACTTCCTAACATACATGCACAGGCACTCTCCATACACACGTAATATACTGAACCATATAAAATACACACACAGCACACACACACACAAACACACACACACACACACACACACACACACACACACACACACACACATACATACAGTAAATAAACAATAATTTAAAAGAAATTAATTATTTTGCATTCAATAACATGTAACCTTAACAAAATTGATAAAGTACTACCTCTGAACAGACTCATCAAGTGAGGCAGTAAATTTCCAAATAGGAACAATTGTACATAGGTAGTATGTTTATAATAAGTATTTTAATATAGTTACTATTTTGCTATTGTTATGTATAAAAAAATGTAAAATGAATAATTTCATTTCATATGGCTAGATGAACCCCAACGCTTTTACTTCAGTACGACGAGTGGGGTACAACTCGCTAAAAATTAAGTGCCTGTGCGTCCTTAAAAACCAATTGTCCGTTGAAAATCCGTTGTGACTAAATAAAATTACCTTGTTTAGATTTTTACTTCTGGCTACTGCAATAAAAGTGGCATATTCCGGTACTTATTTGATTGTCTTTTTCTCCATGGTAGGTAGTTTAGGTTAGGTAGTATACGTGATGTGGTTCTGCTTGTATCCTGTGAAATGTCCCGATGTTGGGTGGATCTAGTTCGGCCTCCTGCCCGCCTCCCACCTTATTCTAACCTGTTCGCCATTATTGACCCTCCATGAATAGTTTATATCGAAAGCTTCCACTCCATACCCTCCTTCATCCCCCCGCTTCAACTCCCCCTTCTAGTCCTTGTGTTACCGGAGATGCGGGGTGATATCGGCCGCTCCCACCCCCCGGACTTCGCTAAACACCCACAAGAAGTCACCCCTCTCCACCGCCCGTCACATCCGTTGAAGATATCCAACGGCCGGACAGCAAATTTTAATTATCAATTTGTGTGTACCATGTCGGAGACCCAAACGAGCTCTCCAGACAAGATCAATGTTCCAACGTTTCCATTCCATTTAATATCAGAAGTTAACTAGGTACAGACAATAGTCTTCTTTAATATTTCTAACAAGATTTTTTTTACTCTCCACACTACGGAATAATGGAATCATGACTTCACAATTTTTAAGCGTATTTTTTTACATCAATTTCTCAACGGGTATTATGTAGAGAGTGCACACTGTGAGTTTTGTCGTGATGTGTTTGTATGTATGGCGTACGGCGTTCGGCGTACGGAATTATTCTTTTTGTGTCCTCTCTACAGCCCAAACTATAAGTCCGATCGACTTCATATTTACATCATATGTGTAAAGTTCATAGACCTAGATCTGATTAGTTTTCCATTGATATCCGTTAATTTCTTCTCTATGACTTCATCTGTCCAAATTTTCAAACTGTTCTCACGGTCTGGAAAATCGAGTTTTTTGTATACTGTTTGAAATTTCGATACAACAAAAATATACTGATCATTAATACATTCAAGGATTGTCAAAATTTAAAGAAAAAATCTATGGTTAGCCATATATTGATACTCTCCACTTCTATCTTCCTCAAGCGGTAGGCAGTGAGAACCGAACACCACATTCTTCTATCTTGACACATTGGTACATCGCCTCATCAACATTGATACACTGTCTCATACATGCTCATCTTGCTAGTAATGCAATTTTACTTAAAATTTCTCAACAGGTATCATGTAGAAAATACATACTGTTATGAAATTAAGTACTATTTCTATTTAAATTGAAAATTTAAATAGAAATATTTTGAAAATAAGAACCCAAGAAAAATGAAAACAAAAGATTTGAGTAGTGAGTTGGAAAAACTAGACAAACCTTGTAAAAATATAAATTGTAGAAATATAAATTGTAAAAATAAATAAGACTTTGAACCATAATAAAATAAATAAATATAAATTTCGGTACATTTGGTGTCAGGTGTGGGGTATAAAAATACCCAAGTATTTTTTGTGTAAGAAAAAAATAAAATAGTTATTTATAAAGACATTTATTATGGCATCAAAAAAAATAACTCTTTTAGAGTTGAAAGTGGTTGATTTAAAACATGAGTTGGAGGAGAGAGACGCTGATACATCAGGAAATAAAAATGCACTTCAACTACGATTGAGAAAAGTGATGCAAGAAGTAGGTGAGGATCCAGACACATACCTTTTTGAAATGCCTTGCTCTAACAACGATCTTTGTCAAGTCTTAAAAGAACATTCCAGAGACATAGAAGAGAAGTTTCAAGAACATTCCAGAGATATAAAAGGAGAAATTAAAGAAATCAAAGGAGAAGTAGCGATGCTTCAAAAGCATTCAAATACTATAGAAAAGAAATTCCAGAATTATTCTATGACCTTTGATGAGAAGATAAATGAATTAACTAAACAGATGAAAGTTTTGGAGAATCAAGTGCTTCCTTCAATCACGCCAATGAATTCCGAGCAAAATTCAGCTGTAGATACAAATTTTAAGTGTGTAGAAGATACAAGAGTACCAACAGTGGAGTGCGTGCGAAATGATATGCCAACCTTTGATGGAAAATGCCCCTGGGAAGAATATTTAACATTGTTCGAGACAGTGGCCATGATAAATGGCTGGTCCATGACAAGAAAGGCCTCAGTGTTGAGTGTATCATTACGAGGTGATGCTTTAAAAGTTTTGGAGACAATTCCTCTAGCTGAGCGACGAGATTTAAAATTGTTGATTGAGAGACTTGAGATGCGATTTGGACATAAGCACATGGAACAGTTTTACAGGTCACAACTTAAGAATCGTAATCAGAAATCTAATGAAACTCTCCAGGAATTTGAGGCGGATATAGCGCGTCTAATTAGATATGCATACCCTACGGTTCCTGATGATGTGTGTGAAAGCCTTGCAGTAGAAAAGTTCTTGGATGGATTGTGGGCAAATGAGACACAACAAGCTGTAAAACTAGCTAGACCACAAACTTTGAGTGACGCTCTAACCCAGGCACTCGAATTTGAATCTATAAAAAAATCTTTACGAGGTCATGCTCAAGCCCGCGTTGTTGAGGCCGTTGAAGAGAATCAAAAACTCATCGAATGCATTGTCGAAAAGGTGATGAAGGCATTGCAAGGAAGAAAAAGACAGTTTCGCTGCTGGGGTTGTGGACGAGCTGGACATCTACGTAATCGGTGTCCAAATGAAGCAACAACGCAACAGCAACAGCCACAGGAAAACTAAAAAGGGTTGATGGGAAGGGGCAACTGTTGACCTACATTACCAATGCCTCAAAGAGATCTGCAGTTGTTGCATCATTCAGTGGTCGAGATACCAGTATGTTTATAAATGGCAAAGTAAATGGAAAGAATTTGAAACTTTTGCTGGATACTGGAGCAACGATGACAATCATGAGACCAGATTTGCTTTATAACAAAAAGTGTATTACACCAACTAAATGGACATTACGAACAGCTACTGGGGAGTCGGCATCTATATGTGGTGAGACATATGCCAACTTTCAAATTGGTAGTTCTATCTTCGATCATCAGGTGCTAGTGGCGAATATAGAGGAGGAAGTTATTCTCGGAATGGACATAATGGCGAAATATGGATTCCAGTTGGATCTAAAGAGGCGATCTTTGAAAATTGGAGATGAAGATGTTCTCGTGCAAGAGCGTGAGGAATTTTCTACACGTGTTCTTGCAGCGGATGTTGTAACTATTCCAAAACAAAGTGAGATGTTAGTACGAGTCAATTTAGACTGTGTTATCCCGAATGGACATGTTTTGGTTGTGGAGTCCAACGCCAACAATGAAGCAGGAAAAGGAGTATTAATTGCAAGAGCACTGATTCAAAACCAAAAGGAAATTTTAGTCAGATTAATGAACATAAATGAATATCCAGTAACTGTCAAAAAAGGAGCTTATTTAAGTGTGTGTTCATCAGTTTCATCAGTAACACAAAATGCCTGCATCGCACAAGTTTCTTCAGAGGATGTACCAAAACATCTTGAAGACTTTGTAAAAGATGCTTGTAAGGAACTTACCAAAGAACAAAGCAAACAAATTAGATACCTCATTGCTCATTATCAAGATGTTTTTGAGAATGCGAGTCTTTCTAAAGGAAGAACCAATGTTGTTCAACATCAAATAGATACGGGTGACGCAAGGCCTATCCGCCAATTACCTAGAAGGCTACCATTAGCAAAGCGGGCGGAAGCAGATCAAATTATTCAAGACATGGAAAGGGATAGCGTTATTGAACCATCAAGCAGCCCATGGTGTTCACCAGTAGTGTTAGTTAAAAAAAAAGATGGCTCAACTCGGTTCTGTGTGGACTTTCGCTTATTGAATAATGTAACTAAGAAGGATAGTTATCCACTGCCTCGAATCGATGACACCCTAGATACATTGGCTGGTTGTAAGATCTTCTCAACTTTGGATCTAAAGAGTGGTTATTGGCAGGTTGGATTGGAACCCAAGGATAGAGAAAAAACGGCGTTTTCTGTTGGAAGTGGATTGTGGCAATTCAAAGTGATGCCATTTGGACTTTGCAATGCACCGGCTACGTTTGAACGACTAATGGAAAGTGTGCTAAGAGGATTATCGTGGGAGACCTGTTTGGTATACTTAGATGACATCATCGTACTTGGGAAGCGTTTTGAAGAACATTTAGGAAATTTGGAACAGGTATTTTCACGATTGAGGTCGGCCAACCTTAAACTCAATTGCAAGAAATGTATATTGTTCCGAAAGCAAGTCAACTATCTAGGTCATGTTGTCTCTGAGGAGGGAGTAGCAGTAGATCCTGAGAAGATTAAAGCTGTTCGAGATTGGCCAGTACTTAAAGACAAACATGAAGTAAGAAGCTTTTTGGGTCTGAGTACCTACTATCGACGATTTGTTCCAGGCTTTGCTGACATCGCAAAGCCACTGACAAAACTCACGGAGGAAAGCAGTGAATTCATATGGGATTTCAAGTGCCAACATGCATTTGAAGAATTAAAACAGGTTCTAATTAATTCTCCGGTTTTGAGTTATCCTCGAGCTGAAGGAATGTTTATTCTGGATACAGATGCAAGTAACGTTGGTATCGGAAGTGTGCTCTCCCAAGTACAAGATGGGGCAGAACGCGTGATTGCTTACTTCAGTAAAGTATTATCGAAACCAGAACGCAATTACTGTGTAACACGAAGAGAATTGCTTGCTGTTATCAAGTCAGTTGAGCACTTTCGCAAGTATTTATATGGACGGAAATTTCTTTTAAGGACAGATCACTCGGCACTTGTGTGGCTTTTGCGATTCAAGAATCCTGAAGGTCAAGTGGCAAGATGGATAGAGAGATTGCAAGAATATGACTATGATTCTGAACATCGAGCCGGACTTCATCATAGAAATGCCGATGCACTGTCAAGGCGACCATGTCCAGAGGATTGCCAGCACTGTAATAAGGCTGAGGAAAAGTTTTTTATAGCTTGTAGAACCACGGTCGTTGACAATTTTTGGCAAGATGATGAAATACGAGCAGACCAATTGGAAGACCCAGATCTCAAGTTTGTAATGCAGTGGAAGGAAAATGATCAAAGACCTTTATGGGAAGAAATAGCTTCACTATCTCCAAATATTAAGTCATACTGGGCTCAGTGGCAATCCATTGTCGTGGAAAATGGGTTGTTAAAGCGTGTATTGGAGAATGAAGATGGAACACAGCAGAGACAACAACTATTGATTCCAAGGAAGAGAATTCCTGAAGTTCTTAAACTGCTTCACAATGATGTGTCTGGGGGACACTTGGGAGTTAAAAAAACCACAGAAAAAATTCGTCAACGTTTTTATTGGGTCAATTACAATGGAGATGTAAAAGATTGGTGTAGAAGATGTGTAACTTGTGCCACTTCAAACGGACCTCAGAAACGAAGGCGTGCGCCAATGAGGCAGTATAATGTTGGTAGCCCATTTGAAAGGATAGCCATTGACATAGCGGGGCCGTTTCCCACAACGGAAAGAGGGAATAAATATATTCTGGTAGCAATGGACTATTTTAGTAAATGGACAGAAGCCTATGCACTACCGAATCAAGAAGCTACCACTGTTGCTGAAGTCTTGGTAAGGGAACTGATAAGTCGTTTTGGAGTACCATTGGAGTTACACTCGGACCAGGGAAGAAACTTTGAATCAGCCATATTCCAGGGAATTTGTGAAGCATTAGGAATTCGAAAGACGAGAACAACTGCTTTGCATCCACAGTCGGATGGAATGGTGGAGCGAATGAATCGAACAATTGGAAGATTTTTGTCAAAAGCAGTGTCCGATCACCAGAAGGATTGGGACGAATACATCCACTTGTTCTTATTAGCTTATCGAGCAGCAATTCATGAGACAACAGGGCAAACACCGGCAAGTGTGATTTTTGGCCGTGAGTTACGGTTACCTTGCGACCTGCAGTATGGATCTAAGCCTGGAGAAGATCTAGTTGGAGAAGATTATGTGTCAGATCTTCGGAGGAAAATGAATGCTATACATGACCGTGTACGGTCCAATATTCAAGTAGCTAGTGACAAGATGAAGGAGCGATACGACATTAAAGCTGTGGAAGGTGGTTATCAGGCTGGAGACTTGGTTTGGTTATTTAATCCACAACGACGACGAGGCTACTCACCAAAGCTTCAGAAATACTGGGAAGGACCGTATGAAGTGATCAAAAGGATTAATGATGTGGTTTATCGTATACGAAGAAAACCAAATGGGAAGCCAAGAGTGGTACATTTCAATCGCCTGGCTCCCTTTTTAGGTGATAACAAGGATGAGGAAAAAAATCCAGTTGCTCAAGTTTGCAATGTCCAAAGTGAAGAAAAGACCTTCGAGGAATTCATGATGACTCCTTATCGACGCACTCGCCATGGTGTGACTGTGGAAATTGAGCAAGACCTCTTCGATATCCCAGAAGATAATGTTTTAGCTTACTGTGTGGCTCAAGACATGAAGATGACTAGTGGTATAGCCAAAGTTATCATGAGAAAGTATGGGATGTTATATGAGCTAAAAGCCAAGAATCTGAAGATTGGAGAAGCGGTCCATTCACAGCATGGAAAACAGCATTTATTCTACATGACGAATAAGGAAACGTCTGAGGAACGAGCAGAGTATGCTCAGATGTGGAACTGTCTCCGAAGTATGCGGGATCAAATGTTACAGTTGAATCTTATGAAGCTCGGCATTCCAAAGATCAGTGATGGTATGGATTGGAAAGTGGTTCGGAATATGATAGAAGAGATTTTTCATAATACTGGAATTAATGTTCTAGTTTGCTGCTATAATCCAAGATACAGTAAAAATATAAAAAAAAGTGTACCATGTTACTTTTTCAAAGCATCTCACTGTAGAGAAGGTTCAAAATGCCGATTTATTCATCTAGAGAATTCTGTTCGGGACGAACTGAACTAAGAGGGAGGCAGTGTTATGAAATTAAGTACTATTTCTATTTAAATTGAAAATTTAAATAGAAATATTTTGAAAATAAGAACCCAAGAAAAATGAAAACAAAAGATTTGAGTAGTGAGTTGGAAAAACTAGACAAACCTTGTAAAAATATAAATTGTAGAAATATAAATTGTAAAAATAAATAAGACTTTGAACCATAATAAAATAAATAAATATAAATTTCGGTACAATACTATGAGTTTCGTGACAATGTTTTTGTGTGTATGGTGTATTGTGAAAACTTTTGTCCTCTGTGAATCTTATATTTTTTTAAGAATCTAATATAAATGTAATTCATAAAAATGCATTTAGAGATTGTCAACATTTCAGGAAGAAAAAATGAACGCTTACTATGGTGTGGAGAGTTTAGTGTTGGCCACAACCCACTTGTTTTAAATTAATGTTTGGTCCATAAAAAAATAACACTTAGATCATAATTTATATTTTTATTTTTAAATCATATTTTAAATTATGAATGACATTTTATATATAGACACATTATATGGGAACAAAACGCTCTACAAAAATGGTACAGTTCGAACAATTCCTACAATATCACTAAGAAAGAGCATACACGACAAAATACAATAAGTGAGAATGAGATAATACAATAATATATATTCAAATACACACTACATACATATTTTCTCTTTTACTCCAGTGCAATCTCATTATAATTATCTCTCACACCAAATAATGTTTGTGAAAGAGACAAACTTGTATTAAGTTAAAGCTGTGAGCAAAAGCAAATATAACAACAGAATCCCTATGCATACCTACAAGCGAATATGACTTCACTTCTCTCTCGTTTACTCAAAATAAAAAAAAAATCGAAAAATCCATATAAATATGTATTAGTTATCGAATAAATTTGTATATATCTAGTCGTTCTTTCACAGTTGTTGTGTAATTTTTATATGTTATCATTACAAAATATAGCATTATGACTACGACAATACATCCGAACATTACAACATCTTGAAAAACTCTATGCCGAAAAATAGAGGTGTTTCCTATTTCTTTCTGTCTTAAGTCTTTTTCATTCACCCTCTTCCTTCGACTGGGATAAGTTAATTTTTCTATCTTTTCTGTGGTTTTTCCATCGTTGAATCACGGTTCAATTGAACCCGGTTCAAAGTCTTATTCCACATTCAATTGAAACCTTATTTGTACAATTATTTGAACCGCAGTTTAGTTGAATTTGATTTTGAGCTCTATTTCATACGACAGCACAGAATTTAGTTTTGTTGTCATGACCACAGAACAATATGCGCGGCAAGGAACACGTGCGCGTGCGCGCCACATGATAGTTTATATTTTTGTCAAACTCTAGCTATTGTATTTTTTAACATTCGCGATGTTTTTTTTGAAAACAACGTAAATCAATAATTTTAATGGATATAAACGCTCCGATGTGTTTTTCTTTACCTTATGTTTAAAAAAGCTTTCGATATTATTTCAACGGATACATTCTACTTAAAAAAGGTGAAATGTCAAGTTGAACCAGTGTTAAACTACCCCGTCACCAGTATAATTTGACATTATAGTTGAATAACGATTCAACTCTAATAAATAATTGGGGTTCAATATTTGAACCACGTTTATAAGTAACACTGTGGATGTCCATATTTCAGATTCTTGTCTTGCAACGTGCCCCAACAATTGTTATTGGTTGGTTGAAAGAAATTGCCAAATGGCAATAAATCTTCTAGTGTGCAATGTGTAGGCATCTGTATTGAAATTTGGAATCAAATCATTATGTCTCCTCAACATTAAACGTCAATTTCGTTACTGTGCAAATTGGAGTCTCGCCGTAATACTGATCCGATGTGATTTACATATTATATACCTTGACGTTTGGTATCAGCAAGCACGCCAAGCCACGCCGCGCCGTGCGTTTGTTACGGCAACATTTCCATCACAATATCGCGGTGACCAATTATTGTTGCAAACTCTAGTTGACGGTTGGCACCTCTGACAGCTCGGACTGGACCATTATCGGCCAGTCTGAGATCGCCAATCGCCATTCGCCAAAAGACACGACACGATATAGGAATCGCCCATCAAAGGCCATCGAGATCAGGACAGGACCTGCTGTTTTCGGCGCCTATCTATCTTGAGATCTAATTATTTATTATTTACATTTTTTTGTGATTTTGTATTCTCCCCCTTCTCACTACCCCCTCCCCCCCCTTTCCTCATTTGTTGTTGTTTTACTATGTATTTTTTTAATTAAATACTTATTTTTTTGTGATATTGTATTCAATATATTTATGTTATTCGATATTTTATTTATAAAACGCTTTTATTTTACATATTATTCTATTTAATATTGCTTCTCGGGCAACTAACAGGTACTATGTCAAATATCAATTTAAAACGCACTCAATAACAAATTGCCACATTCTGGAGACTAACGATAAGTATTAATCGTCTCACTGTTCCAGACTGAAAACACAATTAAAAACTGTGTCTCCACCGAAAATCGAACCCGGGACCCTAGGATCAGCAGTCAGATACCTAACCAACTGAGCTAGGAAGGCCGACAAGCCGTAATCGTCGTGTCTGTAAATAAAAAAAATCGTAAGTCTGTAAATAAAAAAGTCGTAAGTCTGTAAATAAAAAAAATCGTCTAAATATCAAAATATTTTTCACGCTGTTGTATTGAAAATGCCGACTGCCACGCCGTGGCTCAGTTGGTAAGCCGTTTGGTTTCTGTGCGGGCGTCCTGGGTCCGTTTTTTTCCCCAGCAGAGAAAACAAAATATTTAAATTAATATATTTATATTTATAATTACATATTAATGTATACTCATAGCACATGCCCATGGATTAGTAAAGTTGATACATCCATGTGACTCCGATGACTCTTATTAGCATTTTATTGGTTTTTATATATGTATTATTTTTATTAATGTTACTCGTAACCAGTCGTAACTAATGTTCTTGTTAAATTATTATCACAATAATGATTCAAGGTACCCAACTGCGTATAGTAAATAGTGTATTTTTGTGTGGTGGGTGCATGGATGTAGATGTAATGTATCAATATAATATAATAAATCTCCAACCTCGAAACAGGCGTAGTCCTAGTGAGGTTGGGATAGTATTTATAAATGATTTTATAAGTCTCGAGATGATATAAATAAATAAATAAAAAAAAATGAATGGATTACAAAATAAAACGAGTGGGTTGTGGCCAACACTAAACTCTCCACACCACAAATATTGACAATGAAATATTTTATTCATTCTAAATTTTACTACCAGGAATATAAATTTTCTAACGATAGTATATTTTCATGTTAAGATAGACAAACTATTAATGCAGTATGGTGTAGAATTCTAATGTTGTATGAAATATTTTAATAAAAGCAGATAAATTTTGTTTTAAAGGACGCGAAAGCATTTTCAAAATTTTGACACGTGATATCATATGAAGAAATTTTTTGTTATTTATGGAAAGCTAATCAGTTCTATGTTCAAGCTCTTTACATTATAACATGAAATCAAATTACTGAACGTTTCCATACATAGAAATTTATCTAATTACATTTTTATTCATACTAAATGTTACTATCAGGAATATAAATTTTCTTCCGATAGTATATTTTTATGTTAAGATAGACAAACTATTAATGCAGTATAGTGAAGAATGCTTATGTTGTATGAAATATTTTAAAAAAAGCAGTTAAATTTTGTTTTAAAGAACGCAAGAGCATTTTCAAAATTTTGACACGTGATATCATATGCAGAATTTTTTTGTTATTTATGGAAAGCTAATCAGTTCTATGTTCAAGATCTTTACATTATAACATGAAATCAAATTACTGAACTTTTCCATACATAGAAATTTATCTAATTACATTTTTATTCATACTAAATGTTACTACCAGGAATATAAATTTTCTTCCGATAGTATATTTTTATGTTAAGATAAACAAACTATTAATGCAGTATAGTGAAGAATGCTTATGTTGTATGAAATATTTTATAAAAAGCAGATAAATTTTGTTTTAAAGAACGCGAGAGCATTTTCAAAATTTTGACACGTGATATCATATGAAGATTTTTTTTGTTATTTATGGAAAGCTAATCAGTTCTATGTTCAAGCTCTTTACATTATAACATGAAATCAAATTACTGAACGTTTCCATACATAGAAATTTATCTAATTACATTATTATTCATACTAAATGTTACTATCAGGAATATAAATTTTCTTCCGATAGTATATTTTTATGTTAAGATAGACAAACTATTAATGCAGTATAGTGAAGAATGCTTATGTTGTATGAAATATTTAAAAAAAAGCAGATAAATTTTGTTTCAAAGAGCGTTAGAGCATTTTGACAATGTTGACATGTGATATCATATGAAGAAATTTTATGATATCTATGAAAAGCTAATCAGTTCTAAGTTCAAGCTATTAATATTCTTATATCAATATGAAATCAATGAACTGAACATTGCCAAATATAAAAAAATTCTCTTGTTACATATAAGTTTCATACAAATATCCATTAAATAAAATATAATTTTTGAAACCGTTGAATATTTTTCTTTTAACATTGACCAACTTTGAATACAATTTTATGAAGATTCTTAGTGTTGTATAAATAGTTGAAACCAAATTAAAATATCTCTAATTTCCAGGTCGTGAGAGCATTTTTTCAGTTTTAATAGATGAAATCATAAAGAAACATTGAGAAAAAATGAACCGTTATCTATGGAAAACTAATCAGCTCTAAGTTTATGGACTTAACACATGTGATATCAATATGAAGTCAATCGGACTTATAGTTTGGGCTGCAGAGAGGACACAAAAAAAAAACAACGTAAATGATGAATTCATAGAGAAGAAATCAAAAGTTGTCTATGGAAAACTAATCAGCTCTAGGTCTTTGCACTTTACACATATGATGTTAATATGAAGTCGATCAGACTTATAGTTTGGGCTGTAGAGAGGACACAAAAAAGATAAATGCTACGGCGTACGGCGTATACGCCATACACACAAACACATCACGACGAAACTCATAGTGTGCATTCTATACATGATACCCATTGAGAAATTGATGTAAAAAAAATATGCTTAAATTTTGCGAAATTATGACTCTCCCCTATTCCATAGTGTGGAGAGTAAAAATTCTCACGCTAATATTGCTTCTCTGAGCTGAAAACACTGGTTAGTTGGAAGATGTTTCCATATGGCAATAAACTTGCCACTTGAAGTGTTTATTATTATCATTATTATTATAACATGAACTTTGATCTCTTCCTCTGTCTCTCACTCTCACACTCTCTCCCTCCCCCTATCTCTCATGTTGCCCTCTCCTCCCTGCTCCCCTACCTCTCACTCCATCTATCTCTCTTTTTTCTGAGGATTTTCCCTTCCATTTATTATCAAAGCCTTCCATCTTGTCTCGACAATTTCAGCTCCTCGTGATTGCTGCATACATCTCGCACATATCCTCTACACACAGATACTCTCTGTCCACCCTGCCATCTCATCCATTATACAATGCCGAAAAATGTCGCATTGTGTGCTCAATCCATCCGTCAATCAATTTATAAATCTATTGCAGGTTTTTCTATGATGGTCTTGATCGGGTTTCTTCCTTCTTCGATTCTTATGTCAAATTCGTCATTCAAATCAAATACTTTGCTTTCTTCTATAGGACCACATCTCGAAAGCTTCATGTATCCTATTATCTCTTTCAAATAGTATGCATGTATCACCTAGATATTTTTCAGGATTATTCTGGATTTTTTTTTTTGTTATTCTTCTTTCCTTATTGGCCCCCTCAGTTTTCTTTGCGCCTGGTTCAACTGCACCATTTGAACTGATATCGTATCCGGCCCTGATCATGATCGTGTGTGGAATAATACTAGGTATATCTTCATATTTATGAAAGGATACACTTTGCATATATTAGTAAGAATACGACGATAAAACTTCAGCCGCGAGGTATCGCCTTAATTAAATTAATAGGTAAATAATGCATTATTCGCCTTAAATCAGTCACAGTCACTCAATTTTGATAAACAGTATGTGAGGACATTAATTCAATTAGACTCCTCTGAAATACATATATTAATATGATACTTAATATCCAATTTTTTTTAAAGTTTCATATACGCAAACATCAGATTTTTTCCTTCCATGCCGGGAATCTAATGATATTTTAATGTCAATTTTCTGGCGCATTTCAGGGGTGATATCTGTGCGAAAGCATTGTTACCATTTGTTTAAGAAATACCAAATGAAAATAAAAAACCTTTTTTCGGCCTTCGTGTCTCAGTTGGTTAGGTATCTGACTGCTGATCCAAGGGTCCCGGATTCGATTCCCGGTGGAGACACAGTTTTTAATTGTGTTTTCGGTCTGGATCTGTGAGACGATAAATATCGTAAGTCTCCAGAACGTGGCAACTTGTTATTAGGTGCGTGTTATATAATTATTTACAAAGTACCTGTTACTTGCCAGAGAAGCTACATAAAATAAATAAATAAATAAATAAATATACATCCTTATACATTCCCTAAACTAAGCATAAATGCTTGTAGAGTAGTTGTAAAGTCTCCAGAATGTGGCAACTTGTTATTGGGTGCGTGTTAAATATTTATGTGACATAGCACCTCTTAGTTGTCCGAGAAGCTACATAAAATAAAATAATAAAATAAAATAAAATAAAATGTGGCTTTCATTGTTTACGAACCAATTTCTCAATAGAGAGCGTAACAGAAAAAATATTCGTCAGTTCATAGACATCATATTTTCAAGAACATATAATATCTATGAACAAAATTTAACAAGAACTTGTTTAACAAGAACATATTCATTAAAAAAAATAATAGAACTACCTACCCAATAGTTTTACATTCGACTTTTAATTCATATTTTTGATTCATATATTTAGATTTCATATGTTATATTGTTTGCGTAATAGGTAACATGCAGGCGTATAGTTTATTTACATTTTTTCATTTTTTAAATATTTTTTTATTTTTTCCGTTAATTTTTCCGATATTTCTATAGTTATTATGTAATTCGGGGCGAAGGCGAATCCAACAAATAAGTGAAATAAGAGATCATTACAATTGGTCCAGCCGATCTAAAGTTATAAATAGTCTAACTAACTCGACTTTGTTTTATTTACATAGATATAGTTAGATTGTATACACTAAATATAAGAAATGGACTTAATATAAAATGGATAAATTCAAGAAGGGATTGATAACGTCAATTCGAAGTAGGTAGGCAGGTACATTATGTAACTTATTTAATGTTGAAAAGTTTAATTTGGCCCGTGCTGAAAAAAATCATCTGTTTTCAAGGTCGTATTAATTTAATTTAATAAATGCAAATGAGCGTCATTTAAAAGTTCATTTATCATACACGCAAGTCATAATTACATATTCGAATTCACACCATTCAGAATGCACATCACGTAATTAAATAAATTCAGGTATATAGGTATAAGTACTTTGTGCAACATCTGCTCTGAAAAAAACTCCAAGATAGAGATGCTTTATTTTGTAGATGCTTATCAACTTTTATACTGATAATTTCAATATGCCTTTGATATAACAATGCATCTCTTCTGCCATCACACTCGGTCTTCAGCTACTCTCTTCGTCTCTGCATAGGAAGGAGGTAGAGTTCATGTTGTGGCACACCTCTTCCTGATACTTTCGACGAGAACGCCATCTGCCAGTCGATCTCTTAACCATTCTTTCCGATAGGTATAATGTGTAGGAGATCGAAGAAATTCGTTAAATTAGTAAACGAAATCGATGTTTTCTTTAAAATAAAGTATCTAAATGCATACATCAGTGGCTAACCGGACATAAACCGACCGCCGTGGCACAGTTGGCAAGCCGTTTGGTTCCTGTGCGGCCATCCTGGGTTCGATTCCCAGCAGAGGAGAAATGAATTTAAATTCATTTCTCACGCAAATATTGCTTCTCTGGGCTGGAAACACTGGTTAGTTGGAAGAAATTGCAATAAACTCGCCACTTGCGCAGGGTGCAAGGAAGTATTCATTATTATTATTATTAAATTTGTTTCCATTGTTGATAGTTTGAGAATGCTCATACATTTGCTTGTAATATTCTCATATTCATTTTTCAATTGCGTGTATCTTTTGTTGAATAGCATATGGAAAAACTATAATTTCACAGATCTAAGACAAAGTCGAGCTCTATTATGTCCGGTTACCCATCGATATATAATTTTTTATGTAGTTTTACATTTCACGATAATTTATGAAAATATTATTGTTGAAATCAATTTACGATGTTAAATGGACGGAATTAATTCTAATGATTATTTATTTATTAATTCTAATAATTTTTGTACATAATATTGACAAATATGTATACTGCACACTGGCCGGCTTATTACGAAATGTTTGAAAATGAGAAGACAATGTTTTCACTTAATTTTAATATGAAATGGTAAAAATATATTACGGGCGAAAAACGCGAGGTTCGCATCTGTTGGATAATATGAACTGTCATAATAATATTATATTATCTATACATCTATGGCCATAGTGTTTTGTATCTTTGGTCAGGAAATAGATAGTGCAAGCAACAGTGCATTCTATGTATTTCGAATGATGCACTTCCGTCTTGCTCTCTGACATGTAAACAGTCATTTAAATATATATAATCAGTCTTCATCCAAGAGAAAGTATTTTATTTATACAAAAATATAAGTGCAACATGGTGTCAGGTGTAAAAACAATCAATACAGTGTAGTAGTTTTGAGTCAACAAAATAAAAACATTAAAATATGAAAATGGCAAAAACACATGTGTCAACATCTTCTATTATTGGGGTACCTGAAATGTCCAGTGAAGGCGATTTATCTACCAATTGGACAAAATGGCTACAGAGATTTGAACTGTATCTTGTGGCTACAGGAGCGGATGAAGAAACCGATTATAAGAAAACAGCAAAGCTTCTGCACTCTATCGGAAAAAATGGCATAGAAGTATTCAACTCATTTTGTATGGACATTAAAAAAGTCAAATATGAAGAACTATTGGAAAAATTCAATGAATATTTTATTCCAAAGAAAAATTTAACTATAGAAAGACATAATTTCTTTACAAGAAAACAAGGAGAAGAAGAATCAATGGATAACTTTTTGACAGATTTAAAAAATAAAAGCCAATCATGTGAATTTAGTACACTTCAAGACTCTCTTATTAGAGACATGTTCATTTGTAATATGCACAGAAAATATCAAAATGTTCGTGAAAAACTCTTGCAAGAACGAAATTTGGATTTAATTGCATCAATAACCATGGCAAAGACGATGATAATGTCTCTTCAAGATGCTGTACATCTCAGCGCTGATGTGTGTGGAGTCAACTTTTCAAAAGAACACACTAGGAATACAAGAAGACAACCAAATCGTACAACATCGTTTCAACGTCGAGACGTCACACCATCATCTTCACAACATCGAAGATCATATTCATCACAATCAACTTGTAATAAATGTGGACAAATTCATAAAAATACCTGTCCGGCTGCTAAAGCTAAGTGTTATTTTTGTTCAAAAATCGGACATTATAGTAAAATGTGCCGAAATAAAAAAGGTAAAATACAGTATATTGATAATTCGAGTCAACCCAGTACGTCAAATCAAAACTATTTTTTAGGTATGGTTAATGTACTGTCAAACGATATAAATAATCTGTCAACATGGCAAATAAATCTAACTATCAATAATAAATTAATAAACTGTACACTAGATACTGGCGCTATGATAAATGCTATGTCATATACTGTTTTTGAAACATTGAATCTTGAAAATGAAATTATTCTTGAAAATTTTTATCAGAAATTAACTGCATATAATGGAAGTAATATTCCTGTAAAAGGGAAATGTACATTAAAATGTCAATATGTACAGAATAACACCTGTCATAGCAAGCTTATATCATTTGTTATTGTCAATACAAACTGTCAAACTGTATTAGGTTTAAAAACATGTCAGGATCTAAATTTAGTAATGAAAATTGACTCTATTGATAATGCTGTTATAATAGAAAAGTTGTTATATGATTACAATGACGTTTTTCAGGGTCTTGGGTGTCTGCCTCATACTTGTCACATCACGGTGCGTCCCAATAGCACTGCAATAGTTAATGCATCACGTCGGGTTCCGTTTAAATTACATGATAGACTTATGGAGGAACTAGATAGGATGGAGAAGATGAAGGTTATACAAAAAGTTAATAAACCTACCCCGTGGGTAAGTTCGATGGTCATTGTAGAGAAACGTGATAAAAGCCTAAGAATATGCCTTGATCCCAGAAACCTAAATCGAGTGATTCTCAGGTCACATTATCAATTTCCAACTGTCGAGGAGTTGAGGCATAAATTAAAAAACGCAAAAATATTTTCTAATTTAGACGCTAATTCAGGTTTTTGGATGTTAAAATTAGATAGTGAAAGTTCAGAGTTATGCACTTTCCAAACCCCATTTGGGAGATACAAATTCTTACGTTTGCCTTATGGTATTAACTGTGCTCCGGAAATATTTTATCGAATCATGATGGAATTATTTTCAGATATTGAAGGAGTAATAATTTTTGTAGATGATTTCCTAGTTTATGGGGAGACTGAAGAATTACATAATATCAGATTGAAAAAAGTCTTACAAAGAGCCAGAGAAGTCAACCTAAAGTTTAACAAAGAAAAATGTAATTTTGGCCAAAATGAAATAAAATTTCTAGGACATATTTTCAATTCAGAAGGAATCAAACCAGATCCATCTAAAATTAGGGCTATAAGTGAAATGCCAACACCTAAAAATATGAAAGATTTACAAAGATTCCTCGGTATGATCAATTACCTAGGACCTTTTATTAAAAATCTTTCAGTTAACACTGAAATATTTAGAAATTTGTTGAAAAAAGATTCAACTTGGATATGGGATTCAAACCATGACCAAGCTTTTCAACATTTGAAAAATATTATTTGTTCGTCTCCTGTCTTAAAAAATTATGATATAAATAAACCTTTAAAATTAGCGGTAGATTCATCGCAGTCAGCTGTAGGCGCTGTCATCTTACAAGAAGGTAGACCAGTGGCTTATGGTTCAAAATCATTAACCCACTGTCAGCAGAGATATGCACAAATAGAAAAGGAGCTTTACGCCATTCTATTCGGCTGTCAAAAATTCCATCAATATGTATATGGTCAGATGGTAGAAGTGGAAACCGATCATAAACCACTTGTCTCGTTATTTAAAAAGTCACTCACAGACGTTCCTATACGTCTACAACGAATGATGATGGCTTTACAAAAATATAGTTTAGATGTTAAATTTGTCCCAGGTAAATATATGTATATACCAGATACATTGTCTAGAGCCGCATTACCGGATACGGAAATTACCGAAGTCGAGAAAGAAATTGAAATTCATATAAATTTACTATTTACTAATCTAGCAGTCTCTGAAGAGAAATTAAAAGAGATTTTAGATGTTACGAAAGGTGATTGTACATTACAAACTCTTAAAAAATATTATACGGAAGGTTGGCCTAAACACAAAAATCAAACTAATCCGTCAACTCGTCCTTATTGGAACATACAAGGTGAAATTCACGTCATCAATGATTTGATATTTAAAGGATCATGTCTTATTATACCGGAAATATTACGTCCCGATATATTAAATAAAATTCATGCTGGTCACCAAGGTATGTCCAAGTCTAAAGAATTTGCTAGAAATATAGTATTTTGGCCTAATATGAATTCCGATATACAGAATATTATAGATCAGTGTAATGTTTGCTCCAAATTTAAACCAAATCTTCCAAAACAGTCTCTTATTCCATATAAAATATGTTCATATCCATGGGAAAGAGTAGGGATAGATTTTCTAACTTTTAAATCACAAACATATTTAGTAGTCGTGGATTACTATTCAAAATACATTGAAACTGTTCTTTTAACATCGGGTTATACAGCAAATCTAGTAGTTACTAATTTAAAATCTATATTTGCTCGTTATGGAATACCATTACAATTGGTAAGCGACAACGGTCCACCTTTTAACTCAGCAATCTTTAAAAATTTTGTTCACGAATGGGATATAGAACATATTACCACTAGCCCACATTACCCACAGAGTAATGGACAAGCTGAAAGTGCTGTGAAGATTATTAAAAATATTTTAATAAAAAGCTATGAATCAAAAACCGACCCTTATTTAGCTTTGTTACATTATAGAAATACTCCTAAAAAAGATCTTCCATCACCTGCTCAGCTGCTCATGTCAAGACAACTTAGATGTAATATTCCCATTATGTCAGAACAATTAAAACCAAATGTTGTAAAATTCAAGGAATACAAAAATAAAATGTTAAAACGTCAACAAAACATGAAGGAATATTATGATAATCATGCCAAAGAACAAGACACATTATATGTGGGTGATTCAGTTCTTTACAAAAAGAATCCTAAAAGTGACTGGATGCCAGCAAAAGTAATTAAAAAATTAGAAAAATTTCCTAGGTCATATATCATAAAAACACCAGATGGTACAACATATCGGAGAAATAGGAAACACATAATTTTAAACAAGTCAGAAAATAGGTCTAATATAATCCCATATAAAAGTATTCTCGTCAATAGAAACGATTCTGAAGTGCCGACAACTTCTTCTAATTCTGGTTTTTCAGGGGGAGATATTGGAGATACACCGAGTGATGTGCGAAATGAGACAGACACTCGGACCAAAACACAGTCTGGAAGGTTTATTAAAAAACCAAAGAGGTTTTCATTTTCTGAATTTGAGTGAATTTTTATTTTTGTAATGTCTGGCTCATAATTGTATTATTGAAAATATATTATGTATACTGTCGTACTGAATGCTTGCACTATGTATAAACCAAAATAATAATATTTGTTTTTGTAGAAAAGGAGGGATGTTGGATAATATGAACTGTCATAATAATATTATATTATCTATACATCTATGGCCATAGTGTTTTGTATCTTTGGTCAGGAAATAGATAGTGCAAGCAACAGTGCATTCTATGTATTTCGAATGATGCACTTCCGTCTTGCTCTCTGACATGTAAACAGTCATTTAAATATATATAATCAGTCTTCATCCAAGAGAAAGTATTTTATTTATATAAAAATATAAGTGCAACAGCATCCATCCCGAACAATGATATCATCATGATGCTAGCATTTGCATATTTCTGTATTTATAAACAATTTCTTAATCCCTTGGCTAAAAATCGTAGCGTTACTGCGGGTATATAAAAATCGTAGCGTTACTGCGGGTATATAAAAATCGTAGCGTTACTGCGGGTATATAAAAATCGTAGCGTTACTGCGGGTATATAAAAAACAATAACAATAATAAACACTCAATGTTTTTTTTTTGTTAATTTTAACAAAATTTCATGTTAAAATTAACCAAACTATAGTGACTACAAAACATTTGGTTTTGTGCACATAGTCATACAGTACAGTCATAAATATATAAACTTTTATTACTGATAACAAGTGTTTGGCTAAAACGCAGGTAACCAGTTCGGTTGTCATAATATTTTTTCAGTGCTTCCTTGCACCCTGCGCAAGTGGCGAGTTTATTGTCATATGGCAATTTCTTTCAACTAACCAGTCCAACAATATTTTTTTTAAATATGTAAGAATTTTTTCATTTTGGGAAAGAAGGATTTTTTTCTCAGATATTCTTTATATGCAATTAAACACACAATTTTTTTACCAAAATACGTGTGAAAATAGACTTTTTATTTTTCTAATTTCTTGCATTAAACACGAGCGTTCTGCAGAACACTGTTTGAGAACTGTTCACAGCCAGAAAAATTAAAGGTATTGCACTTTTATATGAAAAATTAAACATATATGGAAATCGATCATTTTGCAAGTCTCCACAAAAAGCATATTGCGTGCTGCCAATTCGATATAATTTCGCACAAGTCACGATAATAATTATAATAATATAATAATATGATTGTGATCTTAGTATAATATTGAAAACGAGTGAGGATCCAGCATCCTCATCTTCCTATCTTGCCATGGTAACCAAATGATCTTATGTTATTTGCATGTCTGATGAGATTGACGAATAAATGTTAGCTCACTGAATCCCATCAATCTTTTTTTACCTCTCACCACTAGCTGGCCAAGCCCGAAACAGTTGAGCCGAATATTTATTTACGTGATTATTGCTTGCAATCACATACTTTAATGACTTCTAAAACTATTTGTATGACAAAATGTAGTATTTTTGTGTGTTCAATCGACAGCTTTTGAGACTGAATACGTGTGTACCTACTATATGGAATAAATGTAATCATTTTTTTTTTCAAAAATTTTATGAGTTTTTACGGTTTTTTCAACTTTGAAGTCAAAAAACACCATCTTAGAGGCTACGCAGCATAAAAAAAAACAAAAAAAAAATATGTTCCGATATACTTTGAATTTGGAGTAGAACATTAAATGTGTGTTTGTGTGTGTGTCCTTTTGATAACTTTTAATCCGCTTGATTCACGGAGCCTAAAATTTCAGAAGGTATAGAAAATTTTAAGCCTACAAAACTATTTGTTTCAGACAGGGGTTATCAACTTTTGAATTTTTGCTTTATTTTCTCATGTATTTCAAAAACCACAAAATTGGTATAGATATAGAGAAATAAAAAATCTGAAATTTGTCTTTTTAAAAATATTTATTAATCTCCAAACATACATTACATAGCATCATGCTTTTTTCATATTTTGGGTAGGAAAAAAAACTGACCTCCACACAATCCTATCCTTACATACATACCAACATATATTGTATAGACAATAAAATATTCCATAATTTGGATTAATGGATTTATAGTTTTATACATATGTATAATGTATATTTCAACTATACATACTATCGATGTCGACAGTTGGATCTCATGTATTACAAGCAACTAGTTTTATAAAATTGTTTGTTTTGTGTGGTCATTTAAAAATATTAAAAAACTATATTTATCAAATAATTACTTCACCATTCTTAAATTAACCTTTTTTTCATTGCTATGTTACTCTGCCGAATGAATTAGTGTTGAGACTTACGTTGACGCTCGATTCGGTTGAAAGAGATTGCCTCATGGAAAAAATATAACTTTTGATGCGCTGGATTCAGAAAGCCTAAAATTTCAGAATATATAAATTCAGTACAATTTTTGTATGGGAATTGTAGTATAGGTATTTGAATACAGGTGAAAGGTGGTTGGGACTTGCGTCACGGGCCCTTACTAACGTGGGCCCATGATAATTATAGGCTTACAAAACTTTTACACTCAGAATTTAGAATTTGTGTTACAGTTAAGGATTATCAACTTTTGAATTTTTACTTTATTTTCCATAGGTATATCTCAGAAACCATAAAATATAGAACGCTGAAAGAGATTCTCAAGAATTTTTTATTAAGAAAAATATTTTTTTTTATCATAAATTTATGTGTTTAACTGCCTATATTTCCAAAGTTTTAAAAATATCGAAAAAAGCCGAAACACCCCAACTAGATAATTTTATTTTCTATAATTAATATTTAAATTGTTGTAGTACATCTCAATTTTTTTTTAACAATTTTTATAAAATTTGAATTTAGTGACGACATCGCTTCATACAATTTATATGGCAGTGGCCTATGCACAATATCTAAGAAACTCAATTATTTGATACTTACCTAATCTCCAAACATACATACATACCATCATGCTGTTTTCACATCCTGGGTAGGAAAAAAGGACTAACCTCCATACTATCCTAACTTGACACACATACCTACATGTGTTGTATAGAAAACAAAATATCTTAAATTATTCAATAATTTTGATTTATGGGTTAACTATAGTTCGTTATACTTATTCTTCAACTATACATACTATCGCTATCTACAGTTGAATTTCATGGTTACATGCAACTAGTATAAAATAATTACAATTAAATTCGTAACCTCTAAAAAACAAAATTTTGATTTTCTTATATTTCCCTCTATTGGAACTTTGATAATAGTGAATGTGTGTTGAAATTTATACCAAATAATTAACCAAGGTACTCCGAATAATATACAGGTATAATATGTTAAAAAATAATCATTTTTTAGAATCATTTTCATTTCTATAAATTCATCATTATCAATTGTATTAAGTTTCATGTTTTTAAAATGCGCATTATATAGTTTCAAGGAATTTTAAGTTAACTGAGGGAACAATTATTAAGTCAATTTTCATTTATTCAGTAAGAAGAAGTAAAAGTATTTATTATATTATAGTTATAAGAAATAATTTTTGAAAGGTCAATACTGAATCCATAATACGATCATATAATATATATGTAGGATAAAAGTCTTGCGGCTAAATATTTCAGTGGCGTAATGAAATATTCTCAAACCAAAAAATAATGAAATAAATCTTGATTGTTTATATTCAAATTGCAAATTAATCAAGGAAGCATTAGTTGCAAAAAAAACTACTGATTACACAACACAAAATATCTCGTTTTAGAAAATCCCCTCTGATTAGTACAACAATACTAAATGTCAAAGGTTTACATATTTATTAATGCTGATACTAATTTATTTATTTTTTATAAAATAATAACAGTATATATTGTATTTATTGTGAAATCCATGTAGTGAAGTTAAGTGTTCAAAATTTTTCATATAATTTTTCCCAAGTATCAAAAATTTGTATCTTATAAAAACTTCTGTTTAAATTTTGACATCTACAGTGCTAACTGGAATTACACTTGAGTGGGTAAAGAGGTGCTAACGCGCCTGAGATACCCGGGTAAGCGGTGGGTGACTTTCAGTGTGCAGCTTAAAAAAAAATGTAATATCCGCAAACAAAATTGGTCTATGATATATTGTTAAAATTGAATTTGTTGTAATATTTGTTTGTATGACTGTATGTTTGTTAGGTTTAAATAAAATAAAATAAAAAAAAAATAAAAATAATGTCTTGAGAAAATAATGTCATTTAAATTCGTTAATAAATTTCTTTATTCGTAATATTTGTTTGTATAATTTATGTAAAGCACAATGTATATTTCCATAAGGTACAACCAATACAACCAATCCGAATCGTCATGGTAGTTGGGACGTTGGAAGTTCTTGGTTATTCTAACGGTGTTCTGGTTTTAAATATTTTTCTTTCTCCCAGTGTATGATTTGATGTTTATTCTCGTTGCTTTAGCAAATAAACATATTTACTTTGTTAGTTAATGTGTTTTGAAGCGATTTAGTTAATTTGTTTTGAAGCGTTTTATTTAATGTGTTTTGAAGCGTTTTAGTTAATGTGTTTTGGAGCGTTTTATTTAATGTGTCTTGAAGCGTTTCAGTCAATTTGTTTTGTAGAATTTTAGTTAATTTGTTTTGAAGCAATCACATTTATGGGTAATTTTATGAAACATTCATTGATATCTTAGGAACTAAATACTTACCTACCAATAAATATAAGTATATTCTTTTTATTTTCAAATAAAATCTGGTTTATTTTATACTCACCATTACTATGAAATAGTGGAGAATTATGATTACACAATTTTTTTTTATAAATACCTATACCGATTTATTTTATTTTGTAAACCTTCAGTCTTAATGACAAGTAACACAAGAATAATTTAGTACTCCATTTAATAGAGAACCAATTAAGTTAAGAGAAATAATCACATGTATGTACCTAAATGGCAGATTTATATGGATAAGAATGGGAAGGATATTAGGAATCTGATGGAAAGAAAAAGAGGAGAGCTCGTGAAAACACTTCTCACTATTTATTCATACACCTACTCCAAAGCCATTATTTTGTGAAACAATTTATCTAATAAATTAAAATTACAACTTTTTTGTTTTCATCACTATAGAGACTAGGTATAGTGTTTATGTTAACCGGTTTCAGAACTGCCTCCCCCTCCTAGACAACTTGTCATTTAGCTCAAGAAAGGATAACTCAATGTATGGAAGTGACAGTTGTCACGTGACTGGCAACTGTCACTTCCATACATTGAGTTATCTTTTCTTGTTTCTTTTCTTGAGCTAAATGACTCGTTGTCTAGGGAGCGCTGATCTGCACCTACTTGAAAATGTGCTTAGCACGTAATCTGTTGTAGGTTGTAGTCTTAATGAATAGTGGAATTGATTTTAAACACGTTTTTTATTTTTATTTATTTAAAATTATAAGAAATTTAAATGGAATTCCATCAAGAACTGACCATCAAAAAGTTAAATCTAATACTATTTCCTATAATAAATATAACTTTATTGGGATGAGAAAGCAAAAGTGGTGAAAATAAGGATGTTATGTTTATTTATACCGATTTTTATTGGAAAAAAGATACATTTTTCCTTATATTTTGAACCATTTTACGAAAGTTAACCGCCAATGATATTTATTGAATTTATAATTTCAAAATGAAGCAAATCATAAATAATATTATAAAATTTATGAGAAATATCGTATTGAAAGCTTATTTTGAAGCGACAAACAATTTGATTTCTACGAATTTGTCGAATTTCTTTATTTATCACTGAGAACTTTTAGATTTGTACATTGTACATACAGATCGCAAATTTGATTTAATACCTAATCATTCGCTATATTTTTTTTGAAATAAGGAAAATACCTTCAAATTCAACGCTGTGTTGATCCTATGATCGGGGCTGGGTACACCATGGGTTCCAATGGTGCAGGCACCAAAAATATGGGACATAAAATTTAAGGAGAGGAATCCGATATAACAACAAAAATAAAATAAAATAATTATTGACCCTGGCGTTGAAAAAGAATTTGAAGTCAAATAGGTACATAATACAAAAATGAAAATTTTCATTGCAATAGCGAGAAAAATAATAGAATATCGATTACAGGTTTGCAGGGAGAGAGGCCTCACCTTTTAAAATAAGTGCGCCAGGTGCCGAAAACTATAGATTCGGTCCTGCTCAAAACTGATTTTTATTAGTAAATTGGATATTTTTACATTACAAGTATGCTCTCTCTTCTTCTTCATTTCCTCAATGCTGAGGGTCGTGATCTATGGGGCCGCTAATGGACAGATCTAGTCGCGTCCAGTCCTCTCTGCCCTCCGCAGGTCGCACCGCCGAATAAAGGTCGTTACCGCTCATCTTCTTAATTTGGTCACACTATCGCGCAGGATATCTGCCTCTACTTCTTTTGCCTGGTACACTTCCTGTGATAATACTTTTTTCCAGGTAACCTGGCTCTCTCCTGGCGATGTGACCAAAGAAGCTCAATACCCGACGGCTGCATACTGTAGACAATCTTTCTTTTATTTTTTAGATTTACATGTGTGCTACATAGAGATTAATAAACAATGAAGAGGAAATATAATTGAGAATACTGGACAGCGACAAAATACCTTGGAGTAGCGAACAAGAACTGGTCAAAGAAACCCGAGCAGGTCACGAGCGATATGGTCTGATTAGGTTAAAAAAATCGAGGTATATAGGTTAATAACATAGAGTGACGAGAAATAGAGAAACTTGGAGGTTGAACAGGGAGGTCTATGTCCAACACTGAATGACTGATAGTTGACAATAATTAAAATGATGATGATTTATTTATTTATTTTCTTTGGGAAGCTACAGCTCATTTAGAGTTTAATGATACAATTTTATATTTACAGTGGTACAGACAAAAAAAGCATTCCATCAACATAATATTAAAACAAATAACAGTTTACAAGCCAAAAACATTCATACACACACCTTCACCCACACACACACACACACACACATACACGCACACATATACATACATACACACATATATACAACAACTAGGGAAGGGAAGAGAAAGGAGAAAAGATAGACTAGGTGGACAGGATAGAGGGATATTGGTTGCGCATAACCTTCAGAAAATCATGTCAAAATCTATAATATTTGATGATTATGTCTAAATCTATGATATTTGTTGATGATGATGTTGCTTATGGATGATAATTATGTCGATGATGATTATAATGATGATGATAATATGACGATGATGAAGATGAAGACGACCACGTGGTGATGATTTTGATGGTGATGACAATGACGACGACGATGATAGTGACCATGATGAATACGATGGTGATGATGAATATGATGCTGATGAATATGATGATGATGAACATTTTTTTTCACCTACCGCCTTTGTATGTCGGATGTCACTTAACTTTATTCCATAGGCGTCACAAATGACGGCTCGCGTGAGTTATTTGTGGACCGTATATGCATATTTAAAATACCATATCACCAATTACCAACTTAACACGCAAACCTCATTTGCATATACCTACATAGGTACAATATACCTACTCTGCTCGATCGATATAATGCACTCCAAGCAATCAAACAGTATTCATGCTCTATAGTATACTGTCATTGTAAAGTCTCCTAACTCCATTAAATAATCACGAATAGTTATTTTTCCTTTGTTTTTTACTTTACTTTACAGGGACATATTCTGAAATTCGATAAAGAGGACTTTTATTTCATGATAATTTATATTTTATTTGTGGCATTACCAATTACATACAAAAATATAACGCATAAACAAGGAGTAAACAATTTGCACAAAAATATTAAGTTAACCATCTTCATAACAATTGACAAACTTTAATGTAGGACAAAATATTTAGTATGTAGTAGGTACCTAAAATTTATACCACACAAGGACAAAAAATAAATACCAACTAAGCCCCTAAAATAGATAACAAGTTAAAATAACTAACTTTTTACTATTATACTACCTTCTAACCAGAAAAAACATTTGAATAAAAAATACCTTTATTCAAACTGACAGGAACTAAACACAAAAATAACTAAAAATATAATGGCACTCCGACACATGCGTTTTCTTAATGGAGTTTCTTATCCAGTATTCAATATTAGTAATGAATTTTAGTATATAAAAAAAATGTCAAAAGGTTAACTGCGTTTATACGAGACTCCTTACGTCACACCGCGTTTGAAAATCCTTTTATTCACGGCCGCCTGTTGATTTAGACGTTTTCGTACTCCGAAACGAATCAGAATAGGACACATTAAGTATTATTTTTCTATTTCAACACAAATTCTTAAGTACATAATACTATTCCATTGTTCTAACCTTATCATATTATGTAATATTTTTTTTGTAAAATTGTTACTTTGCAATTTTTTCAATGGATAGTAAATAAATAATTAATTCAATAAATTTATCACGAAAATTGTTTTTCACCTTGTTTCTTTGAGCGGGAAAAAACTGGTTAGCTGTTGAGAAATTGCCATTTGGCAATTTACGAGTATTAAAATAAACAAATAAAACAGGTATTCTAGTAGTTATTATAATATGTAGTTTAAGAATTTGTTAAAACTTGATTTATTCCTCCTGATTTTTTTTGTTTCTTTCAATTTTAACTAGTAACTATTCAGTCTTTCCTTGTGTAATGTTTTGAAAATTAATATGAGCACTTTGATATTGTTTTATCTAAATAATATCACTGTTCAACATTCTCACGATACAAGACACAGACATCAACTAATCACTCCGAAGACAAAAACTACATACGGACAAAGACATTATCAATACTTGGCTCCAAAGATCCTAAATTTATTTGCAAAAGATATAAAGAACATACATTTAATAGAAAATACAAGACTTAAACATACAATACAAACATGGTTAAATAACAAAGGGATCAACTATTGTCAGTAAATTCTCAATTCATAACAACATACATTATATAACAGCTTACAATGACTTAGTAATTGATATTATGTAACTAGTCTACCACCTCGGAACAGGCCTGACCTAGTGAAGTGGTCCAAACCAAACTAATTTATTTGTTATGTTGCTTATATAAAATTATGCAAAATTTGGTATATGTAAAAAAAATATGCTTGATATACACTTAAATCTATTCAAATAAAAAAAACTATAAATATATATAAAAAAAAATCAAAAAATGAAAAGTAAATAAATAATGAACAATCGATTCAATCGCTACTACAGTATTCAGTTACCAGTTGGGGAGCGGCTTATAATAGCAGCCTTAAGTGTGTAGATATTGCGCAGAAACTAATCATAAAGATAATTCTAAAAAAGCCTCGAGACTTCCCCACAGACCAGGTTTTCAACTCCTTTAAAGTACCTAGATTCTCAGATTTATTTAAGAAATATGCCATATTACAAATATTAAGAGAACCTGAATATCATAACTTTGTAGTTGAAAATAGGACAAGAAATAAATTTGTTTATTTAATAGATAGACGAAATTCGACATTTGCACAGCATCATTATTCTTTTTTGGGTGAAAAATTTTTCAATGAACTTCCACTTGAAATACGCCAAATTGAAACCCATAGAAGGATGATGATGGCTGTAAAAAAATACTTCAAGGGTTTGCAAGGATTTAGTTGACAATATATGTGTTTGTTCGTGACTTGTGTTTAGTTTTAGTATTATTACTCTTCTTTTTTTTTTAGTTTGGTTTTAGTTTAATTTCATTCTTTATTGTTATTGTTTTTCATTTTCAGATACTTAGATACATCCTCCCTCTACACAAGCTATAGCTTTAAGAGGGAGGTGATATTGTAAATTAATCAATGTATATAAACCATGTATTATTGTATATAATGTATATTATGTTTTTGAATAAATAAATAAAAAAATAAAAAAATGAACACTTCCTTACACCCTGCGCAAATGGCGAGTTTATTGCCGTATGGCAATTTCTTCCAACTAACCAGTGTTTCGAGCGCAGAGGAGAAATAAATTTCTCCTCTGCTGGGAATCGAACCCAGGACGCCCGCACATAAACCGAACGGCTTACCAACTGTGCTACGGAGGTTGACTATCTGATACTATTCATCTGAAGATAAACAATTTCCAGAGTTGAATATCTCAATATGTAGAATATTACAACTCACATAAATAAAGATGTATCTCAAGGTCAGTGAGCTAATTCATACGTAGAATCGTACCTACACATAGTATTTCTCCATATAAAGGCAATATATCTAGATGCATTCAGTTTCCAAATTTCATTCACTGACTTTTTCATTCATGCTACGCCGTAGAGGGGCGTAGAGCATCGTATACTGTATCTGTAAGTTTCTTCAACTGTGTATCATCACCAGAAAAATATGACATAATTTGAAAAATATATTATACTAGTAAAACCCGGCAGACATTGTCCTGCCTGTTTAATTATTTACCTCCAAATATATAAAAATGGTTAAGGTTAATGGTTACTTCAAACACGCTTTCTTCTATGCGCTGAACGAATCCCTACAGTTAAATGACAATCCCAAATAGATAATTTTTGTAAATTCTTGTATTAGATATTAAAGAAATAAATAATTTTAATTCATAAAACTTTTCGTGTGCGCGCTGAATAAACTCACTAAGTTTCACTTCAATACATAACTTTTTTTTTCATTTTTTTGTGAGATATCGAATAAATAAATAAATAAATTATAATGCATAAACCTTCTCCTTAATGAGCTGAACAAATTCTCAAAGTTTCGTCGCAATCGGATTGTTGGTTTAGGAGTCCATCGCAAACATACAAACAAACAAACAAATATACGTTCATCCATTTTTATGTATATAGATTAATAAATTATAATTTCGGTTACGATTTATATAATACGTCTTCATAATTACGTCCGTAAACCATTAGTTATTTATGATGCGGAATTATGATATTCATTTTATATACTTATCTGTTTTCATAGCTTAATAATAAAAAAAAACTATTGGCAATAAACAGAACCACTCTTTACGGGGTCTTTTCGCGATGGCGATACGTTTTTTTATTTCATTTTCGGTTTGTATCAAAATTATTTAGATATAATATTACGTATCATCAAAATCCAGCAAAGCAAGAATACACTGTATATAATTTTAAGAGTTTAATTTGAGAAAGCATAAACTTCTCACTATTACATGGTTTAGGAAAGGAAAATTAGTCATTGGTGTCATATGGATGTATCCATTCCACTACATTATGGGCATGTATACTTTATTTGTTTAATTATATAAACATTTACAGTGTTATTTATAAAAATAAATTTGGTTCAATTGAACCCGGTTCAAAGTTTTATTCTGAAATTCAAATATTCTCATACAAGAATTATTTATTCTTGTATGAGAATATTTGAATTTCAGAATAAGACTTTGAACCGGGTTCAATTGAACCAAATTTATTTTTATAAATAACACTGTTAAAGTACTCATCACTTCTGTCTAATTTAAAAAATATATACAAAGTTTAATTGTAAAGATTACATAGTGAATTATGTAAACATATTATTATTGACTATAACATCTCAATAGAGACGAAATTGGCATATTATAGAAGAACCAGGAACTCAGGCACCTACAGGGCTTAAGACCTGTCATCGGCTGATCTACGTGATCACTTTATGCGCTTGCGCAACGTTCACCAATTATGCCTGTTCCTGAGTTCCCTTATCAATGTAATTTTTGAAAGTTCTATATATTTGAATAATGTGTAAACACTTCACCTGAATAATACGAAACTATACTATTGCCATCTATGAGGTAACGAACAAACCTATTTTATAACGCCATCTTTTGAGAAATTAGTTTGATTTGTAAACAATGAAAGCAACAGTCCTTATAAATGAGGTGACGGTGTCTCGCACAGATGTCACCCCTGAACTGTGCCAGAAATATTATTTCATTTTTAGCTTGTTTACCTACTTGTACCAATGTGTATGTAAATCGAATATATATTTTTTAATTGCATATACGCAAACATGCATACTATCGTGCATATACGCAAATGCATTTGCGTATATGTATTTGACTCCCGACAGGGGAAAAAAATCCAATTTTTGCGTATATGCAATTAAAAAAATATATGTAAACATATTTCACTGTGTATACTAATACATTTAAAATTTTATCAAATATCAACCAATCACTATATGTAGATTCAACTTATTTATCACATCATTGATTAATTTAATCTGTATTTTTGATATTTCTATTCGATTCCCTGTGGGGACACTTAGTTTTTAATAGTGTTTTTAGTGTGGATCTCTGGGATTATAAATATCATTATAGTCTCCAGAATGTAGCAATTTGTTATTGGGTGTGTGTTAAATTAATATTTGACACAGTATAATATGTTAGTTGCCCGAGAAGCAATATAATATTTGATTTTCGTCCTACAATTAATTGATTTTTAATTTTTATTTGACATATTCTTTTAAATTTCTTAAATGAAAATTAAAAGTTGAAAAACCACAGAAATAAAGGTTGTGTTGGTATTGGAGAGGAAAATGGGGGGATGAGAAGTAAGGGAGGAGGATAAAGGGAGACTCTTGGTCCATTTATTAAAAAGTTTGTTAGTTGGTACTGTCCATAGAAATTGTAACGTTCTCCTCAGAGGGGAACTAGCAGATCGACAACCTTCGAAGAACGATACGTATTTATGAAATGTATTTATTAATTAATCATATTTATTAAAAAAAATATTAAACGAAACAATTACTACAGAATTTGAATCAAAATATATATTTAACGAAACATTTTCTAAACATTTTTGATGAAAAGGTATATTTAACGAAACATTTACTATATATATTTTACTAAATATTTTGAATCAAAATATTCATTAATTTAACAAAACATTTACTACTCATTTTTGATCAAAAGTCATATTTATGCTACACTCCTGAATAATAACTGCAATGTGCATAGATTCGACAGTTCTCGAAGATTAGCGAAGATTAACGAACTCCAGCCCGTCGCCATTCGGGCAAACGAATCAAATACTTCCATTCATGCGTCAACCCAACCGTCTAACTGAATACAGATTTGTGAAACCGTCTACAAATTTGTGAAATCTCTCGATGAATACAATAGTCAGATATCAGCTTTAAACATACATTTTTGTGGTGTACACTCAAATATTAGGAGCATGAATAAAATTTTTGACGTACTCTTGGTCCTTCTGAAGGGGGTGGATAAGAAACCTGACATTATAGTACGGCCGTAGCATAATGGTAAGTCGTTTGGCTTCCGTGCGGGCGTCCTGGGTTCGATACCCAGCTGAGGAGAAATTTATTTAAAATTATTTCTCACGCGATTCTTGCTTTTCTGGGCTGGAAACACTGGTTAGTTGGAAGGAATTTACATTTGACAATAAACTCGCAAGGAAGTGTTTATCATTATTTTTTTATCAATGTTTTTTTTATATATGTGTATTTTTGTTTATTGTAATATTATTATATTAAAAATATATAATAAAATACTAAATTTAACATCTTGTTTACATGATATGCCTGATAAATAAGAATTTACAACTTATACTTACGCTGTTTTTTTATTTTATCAAAAACTTAAAAAATAATTTATAAGAAAAAAAAAATAAACCACGGCACGCCTATGTACATATAGGCCTAGACTTGTAGACCGTCACATGCATAGTCAAAAAACTCTCTCTTTCGCACGCGGACACACTTATGAGCGTAACAGAGATTACTTTTCTTTATATGTGTGTGAACTTAAAACCGAACTATGCAAGTATGTATATTTGTTTTTTCATTCATGTCTGATATTGGCACAAATCATCCAAAAGGATGCAATGCCATGAAAAAAAAAAAATATTCATATGTTTTGAAGTCGCTAGAGTTTGCAGTGAATTTTATGGTACTGTGTAATACAAACTGTAGAACGTTCCTTCCGCACATCGCAGTACGCGTATTAGATATCACCTTTTTACGAATACGTAGAATACATATTACTTATTTACGATGCATCATTCGACCGTAAGTTTTGTGTATGTTAGCAGATTATCGTAATATTACTTCACTCTTCCCGCTCCGTTCTTCACCCCCGCAAATATATTTTTATTTATGTAAACTTGCCCTTAACTTACATGGTAGTTTTATTTGTTCCGACCCTTAACATCATGACAGCTGAATTATTATTTAATTAGTTTAATTATATTAATGTTCATAAGAATATATTAATGTTGATCATGCAAGTAATCTTTTATTTAAAACCCTTCATCACTTTAAATCGTAAATCTAATTTTGAATTGACTGACTCTTGCAATGTCGTATTTGGAGGTAGATGTGTAAATAATAAATGTTTTGAACACACACATATAATATTATCCTTCTGATAAATAATCAATAAATATATACCCCCAAAATAAGTAGTAATATCCGACGTGATTTATACATATTTTTAGTGCACATTTTAGTGATGTATTTTTTTGTTACAAGAACACAATATCAAAGTTACAAATTGTTTATTTTTATTTATATATTCATTTATTAAGGAAACATTCAGTTTTGTACCTAAATATATTATAATGGTACAATAAAAAATCATATAAACCAGCAATGTTTCCATAAATGGTTAGCAATAAGATACTTTATGAAGAAAATACATTAGTTATAACAAGAGGAAGAATAAACAAGATTGAAATAAAACTTTAAAAAATAACAATAATAAAATAAAAAAATACAGTTAATATGAACCCACATATAAGTTCACACAACGTTAATTTTTTTTTAAATCGTTATTTAGAATATCGATTTCAGATTTATCGACAGAATTATACAATTTACAACTACGACTGACAAAAGAGTTCTGCGCATAATTAGTCTTACACATAGGAATAGCAAATAATTCATTCGATCTAGTACTGCGTAAAGGGCATATTATGCGGAATCCACAATGAAGTTTCACTATTTTATCTATTATATCAGTTGACAATATTTATGATAACAATATGCATTCACAAAGAGGTTGATTTTTTAAAAATATCATTCAAAAATTTCCAATAAAAGGTAAGAGATCATTATTTACTCCACTGCCTAATTGTTGTCTTTCAATGAAGATATAACCCAAAAAGATACATGTATGATAAATGACATTTGACATTTAAAACGCCCGATGCAGCGTTCAGATTGAAACGCCGCGCCGCTCGGAAGCGTTCAGTGACATTGGTGTGAAAAACGCCATAATCTGCAACTTCAGGTATATTCGACGCCCGACGTCGAGCGTTGAATCTGAACACAGCCCTGCATTGATTTTCACCAAAATAATTAATTAAATAATGAAAAATTTATCTTTTACTTTCTCAATGCGATCAATATGTTTTCGATATTGGGGATTCCATATGATGGAAGTGAACTCAGGTGTGATCTGACATATGCCATGTATAACAATTGGAAGGTAAATGGTACAGAGAAAGGTTTCGTATATAATTGATTGCTAATTGAATATTATCGATATAGATCACCTTCATTTATAAAACAAAAAAATAATTATTGATGTTTTGATACAGAAAAGTGAAATTAACTGCTTAATGAACACCTGATCATAGATCAGGTCCAATAACTTCAAACTTATAAATTTAATGAATTACGGTCGAATTTTAACCTCTGCGCGTTCACTAGTTCTAATTATTTGGTCGTTGTATCGAGAAAAGGCTCGTCCCCGAGGTTTTTCTACGTTCCTGACAACGATTAATCTTTCCAAACTTCCAGGGCCCCTTCTCATGATGTGATCATGTATGAGCGAATTGTGACAAGTCATATCACAATTCGCTCATACTAGACCCCTCAGGGCGGCCCCTTGATACAAAGTAATACCCTGACCGATGGTTTATGACATCTGAGTTATAATATAACGAGTTGAATGGGACGTGTGGGGGTTGGAGTGAGGATGGAGGATGGCTCGGCAAAAGTTGGAGGAAGGGACATGGAGGGGGGGGGGATCGAGGGTTAAAAACAACAGGTGGTTGCTATTCATTTTATAACTTTATTTATTTTCTGCGAATTAATCAAAACACTGGTATTTTTATTAACTTTCGCTGTGGTGCGATGCCAACCTCTACAGTATACAGGGTGTTTTGGAATATTTTTATAGTCTTTGGAATTACAATTCATTAAAATAGTGTGGTTGGATAAATATCAGCACGCGATAAATCCAACAATAAATGAATCCAGTCAGAAATCGTAATTGAAAAAAATATTTTAAAGTAAACTTTTCGTTAAACTTTGTGTCGCAGTTGGCATATTTATTACCAAACTGGCAATTCCTTTCATCCAACTTACCATTTCTTCCAGTAACAGAAGTGTGTATTCAATGAGAAAAAAAATATGATAATAATAAACACTTCTTTGCACCCTGCGCAAGTGGCGAGTTTATTTCCATAATATGGCAATTTCTTCCAACTAACCAGTGTTTCAATAATTAAATTTGTTAATAATATATATTCCTCGAATAGAGGCAATATTTTTTTATTTATATCAAAATAAGAATAATATTTTTACTGTTTATATTTTCGGAGCTAACTGTTTGGCACTTTTTACAACAATTTTATTTACTAAAATTCACATTGTAAATTAATTGGAACAACCGGAAAATTATTTGTAACTAAAGGTGAATTTTTTAATTTGTCAATACTGACGGTGTTTAATGTGGACCAGTTGATAAGGGCCTAGTCAGCCGAAACAGTCGTCCTATTATAAGGGAAATATATATGTAGAAACATAATCATTCTTGTTTGATTAAAAATACCTAGTGTAAAGGTGAATTATTTGACACAACCTGTTTCATAGCTACCGTTTCTAAATATTAATCTAAATCTACATTGAATCATAAAAAAATGTTAGGATGAAAGTCTAATATGATATTGTTATTATTTTTTGTTTAAATTAATATATATTAGTCAATGAATTTTAAAGATTTCTGAAGTCTGAATCCTAAACATATTCAACTTTGTGGGTATCCCTGCTGAATGGATGGTGAACTTTATAGCTGAAATATGCGTGATATTAAATCTGTTGTATTTTGGACTATCGGAGACTTACAGGGCAAACGAAAACGATGATAATTATATATATTATATAAGAGTGGAAGCACTATTATAAGCTGGTGTTTCACTGATAAATAAATTCATAAAATGATAAAAAAAATAGATTGTGTGGCTGCATTTTATAATTTTTGTTTTTGTGTCAACTCACAGTTAGGAACTATGTTCATTAGTTCATTCAATATGCATCCGATAAAAAGTTAAGATATTAATCATATGAAATCAAACACAGACCCAGACTGAATACACAATGGAAAAATCTGCGTCCACCAGGTATCGAACCATGGATTTTTGGCACAGGAGTCAGATATCTAACCAACTGAGCCACGAAGGTCAAGAATATCTTGAAATGATTTTTTTTGTTATATTCCAACTGTCGATTTGTTCAGGAGAACTTTGTTCTCTTAACATATCGACAATGTATCAAGCCAGAATACGCGAGAATTGTATGGAGAGGTCTACTTTTTTCACGGCTTTTCCAACTTTGAAGTCAAAAAACACCAACTTAGAGGCTTCGCAGCATATATGTTCCATACACGGATTTACTCAGAATTTGGAGTAGAACATTTCGTGTGTCTGTGTGTGTGTGTGTCCGTCCCCCCCTTATAACTTTTGATCCGCTCAATTTACAGAGCCCAAAATTTCAGAATATATAAACAGTTATAGGCCTACAAAACTTTTATACTCAGAATTTTGAATTTTTGTTTCAGTCAGGGGTTATCAACTTTTGAATTTTTACTTTATTTTTCCATTTATCTCAGAAACCATAAAAGCTAGAACGCTGAAAATTGGTATAAACATAGAAAAATACAAAATCTCAAATTAATTTTTTCAAAAAAATTCCAGGCTTTCTCAAACATTTTTTATTAAGAAAAATATTTTTTTTATGATAAATTTATGAGTTTAACTGCCTATATTTCCAAATATTTTAAAAATATCGAAAAAAGCCGAAACACCCCAACTATATAATTTAATTTTCTATAAAAAATATTTAAATTGTAGCAGAAGATTCATTTTTTTTTAACCTTTTTTTTTAAAAATTGAATTTAGTGACGACATCGCTTCATACATTTTGTATGGCAGTCGCCTATACACAATATGTAAGAAGACTTAATAGTTTGATACTTCATCTCCAAACATACATACATACCATCATGCTATTTTCATATTCTGGGTAGGAAAAAAGGATCTTCTTCCATACTATCCTATCTTGACATACATACCTACATATGTTGTATAGAAAACAAAATATCTGAAAATATTCAATAATTTGTATTTATTGGTTTATAGTTTGGTACATATTCTTCAACTATACATACTATCGCTATCAACAGTTGGATCTCATGTGTTACATGCAACTAGTTTAACTTAATATGTCTGTTATTTTGAAATTCCGGTCCTGCACAGCCCCCACAGCCCCCTTTGAATTTATTCTCCCCAGGCTATGAATTCAATTTTTGCTGTCATTGTATCTCATATAATCTATGGCTATGAATTATGGATATGGTCCAGACAATTTGGGACAGTTTTCATTGCAACCAATTCATACATTTATTTATTTTATAAATACATAATTTAATACATAGTACCTAATATGCTTTGGCCATCAAACTAGGCATTCTTATTTTAAGATGGCCAATATTTATATTTACATTTTATATATCTTACAGTTGGATTGTTTTTACGATAATTAAAAAATAAATTGAAAAGAAAAAAATAGATAATAACAAAAATAATAAAAACTTACAGAATAAAGAATAAACAACACAGAGAGAAAAAAGAATGTAAACATACATAATATACCCTAAGTTCAAATTAAAATGTGGGTGAATATTTTCTCCTAAAGTACACGGCTTACAGATATGAGATTTACATACATATATATCATCACGCCATATCCCTCACGGGAGACAACCGAACGCCACATATTTCTATCTTGACACACATTCATCGCCTCATAAACATTCAAACATCGTGTTATACAAGTGCGTCTGTTCTTCACGCTTCTAACATTCCCATCTTTCGTTCCATCCCTTTCTTGGGCGGCCCCTATCTCTCATTCCATTTCTGTTCGAAATGGATATTTCTTCGTCAGGCGTTCCTCTTTCATTCTCTGGCCAAACCATCTCAATGTGTTCACTTTAATTGTATTAATGACATATTTTGTCATCTTACATTCTTTCCTTATTTCTGCTGCCTGCTTGTCACGTCAATAATAATAATACTTTTCCAGATTTTTTTTTTCATTACAGAACACAAAAATACATTTGAGAATAAAATACAATAATAATTCAAAAATATTACCCCATTAGAAATAAATATTCTTCATTTTAAAAAATAGGTATATCTATGTACAAGAATATATACAGTACAAAATTAAAAAGCTTAGGAATATTTTTATTCATTAATATCTAAACTATCTTAGTTATTTTTTTCAAAATGATTCGTTTTCTAGTAATGATGCAATATCAAATTGAAAAAAAAGGTACGTTGGCAGCAGGCACCCTCTTAAAAGGCTATTATAGTAGGCTATATAGTATATTTTGATAATAATTTCCCTAAAACACTCAAAAGATACGTCTTTGAAATAAGGAACAGTTTGTATGTAGGTACATCCTTATTCTATTTTATGAGTTTTTTGAATTTTGAATTTGTTTTATACTTTTCTTGTAAAATTAGTTTTAGTAAAACCCTTTTAAATATTTTTTGTTCAAAAAAAAATTTAATAAAATACTCTATATCCCTCACAATAAAAAAATTGAACGTGTGTATTAGTTGTAAGTTAAATTTAATTAACAATTTATTAAATATTCTCGTGTATGTTTATATGTGTACGTAAACTATAAGTGTGTGAATATGTATATGTAAAATCTATGTAATTTACTCCTGTCCCATACTCACTACTCACGTTTTAAACTTTATTGGGACAGTACTTATTTGAAAAAAAAATAATAATTATAATTTTTGTTTACATTATAACTAAAAAAATGATAATATAATATGTAGTTAAAATATATACATACTAAGTAGAGCTCGACAAGTACAGGGATACAGGGAATAAAATCAGTTGACGTTCAACGTTATGCAGCGTATTGCGTGTCACTTTTGCCCCGACCTTTGGAACCGTACATTTCTTACCATGCTGTATAAACCGTCACCCGCATTATCTCGCTGGTCGAGCTCTATTTATGATCGCGGTGAATAAGAAAATAAATAAATTGACTTGACAGGTTGAGGGGCGAGTAGACTTAAGTATCTTGGACTTGTATCGACGTTACATAAATTAGTATCTACCTTTTCTTATTGAGTAGTTCAAGATCTCTAATATCCGAAATATCAGATTTCGCGACATACATGGTGGTCCGTGAAGACATAAGTAGCCAATCTTCGTACTTCATAGACACACACACACACACACACACACACACATACAATAATGGTAGTTGAAATTGGGCAGACCAACATATTATATAGCATTGCAGTAATCCAACCGCTGCTGCTAGCGTACCTACCTATTTTTCAATTTGATATACCATCATTATTACTAATTTTTTTTTATTTATTAACAAAAACAATATAAGGTTCACATATAAATCATAATTTAAAAAGGTATACAATTTCCATCATATAATTCATAATAACCCTCTTTAATTGAGATTAAATCTCGTGTTAAAAGAGGGGAGTATCTATTTAATATTGTAACATTTGCCAAAACATTGTACATCTACTAAAAAATATGAAGCTACATGAAGCTACATAAAACAAGAATGAAAAATATGAAGCTACACAAAAACAAGAATGAAATAACAAAAAATAAACAAATAAATCAGTACAATTTTTTAATTTTATTTTTAAATATATTATAATTTTTTCGAGTCTAAGACTCAAAGGGAGTTCATTAAACCACTTAGTACCTTTATACTCATAGAAATGTTGTGAGGCAGTTGTACGTAAAAGAGGAATGGTAATACATCCTTGTGAATTAATTCTGCTGCTTATAGAAAATGACAATTGGTTTGAATTTGTAAGATTTTTTGTAGATATTTTCAATAAAATATCTACAAAATAATCAAATAGTTTTGAAAAAATAACTAAGATATTTTGGGTATATATGAATAAAGAATATTATTTATTATTATTATTATAATTTATTTATTATTGGAAGTATATAATAAAATGAAGAAGATACAAATACAATTACACACTAGAGCTAGAAATTAAGTGTGCGTGTGTACATATGTGTATTATTTATTATTGGAAGTATATAATAAAATGATGAAGATACAAATACAATTACACACTAGAGCTAGAAATTAAGTGTGCGTGTGTACATATGTGTATTATTTATTATTGGAAGTATATAATAAAATGAAGAAGATACAAATACAATTACACACTAGAGCTAGAAATTAAGTGTGCGTGTGTACATATGTGTGTGTGTGTGTATGTGTATTATTTATTATTGGAAGTATATAATAAAATGATGAAGATACAAATACAATTACACACTAGAGCTAGAAATTAAGTGTGCGTGTGTACATATGTGTATTATTTATTATTGGAAGTATATAATAAAATGAAGAAGATACAAATACAATTACACACTAGAGCTAGAAATTAAGTGTGCGTGTGTACATATGTGTGTGTGTGTGTATGTGTATTATTTATTATTGGAAGTATATAATAAAATGATGAAGATACAAATACAATTACACACTAGAGCTAGAAATTAAGTGTGCGTGTGTACATATGTGTATTATTTATTATTGGAAGTATATAATAAAATGATGAAGATACAAATACAATTACACACTAGAGCTAGAAATTAAGTGTGCGTGTGTACATATGTGTATTATTTATTATTGGAAGTATATAATAAAATGATGAAGATACAAATACAATTACACACTAGAGCTAGAAATTAAGTGTGCGTGTGTACATATGTGTATTATTTATTGATAGGATACAATGAACACCTCACTAGGAAGTCCTGTGCCGAGGTGATCATTTGAACATTTGTGTGACATAGATAGTAAATTATGTACAGAATATTATTAAAAGTTAAAAAATATTATCTAACTTTTTAATAATATTCTGAATAAGTCATGTAGAAAAATAACGGCACACCCTGATTTTCAACGTTTATCCTATATTTTTAATAAACAATAAGGCTTAGAGCAATATATATTTTTTTAAATTAAAGAAGACAAAATTTTTGGAAAAATATGTCGTGAAATTTGCATTATTGCTTCAGGTTTGGTAAAGAAACCTATAAAACATTTTTTTTCCATTCAGCGCCATTGCGAAACAGAAGGATTTTGATATTTCTTTACTATTTATTCATTTATTTTTCACACCTTTATCACAAAGACTATTATGAAGATTACTGCTGCCCAACTAGGTGACCCTGTTCTAGGGCTAGCAGTTTACAATTTTACCATGCCCAATATTTGACATTTCGGTTTTACATAGTTATTTTATCTTTTCCAAAAAATATTAGATGCAAATGTCATGACATATTTTTGCCTTCTTTAATTTAAAATATATATAAATTACTATGCGCCTTATAGTATTTTTAGAAATATAAATATAAATGTCAAAAATCGGGGTACGTTTATTATTTATCTACAAGAATATAAAAGAACATAGTAAATTTAAACAGAAATTTAAGAAATATTTTTCAATATTAATATCCAAAGTATCAGAGTTATTTCTTCAAAAATATTAGTTTTGTAGTAATGATGCAATATTAAATTGAAAAAATAAGTACGCTGAAAGCAGGCGCTCCCTTAAGCTGTCTCAGTATGAAGTTTTATTTATGTATTTTCAATTTAATTACTCTATCCGTACACTGTTATTTTCATACGACAATACGCTACAGGTAAATACATTAATTTAACACACACAGATCCAGAATGAATACACAATTAAAAACTGTATTTCCACCGGGAAAAAAACCCCGGAACTATCGCTCAAGAGCTATATATAACCACCTAAACCAAATAATATCTAATCAATTAAGGAGGCGAAAAAATTGCTAGTATGGATAAAATGGTTAGTGTTAACAAGATACCTATATCGACTATTAATATTAATCATACAAGTACCTATACTCTGTCGTGAGATGTATGTATAATACTTACAATATTCTAGAAAGGTCCATAAGTCACTTTATTACATACACAAGTCAAGAGGTCTTCTCGAGTTACACGCGAACTGTATGAACCAACCTGACTTGTGGTGATATTGTTTGTAAATCAAGGGATATATAGTTACATCAGTGGGGGGATATTGGCTGGAACCTGGAACCAACATGGCAACATGGCTTCGTCTCATCTCCTCTCCTATTGTCTTGTATATCGTCTCCTTTTCGCGTGGGAACTACGCGATCGTTTAACACGAACCAATTTAAATTTTCCCGCGGTAATAATATTACGAGACATCCTGAATTGCGAAAACACTGGATATGACACAAAAAAACTCATGTGCTGCAATATACATATCCAATTTTTTTCACGAACTTTTGCAGAAATTGATTGATTATGTGTGGGAAAAATGTATGTCAATCATGTCCATTGAAAATTGTAATCTATTGAACTTATACTTTTCAACCGACTTCCAAAATCAGAAAGGTACTTTTATCGAAGGTACTTTCACCAAAATTAGAAAGATACGTATACTTTTTGACCGACTTCCAAAATCAGAAAGTTTATCAATACCACGTGTTTTATGACATGTATGTTCAGCGATTATTTTTTACCACCTGGGAGGCAAGTCTGGTTCAACCGGCGAAATCAAAACCCTCGTGATTATCCATATCACGGATATAATTATCGCATGGAGTTCTATGACATCTTAAGATATTTTAGAACTCCATATAATAATTATATCCATGATATGGGTAATCACGAGGGTTTTTATTTCGCCGATTGAACCAGACTTGCCCCTGGTCTGATTTCGATGATTCATTTTTCATTAGAAAGGCGGTATCTTCCGAATGGTCCCATTTCAATTTCGTCAAGATCTGATCATGGGTTCCTTGAAAAATTCATCAAACTCTTCAATTTTCCCTTCAGCGATAGTAATTTTTATCATATTATCTGACTTTAATGGCCAGCGTACGCATAGGCGCATCGGCAACATAATGCCCACGCTCCGTACGATGCTGATCGATCAGTGGACGCACTTTTTTGAATACCTATACAAAGAATACTAAAATTTGCGATGCGTCCGATCTGTTCACTACGCCTATATGGACGCTAGCCTTCATGATTCCTTTTTCAACAGGAAAGTAGTACTTCAGAGGTGATCACACATACAAGTTTCAAAGAGTTCTGATGATAGAACTCGTAAGAAAAAAAAACATCAAAGTATTTGCAAAGGCGTATAACATGTATTATCGTATTATTGCATAGGCCAAATGTATGAACGAAAATATTACTACATAAATACATACCATCAAGCAATGCCCATCATGGGGTAGGCAGAGAGAACCGAACGCCACATTTATTTATCTTACACATTCATTTTGAAGTCGGTTATTTTTCGTAAGAAAGATTATTTAATGTGTCTTTTCTTTGGCTAAAATGTGTTAGTATATTTATATTATCATTTTCTTTATTAAATATTTTGTCAGCTATTCTATAGCATGACGTGTTTAAGTAACAATATTCAACACTTCCATTTTCGAAAGCCACCGCTACTCAGGGTTCATATTACCTATCCAATCGTTATTATTATACAAAATGCCATAAATGTTGGCCTTCGTGGTTCAGTTGGTTAGGTATCTGACTGCTGATCCAAGGGTCCCGGGTTCCATTCCCGGCGGAGACACAGTTTTTAATTGTGTTTTCAGTATGTATCTGTGAGGCGATAAATATGGTAAGTCTCCAGAATGTGGCAACTTGTAATTGGGAGAATGTTAAATTTGACGTATCATCTGTTAGTTGCCCGAGAAGCTTTAAAAAAAGGTCTGGCTCTCACTTTATTACTTAACCCGCCCTTTTTGTATGTTGATTAATTATTTCAAAACAAACGAGTGGGTTGTGGCTAACGCTATACTCATCACTACCAAGTCACTCTACAATGAATTTTAATTTTGTATGGAAAATTTTCAGCAATTTCATGAAATGAGTTTATTGAATTATTTTTGATTTAAATATTTTATTATGAAAAATTGATAATTCTTCAATGCTATTTATGATAGTGATGTGCCATTTTAGCAATTTGAAAATAAAAATAAAAAAAAATAAGTTTCCTGAGCTCACTTTGAAATATTTGATCAGTATTGATCAGATATCCTTCAGATTCTAAACGAGTATTAGGTTTACAAAGTTCGAAAGTTTGAAATGAATCGTATGTATATGCAATTTAGTCTATAATTGATAAAGTAGAATAACCACGTTGTACATTGCATATAGTGCACACACACACACACACACACACACACACACACACACGCACGCACGCACGCACGCACGCACGCACGCACGCACACACACACACACACACACACACACACACACACACACACACACACACACACACACACACACACACAGAGATACATTGTGATGAAACTTTTAAAATAAAATCTCAGCGTGATAGCAGTTGATAATCTGCAAAAAAAAATAACTTTAACAATTGCGAATTCCCCACTATATTCCCCTGGGGTAGTGAGGAGTAAAATGACCCGAAATTGCACAGCACAGTTGATATCAAGGCAGTTACAATTTGCTTCAGATATCCTTTCATATGAAAACACAATTATAATTATTGTTCGTTTTATATCTGTCAGAATCACAATAAGACAATACAATGAAAAAGTCTACATCGGAATAAAAAAAGCAAACAAAAGATTCAATTAGCCGTATTCGAGAGGAAACCGTCCAAGACCGCAGACGAAAGCGTGAGGTTTTGCGCGCGGTTGTAACATGATCCTTTTCGCGAACGGATATAATCATTGTTATTTTTTGATTGACAGTTTTATCTCCCTCTTAATTTTGATGGCAACACATACTGTTAAAATATAAGTAGATATAAAAAAAAAGTTTTCTATTATCTCATGCTACCTGTATAATTTTTCGAGTAATTTAATGGTTCTGTTATAATCCCGAATAACTAACTAAATCATATTTTTGTCATACGTACATATTCATAAAATTGTAAATTGTCAATGTGTTTTCGACAAATCACGTATAGAATTAACGCCTTTTTTTTTACTTAATATATTTAGAATACTATAATTGGCAGCATAAAAATTATCTCTGTATATCTGTATAAATCTTTATTGTAATGCTGTTGTATTCTATAAAATAAAAAAAAATAAAAATAAAATAAAAAAAAAAAAAATAAAAAAAAAAAAAAAAAAAAAATATGAACAAACCTTTCCATACAAATATTCTGAAGTTATTTGTCGAAAACTATCTGTTTATCGCGTGTGCGTATTTATCGCGTCGATGTGTTAATTTTACATATTTTGTCTTTTTACAATTAATAATATCTGTGATAGAAAAAAATAAATCCTTTCTCTCAAATGAAAAGAAATTGCACAAAGATTAATAATAAAAAATATTAATAAAAAATTCATCTGACTACCAACTTAACAAATATTTCATGATTTTCAAGTGCCATCACAAAATCATTTATAAAAAAATGTGCTATTTCAAATACAACATAGGAACGTCGCACCATGCTTTTGTACGTGTGGAGAGTAATACACAAAATATAGTGAGTCAATTGTGTACCTCGTTGACACAGACAACTACACGTACAATGGGGTGGTGTGGTTCAACCAACTTGAAACAGATTTGAGACTAGCAACTGAATATAATAAATTCAAAATAAAATAGATTTTTTAAATTTGACTGATTTATAAATTATATTCACTTCATCTTGTGTAGAAATAATTTTGTATATATTCTGTTCTCTTATTTAATATCTCCTTTATGCCTCCTCTACACATCGTTAGTTTTCTCGTCGAAATGGTTGCTGTTATGACCACTGAAGAAACATTTAATTTATGAGCGACTGTGTCGCTATTATTATTACAAACAAACCTATCCTAACCGAAAGATTTTGAGAAATATATATGTCATGATGAAAAGTAAATATCTGCAGTAGACGCTAGTAGTTGTCAAAATATTTATTCCGAATATATTTACATTTTTTTCTGTTTCTGTGTATAGTCACCATCCACCACCTTCTTTTGTACCATTTTTTCTTAATAACTCTGTTGCGGTTCACACTTAAGTAGTAATTATAAGTGCCTGCTAAATAAGTAAATAGCAGCGGCCGCTACTGTATCCACATCCATTTGTTTGCGACACGACATGCGTCTTTCGAGGTTGAACACAGACTGATTAACTCGCGGATGTGTGGACGAATCGTAATTTATCCGCGGATATGTCAACTGATGCATCTGTCGATGTGTAGAGGAGGCATTACACACGAGTGCTTGCACGGAGGTAAAGGGCAATATGTTTTTTTTGTGTATCTTTGTCTGTATTTTTTAATTGTTTTTTTATATGTATTATAAATGAAGTCAATAAATAATAAAAATTATTTGAATGATGAAAATGATATTTAAAACATATGCAAAAACGCTACTATTTTAGTAACGTACCAACAATAGCATGGAAACAATAGCAATAGAAAAATAAAAATAATGACATCGTGATGATGTCATTTGCTGCATTATTGAGGAATATTTGTTATTCTAAATCCCAATTACCCGATTAACATTGTTTGATATAAGTCACACAATTTATAAATTAACATATTATTTCTTTTTTTAGCCAGATCGAATCCTCTCTCCTATGACAGTATTGAAGAGGCAGAGTGGTAACAGTTTCGAATATGCGACACTCCTCGCTTCCTACCTCATCGGAGCTTCTATCGACGCTTATGTGGTCTTTGGATACGCCACAAGAGAGTTCACTCTGGCTATTTTCAACAGAAGAGATTGTCCAGATCAATTTGATCCGGCAAAGGTAAGATGTTTCAAGTAAGAAAAAGATCAAAAATCGTTTTGTTTTGAACAAACAACCAATAGGTTGAAACGAGCTTAGAATATGTTTAAGCAAGCAAATTATTGGTTTAATTTTCAAATTATAGGTTTCATGTTCAATTGACACTACTTTTGCAGAGAGACATAATCACGATATGATTGTAAAAGATTGTTTCATATTTTGTAATCTTCTTCTTCTTCAATGGCGCTACAGCCTATGTCGAGCCTTGGCCTCCGTCAGTCTTCGCCTCCAGCTTCTTCTATCATCTGCAGCAACTCTCCAACTGCCCGGTACTTGCAATAAGTTGGGAAGCATCCCTTCCAACTTCATCCTCCCATCGCAGCTGCGGTCTTCCAACCTTTCTTCTTCCACCTGGATGTCCACACAGGACTTTCTTTGGTATTCGTTGTGGTGACATTCTCTGTACATGTCCGGCCCATCTCAATCTGCTCAATCTGACATACACAGAGAGTCTGGGAGTTTTGTAGATGGCATACAGCTCATCATTATTTTTTTAATCTTACATTTATTTATTATTTGACTAACAAATAGATATCCATAAAAAATATTACACTGCATCAACAAAATATTACATTTATTTATAAAGTACGTGAATTACACAAAAAATGGTATGACAACTAAAGTAACGAATTAAATATATCAAAGGAATTAGAGATGACAATAGACAATGGAAGATACACGTACACATCAACCGTAGACGGGATAATAAAGTAATATTAGATTTATGTTTTGTGCATCGTATACGTCCATTTCATTCATAGTGGTATTTTTTGCTGTCAGATAATGTTTTTGCTCTCCAATATCCTAGGGATAGTCCCTGTGTTATAGTCCCTGTCTGCTTTTAAAAAGTGGGTTAAACTAAGTATTGTAAACGTCAGATTGAAATAATCCCTAACAACTATGAATATATGAAGGATGTATAGAGAATGGACTTAGGATGAATGCCAGCAAATCAAAGACAATGGTTTTTGAAAAGAGTGAAAGCAGAACAGCGTGTTAAATAAGAGTAGAGAACGAATGGCTCGATCAAGTCGACGAATATGTATACTTGGGAAGCATATTTCAACGGAACGGACGACTCGATAAAGAGATCGAAAGAAGAGTTATGGAAGGAAACAGAGTGAATGTAGCACTAAGACCAATTATGAATGATCGCAACATATCAAAGGATGCCAAAGTTGCCATTCATAACGCCATCGTAGTGCCAACCTTGACGTATGCAAGTGAAACCTGGACATGGCAGAAGACGCATGAAAGTAGAATAAATGCAGTTGAAATGAGATCGTTAAGAAGGATTTGTAATAGAACGATGTATGACCGGGTAAGAAACGAGGACATAAGGAAAGAATGTAAGATAAAGAAAGATGTCATTACTAGAATGAAAGTGAACACATTGAGATGTTTTGGTCACATGGGGAGAATGAATGAGGAACGCCTGACGAAGAAAATATACAAAGCGGAAAGGAATGGAATGGGATATCGGGGACGCCCAAGAAAGGGATGGCACGACCATGTGAACGAAATTTTGAAACACGGAAATGTTAGAAGTGTGAGCAATAGACGAAAATGTATGAGACGATGCATGAATGTGGATGAGGCGAGGGATGCGTGCCAGGATAGAAAGGTGTGGCGTTCGGTATATTTTGTATGCATACCTTAGTTTTTTGAAATATAAAATATGTATTTCTATTTAGTTCTGCAAAACTATGTAGGTACTGTAGGTTAGGTTCATTCTGCCTAATCTATGTTATTATGGAATCATTTCGACAGTATATTAGCATAAGAAATTTATTTAGGCGTTTCCAAACATTGTTTTTCCGCAATTTATTTGAAGACGAGGCCAATTTATGTATATTATTTTGTAGCTTCGTCTTTCTAAACAAATAATACGTCTTTTCTTAAACAAATTCGTGTCTAAATTAAATTAACAACTCAAAATATCTATATATTTTACTAACGATATCGTCATTTTCGTTTTTCGGTCAAAATCGAAGCTGGAAATGTCAGATTGACATTCAATTTTGCTTGATCTGTGACCCCTTCCATCTCTTTGTCTCCATCCAGATCAAAGCTTTTGATGTGAACTTAGGAAGGTTGAACAGACCTACCTAAAATTACTTACCCTTCCTGTACTCCAATCTGAATCACACTATTAAATGTATACCAACCAATCATATCTATTATTAGGTTTCCTAACACAACGTCGAAAAACGGGGGGAATTCGGAAAAAAAACTTGAAAGAATATTATATAAAAAAATAGTTTTGTCGGTGAATTCATAATTAACGCCTTGGGTCCGCATGTCATTAACCCCAGAATCAATCCTTTGAAAAAATTATCATACCTATTCATGACGTTTACTAAAAGGAATAGTATTTTCCCTTAATCGTTTCAAGACTATGAATATTAATGTCATGTTTTTTTATATTTATCATTATCAATGTGAGATATCGACTGACTAAGATTATAATATTTCTTTGTGATGTATTCAACGAAAATATATCAAATTTTTCATTAAATTTCATTCAAGAATTGACAATAATATACTGACCGAAATGCGCCTAAAATTCGTATTGTACTTTTATTGACTGGTTTTCAATATTTTTCCAGTTTTGTCATAATAATTTTATTCTGTTATAAAAATGTGAATTTACGTTTATCATGAATTGCTTCAGCCAGAACACAAGAAAGATCCACCACAAAGAAAGTACAAAGTGAACCCACCTACGGACTTCAAGAGTCAGCACCTCATAAAGAGGGAACAGATGAGAAGGGACCAACAGAACGATAAATTACAGAAAGAAAGAGATGAACGGGAGAGACAAATTAAGGTATTTACTCAATACTAATTCTTATTTCATCGTAATAGTGATATAAATATTTCTAATTTTCCGACTGTCACTTTGTGATGGATTTACTTAATCAATTGGGGTCACGAAACGCGTCTGTAGTAAAGTATATAAGTGGAAAAAAGTTATTTTTTTTTACTTATTTTAAGTAATTTAATATAACTGGTAATAGTGATGTATTTTTATTTGAAAACAATCAGAAAAACTTAATTATCCAAGTGCTGACAAATAAACAATAATGTCAAAATATAAACAGCAATCTTAATGAGGTTAAGCGAGTATTAAAAAAATACCAATACAGAGACTAAAAAAAGCAGCAAGACTCAAAATGGAAATATACCTATATTATAGAATAGAGCTATATTACAGAACCATTTAATAAAAATAATAATAATAGAATAGAAAATATTTAATTATTTTAGCAGGAATTTTATTTCAGGAATTAGAAAAGCCACCTTTTGACGATTTGTACGGATGGCGGCTTCATGCTTGGGTTTTAGTTCTTCCACCGAGAAAGGAAAGTCCCAACGATACTCCCAAGTCTCTAGAGGATGAAACTAACGAAGAGTCAGAAGGTACTGAAAACCTTCAAAACATCACCGACGCACCGGCCGAGCAAACAGAAATCGATAAAACGGACGAGAATCAAGAAACTCAAGAAGTTATAGAGACAACGGAACCAAACGAAACAACTGTTGTAGAACAAGAAGAAACAGAAGAGGTAGAAGAAGTAGAAGAAAACGTAGACAATGACTCAGAGGCTGAAGCAGAATTGAAAGAAGATGTTGTAGTTGAAGCGCCAGCAGTAGAATCACCTTTTTATATAGAACCTTCTACCGGATTTCGGTATGAAGTTGATCAAGAGGAATATTTACAAGTTGAAAGCATCTACAACCATCAAAATTACTATGCAAGTTTTGTTACTAATTTTGCTTATGAAAAAATTACATTCTTTTGTTTAAGGATATTTTAATTCGATGAGGTTTAGAGGGCCAAGTCTGGTCCATCCGGCGAAATTGAAACCCTTGTGATTACCCATATCATGGATATAATTATCATATGGAGTTCTAAGACATGTAAAGATATTATTGAACTCCATATAATAATTATTTCCATGATATGGGTAATCACGAGGGTTTTGATTTCGACGGTCAACCAGACTTGCCCCCCAGACTTGTCCTTCTGATGTTCACTACGATCCGTTTTGCTTATATACATCAAAACGGACACCTTGCAGATCATAAGTAAAGTTCAGGGAACTCCAAAAACTTAGAAAACAGTAAAGATGCACAACAACAACATGGAAATTATAACTTAAAATTAAATTTCTAGCTAAAAATATAATACTCAATTGTAATTTGTTAGTAATGGACCTTGGATATTGATCAAACTATTAATTAGATGTGCAGATCGAGGACTTTATAAGTTAAAATTGAATACAAATTATTTGTATGATAATGATTTGATCTAACCAAAGACCTTATATACTAAAGTATATATGGTCTTTGGATCTAACCGTCGAAAGAAATTTCGTAATATTCAGTTTTAGATATTTTTAAAATTTTCGTTTCAATTGAAAAAGTTTAATCTATCGTCTAGGTCAATCTTCAAGATGGACGTGTACCAACAGATTGGAATGTGAGAAACAAGAAACAATGGCAGTCTCTATTGCCGGAACTAGACGAGGAGAGTCTAAAAAAACAATTTGATATGCCAACAAGTTGGGTCGAGAGACTAGAAATTTCAAACCTAGGTATCATTTAAATGTAAACTTTATTCCTTGATCAAAAATCATGTATTCAGAGATAAACTTATATAATATGTACTTATAATATGTTGTATGAATATTTTTATATTTTTTATATTTGTTTTGTTTAACATCTGGGGGGCAAGTATGGGGTGCAAGTCTGGTCCAACCGGCGAAATCAAAACCCTCACGATTACCCATATCATTGGATATAATTAATATTATGAAGTTCTATAGATGTCATAGAACTCCATATGATAATTATATCCATGATATGGGTAATCACGAGGGTTTTGATTTCGCCAGATGGACCAGACTTGCCCCCCTGGTTCGACCGGTGAAATCAAAACCCTCACGATTACCCGTATCATGGATATAATTATCATATGGAGTTCTATGACATCTATAGAACTTCATAATATTAATTATATCCAATGATATGGGTAATCGTGAGGGTTTTGATTTCGCCGGTTGAACCAGACTTGCCCCCCCTGGTTGGTTGGATGAAATGCGTAATGACATTAAGCTCGCCAGTGTGTAATAATATTTGTTTATATTATGTACAAAAAGGTAAATAAATAAAATATGATTATTAGAAAAAATGTTATTTTAAGCTAATCGTAAAAAGTAATATAAACCTGATAGGTACGTTGGCAGCTGTCACCCTCTTAAGCGTCCGATATTTTTTTTCAAATATAATAATTATTCCTATAGAATATTTTATAGAAGATAAATCTTACATAATTATTTTTTTATTAGTTAGGCAATTCACACAATATTGTATGAATTGTGCCATAATTGTATTCATAGAACACTCTAACAAGACATACACTATGAACAGTAGCAAATAAAATAAAGTCACTTAACATTAAAAATAAACATAAAATATTAAAAGGTATATTACAGAAGAATATAGTATTAATCTATAGAAATATGACTTATATACCTATATTAATACCTCATCTAAAAAGACACTATATTCAGAATAGTGGTAAATCTCATTGCTGAACTACATATGTGAGATGTTATCGTTGCTTGTTGTATTTTCGCTTACGCGGCTCTTTTGGGATACTTAATAATAATTGTGATAATAATAATAATAATATAACATTAACCTCTGAATCAGATATTCGCGATTTTTGGTCCAAAATTTGGAGTAACGATATAAAACATAACAATTCGGGCCCGTGGATAAAAGATGAAGAGTTGAATTTTGCTGATGTGGAGGAAATGAATTTCTCTGAAATAACTTTAGATTTATTAACAAAAAATATTAAAAAATCTCATAACTGGAAAGCCACAGGTTGCGACGGAATAAATAACTTTTGGTATAAACGTTTCACTTCTTTACATCCACTTTTGGCTAAAAATTTATCAAAATTAATACGACATCCTCAAAATATTCCAAATTTTCTTATTAAAGGAATAACATATTTAATTCCTAAAAATTAAAATATTAATAATCCTTCTCAATTTAGACCGATAACATGTTTACCTACGATTTATAAAATTTTAACTTCCTGTATGACGGATTTAATTTATAAACACGTGGATGAAAAAAATATTTTATCGGAAGAACAAAAAGGATGTCGTAGAAAATATTTAGGATGTAAAGAACAACTAATAATTGATTCAGTAATTCTTAAACAAATACAAACAAAAAATCGTAATTTACATGTAGGATATATTGATTATAAAAAAGCTTTTGATAGTGTACCGCACTCGTGGCTTTTAAAATATTAGAAATATACAAAATTAGCCCAATTTTAATAAACTTTTTAAAATGTATTATGTTAGGCTGGAATACAGATTTAAAAATAAATTTAAATTCTAATAGAATATCTATTCCAGGAATTAAAATCAAACGCGGAATTTTTCAGGGAGATTCATTAAGTCCACTTTGGTTTTGTTTAGCTCTTAATCCGCTTTCTAAAATGTTAAATGAATCGAAGTATGGAATAAAAATTAACGATCACCCACGGTCCAATATTAAAATTTCGCACTTAATATATATGGATGATATAAAAGTATATGCTAAATCTGATGCAGAATTGGAAAAAATGATTAGGATAATAAAAGCATTTTCAGATGATATTAGAATGTCTTTCGGTTTAGATAAATGTAAAACGTTACATGTTGAAAAGGGTAAAATACTAGAAATGGGTGGAGATATACAGAGATATTTTCAAATAGATAGTTTGAAAGGGTTGGAGGTTTATAAATATCTAGGTTATCCGCAGTCTAACAAATTAGACCACACTAAAATAAAAAATGATATCAATATAAAATTTAAAGATAGGATTACAAAAATATTAAAATACAATCTGTCAGCTAAAGCTATTAATACTTGGGCAATACCGATATTGACATATTCTTTTGGAATTATTAAATGGTCAAAAACAGATTTAGATAGTTTAGAAAGATCAATCAGAACGCGTTTAACTAAATTTCGTTGTCATCATCCTAATTCCGCGATTGAACGAATCAATTTGCCTAGGAGTTTAGGAGGTAGGGGTATAATAAAAATAACATCGTTACATAATAATCAAATCGAATCGCTAAAAACTTTCTTTCACAAAAAATCTGATAGTTCTTTAATGCATAAAGTAATCTGTGAGGCGGACAAAAATTTAACAACATTAAATTTAAATGACGAGAATGCCAATAACAATATTATAAATATAAATGATGACCTTCTAAATTCGTGGCTAAATAAAATAATTCATTCTACACATCCAAAATATCTCAACCAACCTTATGTTGACAAAATTTGGTCAAACAAATGGTTGAGTATTGGTGATTTGGACGCGGATTTAGAAGGTTTTATAATAGCGATCCAGGATAGAGTAATAAAAACTAAAAATTATCAAAAATATATAATAAAAGACATAAATGTAGTAGATGATAGTTGTAGGAAATGTTTGGCTTTTCCGGAAACAATCGAGCATATAATATCGGGCTGTTCTTTTCTCGCGCAATCAGAATATACATTTAGACATAATCAGGTAGCAAAAATATTACATCAAAATTTTGCTATTAAATATAAATTAATTGACGCGATAAACATAAAACCATATTATGAATATGATCCGATTTCATTTTTAGAAAATAATAATATTTCGCTTTATTACGATAAAACAATATTAACTGACCGGTCAATTCAACATAACAGACCCGATTTAATAATACATGATAAAATTAAAAAAATAACATATATTTGCGACGTGGCTATTCCAAATTCTAGTAATATTATAAAAACTTTTGATGAAAAAATTAGAAAATATACCGCTTTAGGTAACGAGATTAAAAGACTTTGGCATTCTCGTAAAATAATAATATTACCGTTCATTATTTCAGCCACTGGCATTATTCCAAAATCGTTAATCCGTAATTTAGAAATTATAGATTTATCAAAAAACTTAATAATAAAAATGCAAAAAACGGTAATAATGAATACATGTAGAATCGTTAAAGATTTTTTAAACGTTAATATTCGGGAATCTGTAGGGTTGTTAGGTAGTATAGAGACCTCCTCAGAGCCTAATGTTTTGATATGTTAAGTATCTGGATGGGTGAACTATTCCCAATTGAAAGCTTGATGATGCGTTTGTTGCATTTTATTTTGCTCTTTTAAATAATTTACAATTTACGCATTGATCTGCTAATTCTTTTGAGGAAGTGTATAATGGTAATAATAATAATTGAGTGTTATTATTTGTAGTGCTTAATTGTTATTAATATCATTAGTAAATCGGCCGGCGCCGTAAAAAAAAGTGGAAGCATGCCGGTGTCTCACAGAAAAAGATTTTTTTTTATTTATTTATTTGGCAGCAATACCTAATTACATAATACAGCGTTAAGTACCTATAACAACAAAATAATTTCAAGATTACAGTGATAATATATCCTTAATTTAATGCTAGATTACTATTAAAGGTTCAAAGTAAGCTGGTACTAGCAAAAATGCTCCAGGAGTAGGTATACCTACATAATGAAAATATGAACATAAAATTCTGTATTATTTTTATATTGTCTCATTGGACGTCCAACTAGGTGAACCTGTTTTAGGACGTCCGATATGTAGATACAATATGTAGGTATCAATAACTTAACTATATTTATATTGTCTCATTGGACGTCCAACTAGGTGAACCTGTTTTAGGACGTCCAACTAGGTGAACCTGTTTTAGGACGTCCGATATGTAGATACAATATGTAGGTATCAATAACTTAACTATATTTATATTGTCTCATTGGACGTCCAACTAGGTGAACCTGTTTTAGGACGTCCGATATGTAGATACAATATGTAGGTATCAATAACTTAACTATATTTATATTGTCTCATTGGACGTCCAACTAGGTGAACCTGTTTTAGGACGTCCAACTAGGTGAACCTGTTTTAGGACGTCCGATATGTAGATACAATATGTAGGTATCAATAACTTAACTATATTTATATTGTCTCATTGGACGTCCAACTAGGTGAACCTGTTTTAGGACGTCCGATATGTAGATACAATATGTAGGTATCAATAACTTAACTATATTTATATTGTCTCATTGGACGTCCAACTAGGTGAACCTGTTTTAGGACGTCCAACTAGGTGAACCTGTTTTAGGACGTCCGATATGTAGTTACAATTTGTAGGTATCAATAACATAAAGTATGAACATAAAATTCTGTATTATTTTTATATTGTCTCATTGGACGTCCAACTAGGTGAACCTGTTTTAGGACGTCCAACTAGGTGAACCTGTTTTAGGACGTCCTATATGTAGAAACGATTTGTAGGTATCAATAATTTAACCAATTTAAGATACTTTAAAACTTAGAAAATAAATTTTTTAAATGAATAGCGAGCAAACTAGAATATGATTTATTTGTTATTGGATTCATCTATGCCGATGGATATAAGCTAACTGTTTATTGTTTTTTCAGAGTTTATTGTTTTTTAAATATATAGGGTTAAATTTGATTGAAATTTATGATTTGAACATATACATAGGCACAGTAAATATTATTCCCAAATTATACACAGTTCTGTGAAATTTAATAAATTCTATACATAGAACACAATCAAATTTCCAACTCAAAATTCAAGTGGGTAGCCGTAAAAATACAAATTCTTGAATGATACTAGTATCAGCATACCTTTATATTTCGATAAATTGTTATTTTAATTAATTTCATTTCAGAATTCGAAGAGCGTTACCCTGGAGGAAAAAAGATAACGAGATACAAAAAGAAAATATTAGAAAAATACGCCCCATATTCTACAAACGATGGACTTATGAAAAGATTTTCTATTTATAATGACTACAGCTACACGTTAATTTTATCAAAGTAATAATACATTTTGAATATTTTTACTGTTCAAAAGTAACAGTGGGTATGTTTAAGCTTTTGCTCATCTAGAAACCCTGCTAATTTGCCGTCAGAATCGACATTGAATATTTTTTAAATAACATACATTCATAATACCATCACCCCATGTTCCTGACGAAGTAGGCAAAGGCATCCGATCGCCACATTTTTATATCATGATACACATCCATCTTCTCTTACAAATTCTTGCAATACCCTCTTAAGCGGTTAAGGCTTTGAGCTTAAAATTAGTTGAATAATTATATTGATTTATACGAAAATTTAAGATAGTTTCATACTAAACATTGAGCTTAACATTTTTTTATAATTCAATGAAGAGTTAGATTAACATTAGATTATGATCGAGTACTTCTGATGTATACATTTTTAATATTAAGGTAAGATAATACCGTACAAAGAATGTGTCTTGTGTAGTCCCCCTGGGAAAAGGCAGACGATGGACTGGACTTCTTGGCAGAAAATTCTGGAGGAAGGCAAGGCATTGTCGATGATGAAGTTAAGTTAGGCTTGCCAACTGCCCTATATGACTTTGAATAATTTTCAGACACGAATGGTACGATCGTCGTCCTGATAATCTCCTAGAATTGCACTTTGACTACGAAAACAGCACTATCACCGAATACTTCAAGAGAGGCAGAGAGGATTATCTCAAGGGTTAGGATTATACCAATCATTTACTATCATAATAATTACCCTAAATCGAATACGATTTTTCATTCATTCAAACACTCCCTATTTGAATTTGAATGACTCCCTAATATTCCATTCCATTCCCTGACATTGGTGTGTTTATGGTTCATTTAATTTTTTTATGTTCTATTTATTAACTAGTTGCATGTAACACATGAGATCCAACTGTCGATAGCGATAGTGTGTATAGTTGAAAGATAAGTACCAAACTATAAACCCATAAATACAAATTATTTAATATTTTAAGATATTTGGTTTTCTATACAACACATGTACCTACATATTAAGTACGTCAAGATAGGATAGTATGGAGGTCAGTCCTTTGATCCTACCCAGAATATGAAAACAGCATGATGGACATGATGGTATGTATGTATGTTTGGAGATTAGTATCAAACTATTAAGTCTTCTCATATATTGTGTGTAGCTATTGCCATACAAATTGTATGAAGCAATGTCGTCACTAAATTCAATTTTTATAAAAATTGTTAAAAAAAATTGAGATGTGCTAATACAATGTTAATATTTTTTATAGATTATCTAGTTGGGGTGTTTCGGCTTTTTTCGAAACAAAAATTCACAATTCTGAGTATAAAAGTTTTGTAGGCCTATAACTTTTTATATATTCTGAAAATTTGGGCTCTGTAAATTGAGCGGATCAAAAGTTATAAGGGATACACACACAGACAAACACACACAAAACTCACATAAAATGTTCTACTCCGAATTCTGAGTAAATCCATGTATGGGAACATATATGCTGCGAGGCCTCTAGTTGGTGTTATTAGCATGCAAAAATCCACTACGCCATACAAAATTTTCCTTCGTACACGCATCTTGGCTTAATAATGTCGATTCATTCAGAGAATTGAATTCTCATGAACGAATCGACAGTTGGATTAGCATGCAAAAAGTCCACTACGCCATACAAAATGTTCCTTCGTACACGCATCTTGGCTTAATAATGTCAATTCATTCAGAGAAGGATATCTGATCAGTGCTTCTCATTTTTTTAACCGTCAAATATTTCAAAGTGACCCCAAGCTCAGGAAACTTAACATTTGATATTTTTATTTTCAAATTGCTAAAAAGACATCACTTTCATAAAATAGCGTTGAAGAATTATCAAATTTTCATATTAAAATATATAAATGAAAAATAATTTACCAGTCTCATTTCATGAAATTGCTGAAAATTTTCCATACAAAATTTGAATACTTTGTAGAGTGACTTGGTAGTGAGGAGTATAGCGTTGGCCACAACCCAATCGTTTAATTTTGTTTTCAGTGCATCATACTGTATTGTTATTTTGCAGAACACGTGTATGATATCAACAGCTCGGAGAAATGCTTCGACTGTAATAGGAAACTTGAATTTTTCCACGAACCACGCTTTGACCATCTTCATTTATTTTCTACCACGTCCAATACGTTCACCTTGCAATATATTAACAGAGATGATAGGTGAGTACGCCGCTTTATTCATCCCGCAGTTTTCATATTCGGCATACGCGGAGACAACCGAAAGCCACACTTCTATCTAATGTCATTTTTTTTGTTTATTCACGTACCCACATGTATTCATACAAGCTCTTTTGTTATTCAAACATTTCACACTTCCATGTATCAAAATTATTTTCATACCATACCATACCATCACGCCATTTCCCTATTTGGGGTAGGCAGAGAGAACCGAACGCCAGACTCCTCTCTCTTGACATACATTCCTCGCTTCATTCACGTCCATACATCGTCTCATACACGCTCTTCTATTATTCTTACTTCTAACATCTCCATCTTTCAAAATCCCATTTATGTGATCGTGCCAACTCTTTCTTGGCCGACCTCTACTTTTCATTCCTCTTTTATCAGCCTTGTATACTTTTTTTGTCAGACGGTCATCACTCATTCTTTCTATATGGCCGAACCACCTTAGGGCATTTATTTTCATCTTACTTACGATATTTCTTTCAATCATACATTCTCGTCTAATATCCTCATTTCTTATTCTATCATACATCGTTTTACCACACATTCGTCTTAGTGACCTCATTTCAACCGCGTTAATTCTACTTTCATGCGTCTTCTGCCATGTCCATGTCTCACTAGCATACATTAGAGTCGGTGCGACGATACCATTGTGTAACGCGAGCTTTGCTTGCCTCGAAATAATTGGGTCAGCCATTACCGGTCTTAATGCACCATTCACTCTATTACCTGCCGTTACTCTCCTTTCAATATCTTTTTCCAATCTTCCATCACGCTGAAACATGCTTCCTAAGTATAAATATTCATCCACTTGTTCTAATTGTACATTCTCCTCTCGTATCTCGCATTTTGTTCATCTTTCGCTCTAATACCATCACTTTAGATTTAGTTGCATTCATTCTCAATCCATTTTGCATGCATCCATCGAATACTATTTTAACTAAACATTCCAAATCTTCCACGCTTTCAGCCATTAATACTTTGTCATCCGCATACATTAGATCACATACAGTCACACCTTCCAGTTTCAGCCCAATGTTCTCATTCTTTAGTGCTCTCACACAGTAGTCAATGTATAGATTAAAGAGCCACGGTGATAGTACGCACCCTTGCTTCACTCCCATATTAATGGAGAACCATCCTGTGAGAGAGTTTTCAATTCTCACACAGGCTTGGCTTTCCTCATATAGAGATGATATTGCCCCTATCAGCCTGCTACCCGCTCCATACACTGATAGCACATTCCAGAGTTTTTCACGGTCTACTTTGTCATAGGCCTTTTCCAGGTCTATGAAAGCGCAGAAAAGCTTCTGGTTTTTTGCCAGAACCTTTTCAGTCGCCATTCGAAGGGAAAAAATTTGGTCGGTGCATCCTCTACCTCCAACAAACGCTCCTTGTGCATCCCATACCTTGCTTGCTGTAGCCTTTCTCAACTTTTGATCTAGTATCCTAGGATACAATTTTCCAACTGAACTCAGCAGACTGATAGCTCGGTAGTTCTTGCAGTCTAATTTTGACCCTTTTTTAAAGAGGGGCACAATCACTGCGTTTCTCCAGTCTGACGGAGTATGTCCTGTCTCCCAACATTTGTTGAAGAGACAATGACACCATTCCATCGTCTTTTCGCCACCATATTTGATGAATTCAGTTGGTATGCAATCAAATCCCGCAGCCTTTCCTGTACGTGCATGCTTCACTGCCTCTCTGACCTCTTCTATTGAAATTTTCTCGCTGTCATTCTCACATTCATTTATCGGTATTCTGTTGTTCGTCAGACTTTCGCACTGTGTACTTTCATATAACTCTTCAAAATATTCCTTCCATCTTTCCTTGACTTTTTCCTCGTCTATAACCATACATCCATCTTTATCATGTATACATTTTGATCCTCGCACTACTCCTTGTTTTCGTCGATTTACTCTTTTCCAGAACATTTTTGTGTTCCCAGAAAAATCATTTACAATTTTCACGCTTTCCTTTTCTCTCAATGCATTCTTTTCTTCTTTTACTGTTACTTTTGTTTTCCTCTTGCACTTATTATATATATTTTTAGCTCTTTCTTCCTTCTCGTTTCCAGATCCTTTATATGCCAGCCATTCCTTCCACGCTTTCCGTTTTTCTTCCACTACTTTCTTTACTCTTTCATTCCACCAGGCATCTCCTTTCATTCGACCTCTTTTTGCTTCGCCACACACACTTTTAGCCACACTGAGTACAGTGTTTTTGAGTATACTCCATATGTCCCTAATATCCATCTCTGTCACTGCGTGGGGACTTAAAGCACACTCGATCTTTCTTTCAAATTCTTGTCTAACACTTTCCTCTTGCAGCTTCTCTACTTTGATACGCGGTGGCAGGCTTCCACGATTGGTTTTAGAGCGCCAACCAGTGAACAGGCGTATTTTTGTGACAACCAAAAAATGGTCTGTCTCTAGCTCGGCACCTCTGTAGACCCTCGTATCAACTGTCACTTTTCTCAAAGCAGAGTCCACACATACAAAATCTATCATGGATCTTTCATTTTCTCTTTCCCATATATACATATGGATCCTTTTGTGGTCAAAAACTGTGTTTGACACAAAAAGGTCCATTTCCACACATACATCAAACAATCTTTTACCGTTATCGTTCACTCTGCTGTCACCGTAAGGTCCGAGAGTTGATTCGAACTCTTTCCTCCAGATTCCTACCCAGCCATTCAAATCGCCTGCCAGAATCATTTTTTCATTGTCTTTTTTCTTGTTCATTTCCTCTCTTACACTTGCCCAAAACTCATCTTTTTCATTCTCCAAGCTAGAGTTCACAGGTGCGTATCCTATAAGCAGAAACACCCCTGTAATTCCCATCTTAAATCTGATCCACATGAGTCTTGAGCTTACTAGCTTATACTCTTTCATACACTCTACCATTCTCTCATCTAAAACCGCCCCTACTCCCTCGTATGCAAAATTATCTTCATTTATGCCCGACCATAGTTCCATTCTTCCATCGTGTCTTTCTTTCATGCCACTACCTTTTCTTTTCGTTTCGGTCAAGCAAAGTATATCTAATTCTTTCTTTCTCATCACATCACACAGTTCATTCATCTTTCTTTCCATTCCTCCTCTCACATTCCATACACCAAATCTGCATTCGGTTCTCCTCTTATCGCCTCCCCCGTGGACTTGGGTATAATGGATGGCGGGTCGCATTGCTACCTTTGGTAAGTCCTGGGGTTTACTTATACTGGAATTGTATTTTCATACAATTGGTCATATATTTGGCAGGCTTTTATAGATTCATCATTCAATTTTTTTCTATGTGGTTAAACAATTAGAAGGCATTATAATCATATTCACATTTAAATCGAATATTTTTTTTTAATTGCATATACACAAATATTGGATCTTATTCCCTATCGGGAATCAAATGATATTTTTGTTGACAAACTATTCATATCTCAATAGAGACACAAAAAAGAATTAATTTTTGGCGCAGTTCAGGGGTGACATCTGTGCGAGACACCTTCACCTCATTTATAAGGACTGATGCTTTCATTGTTTACAACTAAACCAATTTCTCAATAGATGGCGTTACAAAAAGTTTTCTTCGTTATTTCATAGATGGCAATAGTATGAAAACAATATTTTCAAATGAATTGTTACACATTATTCAAATATATAGAACTTTAAAAAAATACATTGATAAAGGAACTCAATAAGAAGGCATACTTGGTGAATGTTGCGCAATCGCATAAAGTGATCACGTAAACCAGCCGATGACAGGTCGTATACCCTGTAGGTGCTTTGAGTTCGTGGTTCTTCTATAATATCCCAAATTCGTCTCTATTGAGATATTAAAAGTTTGTCAATGAATATATTCACATTTTTTTAACTTAGATTATCGCTTAAAATCAATATCAACTAAACTACATTATGAATAAATAAAATAAATAGCCTAAAATATGAATAACTGATGCCATTGGAACAAATTCGTGGCTCAGTTGATCTGACGGCTGATCTAAAGGTTCTGGGTTCGATTCCCAGAGGAGACACAGTTTTTGATTTTCATTTTTGTTTTTTTTTATTAATCATCTCACAGTCTGGATCTGTGAGATGATTAATAGCATAAGCCCCCAGAATGTAGCAACTTGTTATTGATTGTGTGTTAAATTAATATTTGACATAATAACTGTTAGTTGCCCGAAAAGCAATATTAAATAAATAAATATGACTTGAAACAAAACATCAAACCTATTTTAATTAAGTAGTTTAACTTTCCGAAAGAAAAAAACACTTATCGGAATTATTTAAATATAAAATAGTTTGTAATCCCAGATTTATACAAACTCAAATATTCTATTGGAAAATTGTTTACATACTTAAAATGTTAATACAATTATGTTTTCTTTTCTTCAGGTTATATTCACGAGAAATTGAATTCGGAGAGTTTGTTTCTGAAGGAGAGATTCACCGTAACGTTTTTGTAAGTTACCTAGCTAAGATATTATTTTCTACAGAGTTTTATTGTATCGATCCAAAACTGTGAGAATTCTTCATAAAGATTTTTTCAACCATATTTTTATTTTTCTCCATAAGCTATCTCGATTATTTTTTTATGAATTATAATTATTTATACTATTAGTTTATTATATTTTTGTTTTATAAACCAAACTTATGGTACATATTTCTAATACTTTACAATATCGACTAATTTAAATGTTCGGTTTTAATTATTGTGTTTTATTACATTTTCCATTTCTGTATGTAATATTTTCTATTTTTATTTTATATTTTGAATAACCCAAAATGACATGAAATAAATAAAAATATACTTTATTTAAATCCTAATATTTTTCACCTACCTAAAAAAATATTAGGATTAAAAAATAATGAAATCACATACATAGGCAGACCATTATCAAAGAGTATATAATACCTACAGATAACTATTATAATATGCGTTCGACATAATAGTCAGCTGAATATAATACCTACAGATAACCATTATTTGCGTTTGACATAATAGTCAGCTGAATATAATACCAACGGATAACGATTATTTGCGTTTGACATAACAGTCAGCTAAATATAATATCTACGGATAACCATTATTTGCGTTTGACATAACAGTCAGGTGAATATAATACCTACGGATAACGATTATTTGCGTTTGACATAACAGTCAGCTGAATATAATACCTACGGATAACCATTATTTGCGTTTAACATAACAGTCAGCTGAATCATCTTAATAAAAGAACTGTGCAACTGTCCCTTGAGGTGAGGTTATCACAAAAACGGCGCTATAAAAATCATCCCAATTTTTTTTATATTATTATTTATATTTTATGTATAAGAAAATTGAGCAATGATCGCATAAAAGTCATTATATTATATAGTTATATTTTCTAAACATATTAACCTTCTATCATTCCATAGTATGCCTTTACGACATAGAATTCTTCTTTAGATTATATTTAAGCAAAATTTTAAAGCATGAAATTATAAACAAATTTTGATAGTTTAAGTATGGAAATGGTTTGTTTATTACTATAACCTTGAAAATTCGTCGAATTCAATCTACACATTTATTTGCAACAATACCTACATATATTTATTTTTGGTATTTCAATAACTTTTGATTATTCTAATTTCAGTCTATTACAGAAAAATTTCACCGTAACCCAAATATACCAGCAACGTCTGATATTCACACCAAAGTTTTTCTGGTCGCATTGTGTGAATTCCACATACGGTACCATTACGAAGAATCATTCAACACATACTCCACAAGAAAATTCTTCAAACCTAACTTGATGGACACTGGAGGCATATTATCTTATACTCCTGACATGACTAAAGGATTTGTGGTAATTATTCATTATTCAATTCATTAATATTTTTTTACAATATAAATTAAATTGTGTTAGCTGAAAAGTGTATATTTTCGGTATAGTTGTCGCCAGTAATATCTTGAGCAATTAAGGGGGGCAATTTGCACATATGACAGCCAAGCAAAAGGACATAAATTTGCTCTCTGCGCACCCGGAAGTCTGGCTCAAGTTGTTTTACGATAATTATATCGCAAGTATTTTTCACTCCATGCGCTATTTAAAAGCACTGTCTTTAGTTACAATATGGATTTTTTTTTACTAAATAGTGCATAGCATCGTCACCAAACTTGTGTAAATTTTTCGGCGTAGAGGGCGTAGTTTGCGCATCACATACCCGATCAAACAGACCAAACAAAAAACCTTTTTCTTATTCTTCTTCTTCAGCCTGTTTTTTTCCATACTTGGACATAGGCCTCCCCCTTTGATCCTCCACAACTCCCTGTCTTGGGCACACTGCATCTATCTCCCTCCGGCAAATTTCTTGATATCACCAGACAAATTGCCTAAATTAAATAACCAAATTAAATTTATCTTCTGCGCACACACGCGATTTTTCTAGATGCTTAGTGATAACTATACCATGGTCGATATTTTTACTAAATAGTTCTAAGTACCTACGTATATTTATCCTCAAGCGCTCTCTAAGGTCGGCCTTCGTGGCACAGTACGTTGGATATCTGACTTCTGAGTCAAAGATCCTGAGTTCGATTACCGGTAGAGACACAGATTTTAATTGTGTTTTTAATCCGAACCTGTGAGACAATAACATCGTAAATCTCCAGAATGTGGCAACTTGTTATTGGGTGCGTGTGAAAATACCTACCTATATAGTTTGTATATTAATTTGGTCTTCGTTGGACCATATTGCTATACATACCGTAGAAAAAATAAGTACAAAATATATAAATTGTTTTATTTATTTATTTATTCTTTGTACATAATATAAACAAATATAATGCACAATGGCGGACTGATTACCATTAGGCAATTTCTTCCAACCAACCAGATTATAGAATGACAGAATAAGGTATATATGTATGTAGGTACATCAACAAAAAATTAAAGTTAAAAAAGAACAAATAAAATATACATCATAGCAAAAAAAAGAAGGATTGGGAAATAACAAGAAGAGGAAATGGAGATCAAGTGTTTAGAGTTAAATATAACTTCTTTAAAATATTACGTAGCAAAGGGAAGGAAGGAAAAGGTTAGGGATCAAGTATTTTCGGAGAGATATCCCTGCTTTAGTCTTTTCTTGAAAATGGAAAGCGAGTTTGACGAAGTTATATCAGGACTCAAATTATTCCAGAGTCTTGCTGAACGCACTTCAAAGGAAGACCTGAAAAATTCAGTGTTGTGAATGGGGATAGTTAATGTAGTACGTTCAGCAGATCGAAGCGATAGGCCGTGATTAGATAAATAGGTGAATTTGGTTTAAAGGTACAGCGGTGAATTAGGATTAAAGAGTGTATTATATAGAAGTGACAAAATATGTATATTTCGCCGTTGTCGTATCTTAGGCCAATGGAGAAGATTACGGTAAGCGGAAATGTGGTCGAATTTTTTAAGTCCAAAGATGAAGCCGATACAAACATTCTGGAGGCGCTTGAGTTTGTTAAGATGCTCCTCGTTCGCATCCAAATAACAAACGTCAACATATTCAAGTAAAGGAAGGAGAAGTGATTGTGCTAGGGTTATTTTGCAATGCAAAGGAAGAACATTTTTGAGTCTGTTGAGAGAGAGGACAAACAAGTATCTCACTTACGTGAGATACTTGTTCGTGCCACGAAGGATCCTCGTCAATAAGAACTCCAAGATCTTTCTTTTTTTTTATTTTTACCTTGATTTTCCGATGTTACAATTATGACTCCACACTTTTTAGGCTAATCCGGATTCTGAATATCCACGTCAGTTAAAGCTGTACGAATTATTAGTTTTACACATGAAAGAGGAAGAAGTAGCATTGAGCAACGTCAGAGCCATAGAGAAACTCTTGGAAGATCTTTTGAACTTGAGGGGTGTGGAAAGGACATTAGCTGCTGATAAGATTTTACTATTCGATGTTGAAAGAAATGAGACCGCAAAGGCTGGACTATCGGCAAAGGTATGTTTTTTTAATCTATCATTTAAAACATATTTTTAAACGAGTCTAGTTTCTCAGTTTCTCAATTTAGTTGAAGATTTAAATTCGAAATAATTTAAAAAATAATAATAATAGTAATATGTATTTATATACCGCCGTTTGGTGATTTAAGATCATTCCAAGGGCGCTGATAGTTCAGTTTTGTACTACTCTACTAAACAAGCTAGGATTATTGAAAATATTAAGGCCAAAATATGTAGTTTTACAATAAATCTTTGTATGGTGGATAGATTAATTGAGTAGGTACTCCATAAATATATGTTTTGTGTTTATGTTGTACATATTATGTAAACTTTTATCCTCTGGGAAACTTAAATTAATTGTTTAGGAATTTAAAAAAAATGTACTTCATAAAAATAAATTTAGGGATTGTCAACCTTTCAAGAAAGAAAAAATTTACACTTACTATATAGCGGAGAGTATGGTGTTAGACGCAACCCACTCGTTTTAATATTAAATATCGCATATTGATAATCTATAGATGTTAAAACTATAGATACATACATCATAAATACATTTAGTGCGATCGCGATATATCCCGCAATATGGAGTGACCAGCTACAGGTGTGCGACTGTTTATTATAAAAGAAACCACGACACATGCATATATATGCCCACACACTAGTCTCGGCTCATCCAAAAGACAAAATCCAAATTGTGTGGTGAACCACATTGCTGAAATTTTTTGATGTGTTTATTTGTGTATGTATTTTCGATTACCCGGCTCCTTACCGGCTCTTTTTCAATTATCCGGGACACCCGAAAACGATAATAATAGAAAAGAGTGGAAGTACTATTCGAAACCGGGGCCGCCCAGCTACTTATAAGTTGATTTCTTATTTTTGGCTATCAAATCAACTCAGTATTGTTCAGCCATCCAGAATCGAAGTTATATAAAAACTTAAATGTGTAATCTTTGGCAAACATAACAGTAATAATTCGCAAATAAACTTAGATATCTTATTTTCAAACAAACAAATGAAACCTCTCTTGTGAATCTATCGGAAAATAATCAAACTAACTTTATTTTACCAGTTACCACTGTTTTATTCATTATTCTTTTACGCTCGACAGTCACTCGCCCACCTGTTGAAATAAACACGAACTACTTATTTAAACTTGGGTTTGAATCTCGAAATATTATGTAGGTGTTTTTTATGTTTCATGCTTGTTAGTCTCACACTGTAAAATTGTTTTATTATTTTGTGCAAAGATGTCAGCTTAAACAACAATTTACTCGATGTTGTAATTAGTTATATGCATATTTTCTGTAACTGTTTGTATTCCTAAATGAATAAATAAATAAATAAATAAAATAAAATGACCTGATACCCGATGAAGAAGGAAAGAAGAATCTTCAAAATTACAACAATCGACTGTGGTTATTTACCTTTTTTTCTTAAAGAATCGTAAATATTGGACGTATTGGACGCGCAGATCGAAAATTTGTGTCTTTTGCTTAGTTGGTATATGCGCAAATCACCCCCCTCCACGGCGAAAAGGCTCAAGAAGTTTGACGGTATCTATAATGAGATTGTATATCAACAAATATAGTGGTGGACAACGTCATTTAAAAACTTAACAAAGGTTGTCATTTGATTGAATTTGTCCTTTTTTTAAGTATAATTAGTTGATCTATTTAATATTTACTGTACCAAAAAAATTTGGAAAATTATTAAAATCAAATTAAAGACATATAATAAATGAGGCATTTAATTTTGGTGAATATTTTAGGAAGCAGCTGAGATGGAAGCAAAAGAACGTGAGCTCCAAGCTGAAATATCACCACGAGCCGCTGCGGTAGCTGTCAAAGACTTTGCAGAAACTATCTTAACAAGACAATACTTACTACAAGGAAGATACGATACAGTAATTATATTCATTTAATGTTCATTTGTGATTTTGGTGTATTTATATGTATGTTTTTATAGTAATAGAGTGTGTTTTAGAATAGTATGAGCGTGTTTTACAATAGTATTTATAAGTGTGTTTTACAAAAAAAAAATGTGAGTGTGTTATACAATAATTGGAGTATGTTTTACGATTATATGGGTTGTGTTTTAGAATGATTTGAGTTTGTTGTACAATAATTGGAGTATGTTTAACAATGATATGGGTTGTGTTTTAGAATGATTTGAGTTTGTTTTACAATAAAATAAGTAGTGTTTTTTTACACAAATTTATAAGTTTTATGATATTTTTACATATATCGCAATTTTTGCACAGTCGTATTGAATTACAATGAGCGACTGGTTAAAAATTTATTCACTTTACATGGTTGTGTAACGTCTATCACAAGGGTTTTAAAAATATTATTTCCATATTATTATTTATAATTCTAAAAATATTTGTACATGTGAAAGTTTCTCGTGGAAACAATTTTTGTAAATAAGTCTAAAACGATTTTTCATTTGATCAAAATACTGTCCATTTTTAGAATGATTACCTATTTGGCATTTATAATTTATTTTTCCTTATTTTCCTGAATTATAATTTCAGCTTGTTTACAATCAAAAAGAGCAGAGATTGTGGTACTTAGCTAATCAGTATACCATCAACCCTAAAGATGAGGCTGAATACATAGCCAAAAGGTAACATTTATATTTATTTATTTTATTATTAACAATACAATGATTTAGTTACAAATACAATTACATACTAGAGCTAGAATTTAAGTGAGTGTGTGTATGTGTGTTATTTATATAAGTGTGTGTATGTGTGTTATTTGTTGATAAGTATGTAATTGCTAGGGTACGATGAACACCTCACTAGGAAGTCCTGTGTCGAGGTAAATAATATAGTTTTTACGTGTTGATTTAAAATTAAAAATTATAATTATCAACACTTTCTTGTTGCTTCTTTCCAAGTGACGAGTTTACTGTCATAAAATATGCCCAGGGAGATAAGAATTATATAATTTTTAACGTACAGATTTATTTTACAAAATTTTCATCACTATTTTATGTTTTTAATTCAATGCACTGTATGATAATTTTATTTCAGAAATGCGATGAATTTTGAGATCTCTACATTGGAAGTTCAAATGGAAAGACAAAGAGTGTTATCCAAAGAAAGATACGAACATCTTTTGAAAATATCTCAAGCCAGGGAATCAATTACCTCTATTACTGAATAAATAAAAACGCAATTTATTGTTGCATTGTGTCATTATTACAATAATTTAATTTTTATAAATATTCCCTTTTTATTTTTAATCAAAATTGTGAGGAATTTCGCAATCACCTTCGCCACTCAATTGGGAATGTTTTAGAACTTCAAGCCTTGTTCACCTCCAGAGAAGCTGTAGAAAAAAGGTAGAATGTATCAAATAATTAATTAAAATTATCTGATACATACACAGAATAGAAAAAAAAATACAATAATTTATTATCTGACAAAAATACACTTACAATATGACTGATATAGATAGTTGAGTGTGACGCTCGTCGCTTGTAAGAACGCAAAAAAATTGACTCAAATAAAATTTCAAGGCTCACACGAAAATGTTGCGTCATAAAATGCTCGTAGCGTAACACAAAAATATCGATTCAAATTTAATAGTATTTTTTTTCGTAGCTATGGTATTTTAATATAAGTTTTTCGTAGCGACGGTATTTTAACACAAGTTTTTTTTTTGTATAGGACGGTATTTAAGTATAGGTTTCAGTACAATTTTTGTATGGAAATTTTAGTATAGGTATTTGAGTACAGGTGAAACGTGGGCCCATGATTTCAATGAAGAAGTTCTTTTTTACGGCGCCGACGACCGACTTACTAATGATGTTAATAACAATTGAGTACCTACTAAAAATAATAATACTCAATTATTATTAACACCGCTTCCCCAAAATAATTATCATACCACTATGGTGCCGAGATTGCTAATCTAGAGGGCTCCATGAGCTGCTTTTCGTGCTATGCATTTTTTTGTCGCTCATTTAGCGTTCTGATGTGTAGCGTTCGGCCGTTTACAGTCCCCATATGCAGAGCGGATGGTGGTAAAAGTAGCGAATTAGTAATCCAATGCGTAAATTATAAATTATTTTGAGGATCAAAACAAAATGCAACAGACGCACCGATCAACCTTTCAATTATGAACAATTTCCACATCCATATACTAAACGTATCAAAAGATTAGGCTCCGCAGAAGTTCCTATACACTACCTATCAACCATACTGATTCCTGATAATTAACGCTTAAAAATTATTGTGATGCTACACATATTGCACGTCATGGTCCACGCATAAGTTCATGTCATTTTCGCGAATCATTACTCACAATGTGTTGACTGTCATCACCCTAATTACCTTGAAACTATCGGACACTGTGCGCTTGCTTCAAAATACCAAAACTGAATGATTGGCGATGATAATGAAAGGAAAAGAAATAATGAAAAAATAAAATATGTTTAGGTATTACTCCTTTTTATATAAGTAAAAAAATTTAACTTAGGCATGAAATTATATGTATCATTTTTGTTTTTATTATTATTATGTAGTTACATATGTTGTATGTTTTCCGAATAAAATAAAAATTTTAATATCCACTAAAATAATGTAAAACAATGATTTTTCAATTATTGACTTTCACGTCGAATTCTTAAAAGGCATCATGAGAGTTAAATGGTCTCACGTTTTAGAAAATTAGTTCGTATTAATTATGCAATATAAATGCACAAACCTACCCTATTTCGACATCTATAATAAACAAAAAGAAAAAAATGTACCGCTCAAATTAAAATTTTAATTAAATTTATATTGATATATTTTATGAAGTGTAGTGGAGAATTTAGTGTTGGTTCCAACCCATTTATCTATCCAATTGAAATCGAAGAACTGAAAGTACTGTCAATGCGTGGTGAAGGTTCCCTGTCGAGTCACGTGTTACCGTGCACTGTTGAATTGGGATACCCTCGCCATGACTGGCGGGCCTCCACATTATTTGTGGTTGGAATCTTAGTGGTAGAAGTATGAAATATGCTTGATAATAGTTTCTTGTTTTTTGTCCGACGAGCAGCCGCTCCGGGGACGAAAAAAGCTACAAGTTCTAAAACCTTCCCTATGGAGTGCGGTAGGAAACTGCAAAATTCTGTCCAATGAAAAGACATGAGACATTATATAGAATGGAGGCACGTGAAGAAGAATCTCCTGAGGAAATGCATACCAATTTTACTATACTATCACGGTATATCCCACAATCTGAAGTACCAGCAACATATGAATGTAGTGTGGGTGTGAATAACCATATAAAAGGAAACACGACACATGTGGATATTCGCACACACCCCAGTCTCTTCTCACCTAAAATTGCACAACATTCAGAATGTGTGATGAACCTCATTGCTAAACTATGTGAGATGTTAATTTGCCTCCCGAAAACAATGATATTAGAAAAAATTGGAAGTACTCTTCTAAGCCGATACCTCACAGCTAAAAACGACATTAAATTGTAAAGTTATTCGTGTTAAATATGACATGACACGATAAAAATGTCAATTTGTATTAACGCGCATAATGACAATAATTGTTATGACATATTATTGTACCTTGCCCATGTTTCTCGTTGTTTTACACAACACAGTATTGCAAGATCTCAGTGTACTGTATTGACGAGAAGCATGGATTCGGACCACTTTCTTTTGCATTTCCAGTAATCAAACGGCCATACCTCGAGTTGGTTGCACACAACGGCTACAATTACATTTTGCACCGAGTAAAAGTGTTACGTGATTATACATATATCTATAATACTTTAACGCGTTGTTCTAACTCGAATGTTAATAAATTATGTGAGTGTGTGATCGTACATTTTGTAATATTGCGCAATCGAAACGTTCCAAACTCGAATTTGTTTTTTTTTGGCTGCCAAGATCATTATATTAGGTACCTAACTAATAATTCGGTCATTGGTGCATTTTAAAGTATGTAGGCATTCAATTTTAAATGTACTTACATGCAAAACGTTCTGATTTTGAATTTGATTTTTTGGCTGTCAAGATATTATATAATATGTTTGGCACCAAACCAATATTGAATACTGTGCTATTGTAAATGTATCTACTTATTTGCAAAATGTTCCAAATATGAATTTGTTTTTTTTATCAAGATCATTAAATATAGAATCGGTTCCTGACTTATATTAATGTCATGTAGGTACCTACGAATTGGTGCATTTTTAAACGCGTTCATTTTATGTATGCGATTGTAAATAGGTACCTTACACGCAAAGTGTTCCAAATTTGAAATTATTTTTTTTTACTATCAAGATCATTAAACAGAATATAATTCAGTAGGTACCCAATCAACATTAATGTCACGAATGTTCTTATTCCTATAAATACCGGTAAACTTCTTGAGCATTTTGTAGTGGAGTGGAGCAGTTTGCGCATAATTATACCGATACCAAGCAAAAAAAAACACAAATTTGCTCTCTGCGCCCACGTGACTAGCTAAAGAAGTTTGTCTCTAACTATAAATACTATGCGATTGCAAATGAACCTACATATTATATGTACCTGCATACAAAATGTTCTAGATGACATCATTTTTTTTTGGCTGCCGGAATATAGTCGATACTTAACCAATATTAATGTCACTTTTTAGACGCATTATTTTTCTTGAATATTATTGTCTTCATACTTCAATATTTTTGGTTACAAAACAATATCTTTATCAAGGTACATTATTGATAACGATGTTCGAGCGATCGTATAAGATGACATTTTTCAAAAATCGTTTCGAATTTAAATTTATTTTTTGGCTGTCGAGACTTTGATTGATTATAAGCACTTTATCATAACACCTAATTTGCTCTTAAATGAAATTAAAATTATAAAAGCATTGCATTTATTTTGCCACATTAAGATTTGTTGGGCATAGTTTGCCTAGCGGGCAGAGCCAGCAAGTATTATTGAAGTAATAGATTGTCTACTAAATTATTAAAGAATTGTTTTCTTCTTGTTATGTCGTGTCCTCAATATTTCATCTTATCGTCTTGTATTAAGTACCATCGTTATTTATTTCGACACATATTTCATACATTTTGAAAAGAAAACATTGCACAAAACGATTAAGGTACTTACTTTAAAACTCTCTCAATTAACAAGCCACGAGTACATATGTATGTACTGGTAGAAATGTTATGTAATAATTTTAACATATATGTACATACCACATACTAACATATTATGTGTATAAAAAATGTATTAATGTACATAAATGAAATGCACGCACGTGTTTTTGTTTCAGCCTATCGAGTATAAAGAATTTATTTCATTTGCCAATATATTATCAAAATCCTTTGTGGGTACCGTTTAATATAATATTTTATGTGCATTTCGTCAAAATCATAAGAAACGACTTACCACGATGACCGCCGTGGCATAGTAGTAAGTCGTTTGATTTCTGTGTTAGCGTCCTGGATTCAATTCACAACAAAGCAGAATCCACTATTGCATCTCTGGGTTGGGAACATTGGTTAGTTAGAAAAAGAAGATTTGCTTGAGAATTAATTTTAAATTATGTCAACTGACATAATAAATACCACAGAAACAAATAGAAGTCATCATACCACAGATAAAATAAAAGTCAACAGATACTATAACTGTCAGAGCGTTTTTCACTCGACAATTATACCGAGCGTTTGGTGTGTACACTCGACGTTCAATCTGAACGCCACAGAGTGTCTTTCAAGCGTCTGTTTCCGGTAATTATGAACGGCTTAGAGTGTCACGAAGTGCACTCGGCGTTCATTGCGAACGTAGCCCTGCAAAGCTTTTGAAAACTTCCATCAAATTATCTTGGACGCTTTGTTTTACCGTGCGTTGAAATCGAATGCATACAAAAAAGGTTTTTATTTTAATCTGAAATGCATAATACATAAAATTCACGCTTCACATCTTTAATTATCGACCTTCGTGGCTCAAATGGTTATATATGTATCTAACTCCTGAGCAGAAGGTTCCTGGCTCGATACCCGTTGGAGACACAGTTTTAAACTGTTTTCAGTTTGGATCTGTAAGACTTTAAATATTTGAAATCTCCAGAATGTGGAAACTTGTTATTGCGAGCGTGTTGAATAGTTGGCATAGTACTTACCTGTTAGTTGCACCAGAAGCAATATAACAATATTTCACTGAGGTCTCAAAATTCAGTTTTTTATGTTATCCATGCGTTATTACTGATTATCCGTGCGTAATTATTGAATATCCATGCGCTATTACTGAATATCCATGCGCTATTTCTTACAACTGAATATCCATGCGTTATTACTGAATATATAGAACAGGTATACCTAGTTGGGCAGTAGTTATCTATTTTTAATGAAGATTATATAATGAAGATTTAGATGGGTCGGTGGCAGAGCGGTTAATGCGCTGGGCTAGTAATCCAGTGGTCGCGAGTTCGAATCCTGCCTCGACCAATTTCGTTAACCTAAGCACAACCATTTATTTGCTTATTTTAGGGAACGTAGGAAGATGTACCTATATGTACTTGTTTAACAAGGACATATTCAATTTTTTTAAATAAAAAAAAATTTTAATTGGTGTGATAAAAAATAAATAAATAAAAAAATATATGTGCTGAGCAGTATCGGAATTCCTTATAGAAGCCGAAAATCTTGGCTTGCCTATGAATATTATGTTAAGAAATTCAGGATCAAATTTTTTTCATTTATTTTATTGCAATCATACTACAAGATTAAAAATTTAACCGTTTGTAGATACGATGCTTTATAGGGCCACAAATGTAAATATTATTTTGGAATGTAATCATGGCTACTGAAATGAACAACGTAAAAAAAACATTAAATTTTCGACATTTCCTAGTCTGAATGTTCTAGGCTCGTCCCTGGCGCTGAGATAATTTGTATTCAAAAAAACAAATTTCAACTTAAATTAAAAAATGCTGATTATATTCAATTTGAAAACGTGCGTTTTGTTGCCAAGATTGTACAAAGCATACATTTTTTTCTTCAAAGGATCATCATCATAATCCGCCTGTCTGCTCTTCTTCCGCTCCCCCTTTCCGGGGAACTCCCTGCCAGTCCCCTAAGAGTCTATAGTAGGCGAAATAGTAAATTTTGAAAATCTTTTTCTCAGTACCCTCGTTCTTTGAAATAAAGAATGGTTTAATTTTACTTATTTATTCTATTGCGTGAAATTTTATAATTTAAATTTGTTTAATACTTTTCTTGTAAGATTGGTTTTAATAAAAACCTTTTTTAATATTTTATTGTAAAGAACTAAAAAAAAATGACAAGTAATAATAATAATAATACGTTAATACGTTAATATTCGGGAATCAGTAGGGTTGATAGGTAGTTTAGAGACCTTCTCAGAGCCTAAATCCTTTGATATGTTAAGTATCTGGATGGGTGAACTATTCCCGATTGATGATGCGTTTGTTGCATTTAATTTTGTTCTATTAAATAATTTACAATTTACGCATTGATCTGCTAATTCTTTTGAGGAAGTGTATAATGGTAATAATAATAATTGAGTGTTATTATTTGTAGTGCTTAATTGTTATTAATATCATTAGTAAATCGGCCAGGGCCGTATATATAAAAAAACTCCCTTGCACCCTGCGCAAGTGGCGAGTTTATTGCCAAAATATATAATATTTTTTGTATGTCATACATTAGTGTGCATATTTGTGCACATCCGTATGGCCAAGGTGTACAATCTGACCACCGTGTCTGAGAACGTCCAAAACTTCTCCTTTCCTGGATATAAAATATGATTACTACGACAAAAAGCATAGTAATAAATAAACCTAGAAATTTCAAAATCATAATTGTTCAGTAGATATTACATAAAAAGTAAAGAAACATAACATAACAATTAATAAATAATATGTCTAGTTTCTTATTTATGATTGACAACAAACTAAAACCTTATTTATTTCTTTAATGTTTCTTCGCGGGCAACTAACAGGTACTATGTAATATATTAATTTAACACGCACCCAATGACAAGTTGCCATATTTTGGAGACTTCCGATATTAATTTAAAATATTAGCGAACGTGCCCGGGTAATATTTTATTTTAAGGCCATGTTATTTCAAGTCATTTTGTAGCTGTAATCATTATAGAAATAATAAATTGTGAGAATTCTAACTGTGGTACGATTCCATTAATCTACCTTATTTAGATCAATATTTTCTCATTCATTGTTTTCTCGGATAAGAACATTCTTATATTTCCTTTTAATTATTAACTTTGCAGTCAATTTGTCAATTTTTCTTGACATTTTTTTTGTCTATGACCGGAATATTTATGGAGTAACTCCGTGCTAAGAATAAGTACATACCAGAGCACCATACGTTTTAGTTTCATAATCATAATATTTTGAATAGACAAAGATTTGTAGCGGAATCAGTTACAAATAAGAGACCACAATCTTTGTGTTTTATTTTTCACTTTTACCTTTATAGAGGGATTTGGAACAATACAGCTCGTATTTTTTGAAGATTTTTACTTTCGATATAGGTACCACTTACGATTTGGAACAATACAAATCGTATTTTTTTTGAAGATTTTTACTTTTGATATAGGTACCACTTATGATTTGGAACAATACAAATCGTATTTTTTTTGAAGATTTTTACTTTTGATATAGGTACCACTTAGGGCCCGCTCACATTGGATACGAATTTGGTCGTACGTAAACGTACGATGCTGGTCGTACGAATCGAGTGCGCGCACTGGCTTGCTCACATTGGATACGAATTCGCATCGTACGTATACGTCCGATACTGGTCGAGTGCGCGCACTAGATACGGCTTTCTCAGATTTTTGATACGAATTTGATCGTACGTCGACGTACGATGCTGGTCATACAATTTTATGTATTTAAGATTTGGTACACGGATAACAAACAATACACATAAACATAATATCAATCACAACAAAGCTACCGTGCATACAAAAATCACACAAGGCACAGCCTCGCTGTGGGTCAGCCAATTTTTTTTTTTTTAGATAAAAATGAATATGTCCTTGTTAAACAAGTACATATACATCTTCCTACGTTCCCTAAAATAAGAAAATAAATGCTTGTGCTATAGGTGAACGAAATCGGTCGAGGCAGGATTCGAACTCGCGACCACTGGATTACTAGCCCAGCGCGCTAATCGCTCTGCCATCGACCCATCTAATTTTATTCCCATTTATTTATTTATTCATTTATTTAATATTTCTTCTCGGGCAACTAACAGATACTATGTCAAATATTTATTTAACACGCACCCAATAACAAGTTGCCACATTCTGGAGACTTACGATATTAGTCGTCACAGATCCAGACTGAAAACACAATTAAAAACTGTGCCTCCACCGGGAATCGAACCCGGGACCTTTGGATCAGCAGTCAGATACCCAACCAACTGAGCCACGAAGGCCGACAATTGTAATATATATAGACAAAATTATCTTGTTAATAACATTTTATAATAACATATTCTCTTCACATATGTAGCACAAAACAGCACAAAACCTTGGGGTAAGCAAATTATAAAAAACAGGTAACAACACATGAAGAGAAATTTAAAATAACAGTTTACAAAGATAAAAATACCAAGTCATAAAAAAATATTTAGTTATTTGAATTCGGATCAAATTGCATAACGTAATCAGAAATCTCATAAACATTTGTATCCAAAAACAAAATTTTCTGTATCCATTTATGTGTAATCAAAGTACGAACGGAGCAAAATATCCAAACAAGTTTGGATCGAATTCGTATGTCGGAACTATACGCACGTCAACGTACGACTAACTCGCACCCAGTGTGAGCACTCTCATAGTGCTCAAAGGAACGGGATTATTCGTGCGTTTTCGACGTTTTCGTACGTATTCGGACGACTGAATTTCGTACGTAAACGTATCCAATGTGAGCATGTCCATGAGCGAACTCAGACGTCGTAACAATTCGTGCGTATACGTACGACCACAGTACGACTACGTACGATCACGTACGACCAACTCGCATCCAGTGTGAGCACTCTCATAGTACATCAAGTATCGGGATCGTTCGTGCATTTACGTACGTTTACGCACGAGCGAAATTCGTACGAAAACGCATCCAATGTGAGCGAGGCCTTATGATTTGGAACAATACAAATCGTATTTTTTGAAGATTTTTACTTTTGATATACCATTTACGATTTGGAACAACACGACTCATATTTTTTTGAATATTTTTACTTTTGATTTACCACTTACGGTTTGGATCAATACGACTCGTATTTTTTTTTAAGATTTTTATCTTTGATATATCATATACCATTTGGAACAATACAAATCGTATTTTTTTGAAGATTTTTACTTTTGATATACCATTTATGATTTGGAACAACACGACTCATATTTTTTTGAATATTTTTACTTTTGATTTACCACTTACGGTTTGGATCAATACGACTCGTATTTTTTTTTAAGATTTTTATCTTTGATATATCATATACCATTTGGAACAATACAAATCGTATTTTTTTGAAGATTTTTACTTTTGATATACCACTTACGATTTCACCGTACCAGTGAAACCTGTATAGTATCGAACCCTTCCATATAACTCATATGCTTATGTTATAATAAATACATTCTTTTGAGAAACAAACAACATACACAGAGTTTTTGGTAAGAACAATAAAGGTCGCGTGTTCGAATCCTGCCACAACCGATTTCGTTCACCTATAGCACAAGCATTTATTCTTTATTTAGGGAACGTATGAGGATGTATATGTAATTATTATTATTATTAAACGTTATCAGACAGGAAGCTATGCTGATATGTCTGATCTCACAATAGTATTCACTTGTTCAGTATGTCAAGTCTATTTTTAAACACATTAACACTTTGTGCAACAACAAGTTCCGGTGGCAAACTATTCCACGCATCCACAACTCTATTGGACAAGAAATGCTTCCAGGGATTCTGCCTGAAACTGTGTTTGTCTAGCTTCAAACCTCTTAGGTTAGTATTTTGGTTGAGCCAGAACATCAGCTTCAATTCAGGACATTCATAGTATTGGTTTAATTGTTACTACAAAAGCACATTCATTCTTTATTTAAAAAAAATATAATAACTATGCCAGTAATATGTTTCCACATGAAGAGTACCTACATACATAAGCAGAGTAAAGCAACGATGAACCAAAGATATAAGAATAAATTTATACAAAAGAATGTAGGAGAGAGGTAGAAGTAGAAAGGAAAGAGAGAGTGCAGATGGAGAGAGATAAGTGTTGGTAAGATTATAAAATAATGAGAATTTACTGTGTGATTAGTTTTGATTTTATATTATTTATTGATGAGTTGAATATATCTATTTCGTTTCGGCAATAATTAATTAATCAAGAAGAAATTAATTAAGTGTTTAATTAATTAATTATTTAATTAATTTATTTATTTATTAAGTAGTTAATTAATGAATTCCCAGATTAACTAATTAGGTCGAAACTGATTACGATTCAAGCACTTCCGGGCAATAATAAATTAATTAAGTAGTAAAGTAATTAATTCAGCAAATAATTAATTAATTCCCAGATGAACGTAATCAATTTTTCAGCGCCCTTGAGGTGAGATATTCACAAAAACGGCGCTGTATAAATTTTCCAAATTTATTTATTTATTATTATTTATGAACTAATTAGGTCGAAACTGATAACGACTCAAGCATTTTCGGGCAATAATAAATTAATTAAGTAGTTAATTAATTAATTCAATAAATAATTAATTAATTCCCAGATTAACTAATTAGGTTGAAACTGATAACGAGCTTATGTATAGTATACTGACTCTCAAATATGGCTAAATACTCAAAAAATACTACTATTTACTTATACTTAAAAATACTACTATTTACTTATACTTAAAAATACTACTATTACAATATAACGCATAATTTCCAGATATTACGTCTGGTTCAGTTACTTTTTAAGAACGTTCCGGCCAAAATAGGTACGTTCCTATTCCATTTAGTCCAAGTTTATATTTTATAACGCTGAAATAAGACCGTAAATCTAAAATCTACAATTTTAGAACATTCCTTATTTAGTTACAATAGTTACTGAATACGGGGTATTGTGAGAACCCCATTACTAAAAGTGAACGATTGTAATAACATTTGATCGATGTGTTAATTATTGTGGTTTCTTCGCGTGTTTGGTTTCGTACACCACACAATGTCTTGCAAATGTGAATTATTGCGTACAGCATCCGCGTCCACATGGACGACAATCTACGTTGAACATCATTTCGTCTGGTGAGTGCATCGCGCGCCCCACCACTTCGCCCAATCAGCCGACTATCAGTGCAAGGATGACAGTTCTTGGAGCGGTTCAAACAACGTCGCAGTGAGTGGCAAATTGTTAACAGCGGTGCACGGCTCTTCAGTGTGTTACAATGTTTGCTTGTGGTTCAGTGGTCGACGGTGAATGTAGGACTAGACGTATTGCGTCCGTCGGAAGATTTTTGGTCGCGAGTGCAGTGCTAGGCGTGCTGTGGTGCTCCCGAGGGAGTCATGCAGTGCCACCTTCAGCCATAGGAGATGTCATCTTCAACACGGGAAATGGAATCAACCAAGTTACGGTGAGATTTTTTTCTATAATTCTCGATCTTAAAAAGTAAGTATGACAAATTTTTCAAAAACTGTCAAATTCAGCTTTCGATTATTTTGTTTTTAAATATCGAAAAATAATCAAAATTTAACAAATCAGAGACGAAAGAAGATATAAATAAAATGTAAGGAATTACATCCATTTTGTTTTTGTTATTACTGATAGAATACCAAAGGTAAACTAAATGTTTTTTTCTTTTATAACTATTTCAGATGTAATTTATTTAAGCACACGGAATTGTCGTAATAATAATAATAATAAAAATAAAAAGTGCGCAAGTGGCGAGTTTGCCGTATGGTAATTTCTTCCAACTAACCAGTGTTTCCAGCCCAGAGAAGGAAGCAATATTTGCGTGAGAAATAAATTTAAATAAATTTCTCCTCTGCTGGGATTCGAACCCAGGACACCCGCACAGAAACCGAACGATTTACCAACTATGTCGTAAATATGGGATACGCTATAACTAGCTACATAACTATATTATTTTTTTAAAGAAGTCATAACATAAATCTAGACCCCCATAATACGACAATCCCTTCCAAAATAACGTTTTTTTTGCCATAGTATAAAAAAATAAGGGGTTTAGTATGAATTATGATAAAAATGATTTATCAAAAAAAAAATCGACACCCAATAACTTGTAATTGAATTTCACATTTTTTTGTGACAAGTCATATTGTAATTCGCTCCTACTGGAATCTTTAATAATATAATTTCTTTGCTATAATAAAAATAAATAAAAATACATATTTATGATTTTAAAATATTCTTGACTTAAGAATATATTTTTATAACTAGAATATTTTGATGACTTTAGTACTTCGGTAGAAAGGTAGCAAAAATAAATAAAAAAGTCTTTTCATAAGAAACAATATTTATTCTTGATTAAAAAACTAAGTAGCTATATTAAACTTATTAATTTCTTCATCCCAAATAAAAGAACTGAAATTATTGCCAAAACGCAACTTCTTCTCACCAACAAGTATCAAATAACAAGCATCGTGCTTAAAACAACAACATTCAATATGAAATTAACAAATGCAATATATTTTTTTTTGTATGGGATTTGACGTTTATTATAGATTTGACTCAGGGACCATGACCCATGACCTTGATGTTGCATCCCTATAGTTGGTCTGATTTTGCGTTCACAAGAGTGATTTTGGAACTTAATTCTTGTATATTTTTATATAGTATGACTATAATAATAATCGTCATTTTTATAACACCGTTTAATGATTCAAGATCATTCCAAAGGCGCTGATAGTGATAGTTACACGAAAAAAATCTGTGTTCAGTCCTTTAGTGAAATTGCTCTTCCTTTGAGCACTAAGGACATCTGGAGGCAGTTCATTATACTTAATAGGACCGGTCACACCAAATTATCGGTCATATTAAGCCGTTTTGTTGACTCTATCCAACTATTTTTAGGGAATTGTTACTCTGTGGTCCAAACGACCTGAGTGTGACTATATTAACGGCGCTATATTAACTGTCCTAAATTATTTATTATTATTATTATTGTATAGGTACCTAACTTATTTCCTCGTATGTATATTGAATATCATATTATTTTTGTACCATTCATTCATTAATACCATCACGACAAATCCCACAATGTGGGGTAACCGGCGGCAGGTGTGCGGGTGTGCATTACCTTATATAAGGAACCACGACTCATGCGTCTCGTCTGACCTAAAAAGAAAATTCTAGATTTGTCGGCCTTCATGGATCAGTTGGTTGGGTATCTGACTGCTGATCTAAAGGTCCCGGGTTCGATTCCCGATGGAGACACAGTTTTTAATTGCGTTTTCAGTCTGGATCTGTGAGACGATTAATATCGTAAGTCTCTAGAATGTGGCAACTTGTTATTGGGTGCGTGTTAAATTAATATTTGACATAGTACCTGTTAGTTGCCCGAGAAGTAATAAATAAAAAATAAATAAAACATTCAGAAGGGGTAGTGAACTGTGGTGGTGAACCTCAATTCTGAACTATGTGAGATTTATTTTATTTTATATTAGTTTTCGGGCAACTAACAGGTAGGTACTATATCAAATATTTATTTAACATCCAACCAATAAAAAGTTGCCACATTCTGGATCGTCTCACAGATCTAGGCTGAAAATACAATTGAAAACAGTGTCTCCACCGGCAATCGACCTTGGAACCTTTGGATCAGTTACCAGATATCTAACCAACTGAGCCACGAAGGCTGTTTTTTAGCTACTGAGATTTATTTATTTAGAGGACAACATACAGCGTACAATAAATTATATAAACTAAAGAAGATTTGAGTAAATATTAAAGCCAATTTTACAGGTTGTCACAGGACATGTTATTTTTCCTGTTGTATATTCGATTGCCGGTTCTTACGGGATGAACGAAAACAACGATGAAAGAAAAGAGTGGTAGCAATATTCGATGCCAGTGTTTGACAGCCGTTTCATTTGATCAACTTTTTACTCCTCACGAATTATGATTTTGCAAAATTTAAGGCTATTTTTTTATTGCAGATTATCAACTAGTATATTAATAATAATAATAATGAACACTTCCTTGCACCCTGCGCAAGTGGCGAGTTTATTACCGTATGGCAATTTATTCCAGCTAACTAGTATCATGCTGAGATTGTATTCTGAAAGTTTCGTCACAATGTATCTGTGTGTGCTATGTGCTGTGTGCTATGTACGGCGTGTTTATTTTACTTTGTCGATTATAGACTAAAGTACTCATTCGATTATTTTCAAATTTTGCAAATATGTATATCTACTACTCGCTTAGACCCCATTAGATTTTGAAGTAGGTATATCTGAATAGTGCTGCTCAATTTTTTTAACTGTCAAATATTTCAAAGTGACTCCAAGCTCAGGAAAAATTAAATTTGAAATTTTTATTTTCAAATTGGTAAAAAGGCACATCACTTTTATAAAATGGCATTGAAGAGTTATTAAGTTTTCATAATAAAATATGTAAATAAAAAATAATTCGTGAAAATCATTTCATGGAAATGCTGAAAATTTGAATAATTTGAAAATAGAATGACTTGGTAGTGAGGAGTTTAGCATTGGCCACAACCCATTCGTCAATATTTTATTATAAAAATATAGTTTTTGTTTTGACTATTTTAACCTCGACCTTTACTGCTTTACGTTAATGTTTTATGCCAACTTAAAATATGTTTAGGTAGTTTTTGTTCTTTATCTTTAAAGTTCAATTGAAACAAGCAAAGTGGGTCAAAAGTATGCAATATTGTCTTCGATACAGATAAGATTAAATTATCTTCATAGAAAACATAAATTAACTACATGAACGAAGTCACCACATTTCTCGATACTCGTACGAACACTCAAAATGAAATCTTTATATATAAAAAAATTCGTGTCATGATGTTCGTACGCGCTTATCTCCGAAACCTATTTCAATGAAATTATATAAATTTGTATATTTGATCTCGGATGGAAAGATAGGATAATTTTGGACCCGACATTTTGTTGGTATGATAATTTTGGACCCGACTAACGATATTTTGTAGGTTTTTCTTATTAAATTTTTCATCCAAAAATATATAACCACAAATTTTGTCTTCCATACACCCCCCATGTATTTTTTAGAGAAAAAGGTCGTTTTAGAGAAAAAGATCAATTTTTAAGTTGTGTTATCTTTCAATAGATGGCGGTATGAAAAATTATTGACATCTATCTGTATTAATATCATATACAAATGTACGAAAAAAATGTGAATTCTCCCGCTACTCCTATCAACACCCACTCTGTTATGGGGACTGTAATCCATCCCTTCACAGAACGCTAAATGCGTTTCACGAAGTTGCAAGTCTTTTCTTGATTTCGAATGAATATACCTACATTTTTTCTTGAATTATTGGTATTTTTTATCGTTATTTTTCTTTCTTCTTCTTAAACTCCTGTTTTGCGAAAAAGCTCAATGACCGCGCGCTGTCGTGTAGGTATACTTAATGATTTTTTATATGTATGTTTTATATCTATAAGTTGTTTTCTTTATATTATTTGTACTGATGTTTTGCCTTAGCACTTTGCTTTATTTTCTTTTTTATTTTTTCAAATTGAAGCTAACAATGTACAAAGAATAGTATATATGTATAAAAATATCAAATATAACAATTATCATCTCCATACATCAATTATTAGCTTACAATACTATCATATTTTATTACAAAATACAGTCATATATTCAAGATACAAAATCATATGTGTGTATGTGTGAAGGTTTAAGTGTATATGTGTATGTGCATGCGTGTTGTGCGTAAGTGATAATCTTATGAAATTCCTGTTTTTAATTTTTGAGCGAGTTTATGTTTTGTGTCACTGAATAGGTCTATGTCAAGGAACTTCTCATATTTTATGTATGTGTTTATAATTCTGTTTACAGTTGAGTGATTTTCGCGGCATTAGTTTTGTATAATTTAGGTCGGAAGAGAGTTGTATGTCTGGAGCGTCTCAATGGTACGTTAAAGTCAATACTCGATAAAAGTTCCGGGCAGTCAATAATATTGTTCAATATGTTGAACAGAAATTGTATATCTTGGCATTTACGTCTTGATTCTAGTGACGGTGGAATAGGTGCAACAATACTTCGATATGCCAATCTCTTCAAATATTTATAAATATATTATTATATAATGTTATTAACAAAATAATTTTGTCTATATTTTAATTGGTATACCTCCAAGGCGCTCTGCAGCAGAACGTCTGTCCGGTCCCACTAGTTCTATAATATAAAGATCACCGGACGCACACCTACATGATGCTTGCATCGTTAAGAAATTTGATCGTGAATGTTATTTTGAACCGCGTGTTACATTAACCGTAACAAAGAATGTTATTTGTATTTAAATTTGAGATATTAATATAATTTTCTATCAAAAAAGTATGTGAAGGTTAAAGATTTAGCCATACCACAAAGATATATTGAATTAATAAATCATTGTTTAGAAATTGTTTGTTTTTGGATGAACGTAATTCATTGATTATATTTTCTTGCTTTATAATAAATCATTAACTTATTTCATTTATTTCAATTCTGATATTTCTGATTTATTCTGATATTCGATGATTTGTGTATAAATTTGTCAGTTATGTTTCCTCGCCTCTTTCGTCGTTCGGCTCACTTCAATCCTTTGGAAATTCTTAAACTTAAAATGTATATAATAAGGGTCATATTACAAGAGTTATTTGAGAAAAATGTAAGAAAAAGGTGAGGTCCCGTACTGCGAGAATACTGCTTGCGGGACCTCAACTTTTTCTTACATACGAACTCTCGTAATACGCACCTTAGTCTTCATTCCTTTTTATTATGATTATTGATCGCAGTACCAATTATATAACTAATCTAATAAGATCATCTCAAAAGCAATCATCCCTTTTCTACTCTACTTTTACAGTTATGTGTTTAATAGGTTAGGTCTTTATTATATTATATTCCTTCTATGTACTGTGTCCTCAAAATGTGAGAACTCTTCAGTATTTATAATTATTTTATTTATATGTGGCATTTATAATTAATAATAATTATGGAATGTATAAAGATGCCTAAGTTTTTTTTACAACTGTCGATTTATTCAAGAGAAATATAGACAAATACAAAAACTCACATTTCTTTTTTTTTAAAGTTCCATAATTTCTCAAACAATTTTTTTTCGAGAAATATATATACATTGTTTTATGACAAAATTATGTGTTTAACTGCCTATATTTCCAATTTATAAAATATCGAAAATCAAAACATAATTTTCTACTAAAAATTAATACATTTTAGGTTGTAAACCTCAAATTTTTATTATTTTTTTTTTTAAATTGATGTTAGTGACGACATCGTTTCATACAATTTTTATGGCAGTATCTATATCTACGGAGACCCTCAATAGTTTGATCCGTAATCTGTTTTCATATTCTGTGTACGAAAAAAGAACTGACCTCCATTCTATCCTGTCCTGACATATGTTTTGTATAGAAAACAAAATATCTTAAAATACTCAATAATTTGGATTTATGGGTTTATATTTTATACGTATTCTTCAACTATACATACATACTATCGCTATCGACAGTTGGATCTCATGTGTAACATGCAACTAGTATTTGCAATGATGTATTCATTGTTTAAAAAATAGTGTTATATTTTCAAATTTTAACTATCTACCTAATACTTTATCACAGCCTAATATGCACTATTTACGTCAATAATTAAAACGAGTGGGTTGTGGCCAACACTAAACACTCCACACCATAGTTAGCGTTCATTTTTATTCTTGAAATGTTGATATTCTCAATATGGTAAAGAATGCTTATGAAATATATTGAAATATTTTATTCATCCTAAATTTTACTACCAAGAATAAAAATTTTCTAACGATAGATAATTTTATATTAAGATAGACAAACTATTAATGCAGTATGGTGAAGAATGCTTATATTATATGAAATATTTTAATAAAAGCAGATAAATTTTGTTTTAAAGAGCGTGAGAGCATTTTGAAAATTTTGACACGTGATACCATATGAAGAAATTTTATGTTATTTATGGAGAGCTAATCAGTTCTATGTTCAAGCTCTTTACATTATAACATGAAATCAAATTACTGAACTTTCCCATACATACGAAATTTATATAATTATATACATTTTTTCATTCTAAATTTTACCACCAGGAATATAAATTTTCTAACGATAGAATATTTTTATATTAAGATAGACAAACTATTATTGCAGTATGGTGAATAATGCTTATGTTGTATGAAATATTTTAATAAAAGCAGATAAATTTTGTTTTAAAGAGCGATAGAGCATTTTGAAAATTTTGACACGTGATATCATATATAGAAATTTTATGATATCTATGAAAAGCTAATCATTTCTAAGTTAATATTTTTATAAGTTCAAGCTAATATGAAATCAAAGAACTGAACATTTCTTAACATAAAACAATTCTCTTGTTACATATAAGTTTCATACAAAAATCCATTAAATAAAATAAAATTTTTCAAACCGTTGAATATTTTTCTTTTAACATTGACCAACTTTGAATATAATTTTATGAAGATTCTTGGTGTTGTATAAATAGTTGAAACCAAATTAAAATATCTCTAATTTCCAGGTCGTGAGAGCATTTTTTTCAGTTTAAATAGATGAAATCATAAAGAAACATTGAGAAAAAATGAACCGTTGTCTATGAAAAACTAATCAGCTCTAAGTTTACGGACTTAACACATACATATGATATCAAAATGAAGTGAATCGGACTTATAGTTTGGGCTGCAGAGAGGACACAAAAAAAACAACGTAAATGATGAATTCATAGAGTAAAAAATCAAAAGTTGTGTATGGAAAACTAATCAGCTCTAGGTCTATGCACTTTACACATATGATGTTAATATGAAGTCGATCAGACTTATAGTTTGGGCTGTAGAGAGGACACAAAAAGGATTTTCCATACGCCGTACGCCATACGCCGTACACCATACATACAAACACATCATGACGAAACTCACAGTGTGCACTATCTACACGATACCTGTTGAGAAATTGATGTAAAAAAATACGCTTAAAAATTGTGAAATCATGACTCTCCCCTATTCCATACCTAGTGTGGAGAGTAAAAATACAAAATAAGCAGAAATTAACTTAATGTGTTCATCTGCTTCTGATTCAGTCAAATCTATGTAGAGATTTTTCCAACTTATTCAAGTCTTTAAAAAGCAGCACACGTTCAAAACTTCGATCAACTACTTAAAAAACATTTTTTTTTTGTTTCGTATTGGTCCATCACCAATTATTGATTTTTTTTAATATAGTGTTGTAACTTCTGTATATATTGTTTATTGTAAAATGCTTCTATCCGTATAGTCAAATAATTAAAAAAAATATATTGTTCATAAATAGTGTATCTACTGATGTTATCAAAAGATTATATTCGTAAAATCCCATGAACCGGGGCGATATTTCAGTACTCCACAATCATTATAAAATATTCATTTATGAATACACAAGAGATAGTTGTAGTCTACCAAATATTGACGTAATATTTGTAGTTTACAGCAAGAGAAACAGTCAGCCAAGCGTACATCCGTTCAGGTCATTAGACAGCCTGCTTGTGAAATGAAGTTCTTCATTCAGATTTACTCAAATATATGTTTTAATTGTAACGTGTTTAATAGTAATGAAACTGTGGTAATAGTGTTTAATAGTAATGAAACTGTGGTAATAGTGTTTAATAGTAATGATCATTAATCGTAGAACACACTTCTTCCCTTATACACACGGCGCAAATCGCCTAACCTTCACGACCTCGGTCCGGTCATAGAATACACTAACTAGTCCCGGTACTACCATATTTATAATCTGTGGTACTGACGCAACCAAAGACGCGTTCACTCGATAATGTCTGTGGCTGCGTTTACTACCAACGGTGGTATGTACTTATCACCACAGAAACCCTGATGTCTATCCCGGGAAAAACTATTACATACAGTATCGCCAATGAAGAGATCCGCAGAACCAACATTGAAGATGACATGAAGCAGGCAAATAAGGTGCTTCTGAACACGTGTAAAGCAGGCAAGTAAGGTGCTTTTGAACACGTGGAAAGGATGGATATACTGAACACATGGAAAGGATGGATATATTCTGGATGTGTAAAAATACTGCGTAAATACTATGAGTAGCCACCAGGATGGCCGCTAAAGAGTTGGAAAAAGAGTATAATTTATTTTGTATTGATTCTCGTGGTAACTAACAAGTACTATATCAAATATTAATTCGGTAGGTACACTCAATAACAAGTTGCCACAGTCTGGCTTGAATAAGGTCTTAATTCCTATGAAACATATCTCCGATGCTCGTCATAGAGCGATATCGATAAAGTAGTCACGTTTGTGGACAAATAAATAGAACGAAAAACTATTAGTACCTAAATATTTTTTACTACAGTTAAATGTAATTACGAAGTTCTATCAAATAGCGACAGTTTCAAATATTGCATAATAAAGTCATAGATTAGTCAGAAGTGTTTAAATAAATTAATTAGCAGAAACGAAAAATAATTTGGTAAAATATAATGATAAGTGTATTAACTAGTTTTTAGTAAGAGCAATTATTCAACAAAACTTATTCTTTATCTAAATATTTGCCATGTATCAGAATTAAAGTTTTGATGTTTCATATAAATATTTATGAAGGAAATGTAATGCCACAGCCTTGTAAATAGACCAAACATACATGCTATCTTATGTTTACTTTAAATATTACTTGCACTGTCTTATGTATATTTGAGATAATATTTTATGATTGGTTGCGTGTGACGTAGTACTTACAAATTTTGTGTCATCTACACCTACAGCCCAAACTATAAAATCTTCATATTAACATTTGAGTAAATTATTTATTTGTTCGTTTGTATGTTAAAAGCGCATAAAGTGATCACGTAAACCAGCCAATGACAGGTCGTAAGTTCTGGAAGTGCCTTGAGTTCCTGGCTCTTTTCTAATATTCCATCTTCGTCTCTATTGATATGTTAAAAAATTGTCAAAAAAATATCATCGAATCCCGACAGTGGAAAAAAATCCATTATTTGCGTATATGCAACTTTTTAAAAATATTCTATTTACATACACATGGGTTCAAATAGGTAAACAAGCCAAAAATGAAATAATATATCTGGCGCAGTTCACAAGTGACATATGTGCTAGAACTCTGTCACCTCATGTATAAGGACTGATGCTTTCATTGTTTACAAAAAAACCAACTTCTCAATCTTGGGACTAGGTTGCGGCTCTAATGGCCTAGGCAGTAAAGGCGGGGGTGGGCGGCCGACGCTGTTGTGCCCTCGTCAATTCTGTACTTAGAGAAGAGCAGGACGGACGCCTCTAGTCTCGCTCGGCAGTGACTCGTCAACTGTGGCGAATGTTGTTTGGTCCGGGCACACCGCCGGCGCAGACGTCGGGTCAGACATCCTGTGTTGGCATCTGTGACGTCAAATCTGACAGGTGATGATTGCGTCGGATGCCCCCGGTGTTAGCCCGCCAAGCTTTCGGACGCCAACACGAGGACCGAGGGGTGCGGGGGCAAGCCCTTCCGTTCGATCGGTTGTGCTAGGGGCTTGCATCGGCTGCCGATCTTGAGCGGTTGCCCCGCCGTTTGAGGTTGGATTCTCGGGGGCAGTGGCTGAACCCGATGGATGGTGGATATTTTGTGTTTGTCCGATGTTGCGGCTGCGTCCGGTGGCGAACAGGGCCAATGGGCTCTATAGCGTCGCCGGCGTGGAAGTGGATCGCGATCTCCCTTCTCAATAGATGGTGTTACAAAAAGGTTCCTTCGTTACTTCATAGATGGTGAATGCAAAAATAGCTTATTTTTAAACTATCTGTTTCTCATTTTTAAAATATATAAAACTTTCAAAATTGCATCGTGATAAGGAAACTCAATAAGAATGCATAATTGGTGAATGTTGCGCAAGCGCTTAGAAATATCACGTAAACCAGCCGATCACAGGTCGTAAGCCCTGTAGGTGCCCGGTTCACCTATAATAGTTGTCTCTATTGAGATGTTAAAAAATTGTAATGTAATATACAACTTTTAAAAATATTCGACACAGTTTTACCTCAAGAATCCTCATAATATGGTAGGTTGCCATTATTCAAAATATATTTTTTTATTTTGTGATGACTATTATAATGCTGAAACCATCCGCCTTTTGTTTGCTTATAATATAATATAATAATGTCCTTTGTCTTAGCACGCACAATCAGTTATGATATATTATGGTACTCGATACAATCAATATTTTAATATCAAGTATTTATGATGCAATGTTGAACTTGTAATATAAAACCACTCTGACAATGTATCGAATAAACTTTTGACCCCGAAATTTGAGTTGCATTAAACAGGTCGTAAGCCGGTTTTAATGTTGGGCAATCTAACGTGGTCATGGATAATATAACGTAATTTTTTATCAAAATAAAGTATGTACCAGTTACCGTCAGTAAAAATCAATTAGTTGTCTATTATAGTAGTTGAGTAATGCTGATGCAAAGTTGTGGGCTGTTTCTACTATAATCCAATTTATTTCTCATAATGAATCGACAGTATTAAGCCAAGATACGCGAGATTTGTATGGCCGGGTTTTTCATGATTTTCAACTTTTAAGTAAAAAATACCAACTTTTAGGCTTCGCAGCATATATATATTCCATAGATGGATTTACTCAGAATTTGGAGTAGAACATTTAGTGTGTCTGTGTGTGTGTCCTTTATAACTTTTGATTCGCAATCCGCGATCCGATTTTTTTTTATATTTTCATATATCTCAAAAACCACAAATGAAACCACAAAATTGCTATAAATAAAGACAAATACATAATCTCATTTTTTTAAAGTACCAGAGTTTCTCAAACATATTTAATTAAGAAAAACATATTTTTATGTGTTTAACTGCCTATGTTTCCATTTTTTACCTAAAAATCGAAAGACGCCTAAACACCCCAACTAGATAATTTTATTTTTATTTTAATTTATTTAATTCTGGGAACAGACAATTATATACAGCTTGTGACAAAAAAAAAACAGTATAATATATACAAAACCAGTAAAATTCCCTAATGTTTTTATACAATCAAAATAAAAATAATGGCTGGATAATGCGAGTGATCTTTACAGTACAAAATATAAACAACAACAAAAATACTTATTCATTAAGAACTTGGCGTACAAACCTCTATAGAACAGGAAGGGAGAGGGAATAGAGGGATAGGAATAACCTCGAAGATTTTCAATTTCGCCCCAATAGATTATTACACAGATTACCTACACAGTATCTACGGGGACTCTTAATAGTTTGATACTTAATCTCCAAACATACATACATTATGCTGTTTTCATATTCAGGGTAGGAAAAAAAGACTGACCTCTATACATCCTATCCTGACTTACATACCTTCATGATTTGTATAGAAAACCAAATATCTTAAAATATTCAAACATTTGGATTTATGGGTTTATAGTTTGGTACGTATTTTACGTATTATATGAACATACATAATATCTCCATCGACAGTTGGATCTTATGTAATACATGCAACTCGTGAATATCATAAAAATAAATACCCTCATTACTAAGTGATTCTATATTAATTATTAAACGTTTCTCTGTAAATTTTAATGTGATAACTATGTATTTTAATGTGATAACTATGTACAGCGCCCTTTAGGTGAGATATTCACAAAAACGGCGCTATATAAATTATCCAAATTTATTATTATTATTAAGATAATCTTCTCTCGAATACTAGTTCTCAACTCTCTCGAGAGAATATCAACGTAATTATTTTGTTTTATATAAATTGTATCGTACTATTGTACGATTATTATAAAACATTAAAAAAAACGGGGGAAAATACCTTTTGTTGTTTAAGCCTCTTGCATTTTTTCAAAATCCATTAGCTGTAATTAAGAAATTAAAACTGTAATTAAGACTGCCTCGAGAAGCTTGTTGTGATGGGCAGCGTGGAAGGACGGAGATCTCGTGGTCGCTCACCGACCAGATGGAGCGATTTGGTTAAGTCCACAATGGGGTCTTCGATGACTGGTGCTCTGCGTTCAGCCCAAAACAGATTGGCATGGAGGCGGGCCATACGTGTGGCGACGGACTACAGCCGCTATCTTCAGTCATGAGGAAAAGGACGAATATATAATTAAGAAATCCTAGATTATTTGTTAAAAAATGGTAGGCAAATTCAAAAATCGGTATAATAAAGTTGATCGAGAATCTATAGGATTGATAAAAATAGTATTGAGGACCTTCTTAGAGCCATTTGCGTTCTAATTAAGGGTTTCTCAAATATCACACACAGTAAATAGTGTTCAATGTTGAACGATTAAACAATATATGGCTATATTGAAAATCTCGTATGATAAAAAATTGCCAGCAATCAAATCCATTGATAATATTTATTAGTTCAGCTTGATTAGGTAACAATCTAATTGTAACTCATCATCATCATCATCATTGGCGCTACAGCCCACTGTGAGCCTTGGCCTCCTCCAGAATTTTTCGCCATTTAGACCGGTCCATCGTCTGCATTCTCCAGTTTGTCACGCCAATCCTCTTTAGATCCTCCTGTACGCCGTCCATCCACCGCAGCTTGGGTCTCCCCACACCACGTCTCCCCTCCGGTCGTGTGTCGAGAATCTTCTTTGGAATTCGGCATTCCTCCATTCGCTGAACGTGCCCTAACCATTGAAGCCGATGTATTTTAATATATTTTACTATGTTAGGATCACTGTAAAGGTTCTCCAGCTCATGGTTGTACCTTATCCTCCATATTCCACTCTCACAAAGAGGCCCAAAGATTTTTCTCAAAACCTTCCGTTCAAAAACCAGCAGCGCTTTTTCATCCTTCCTATTAAGAACCCAGCATTCAGCACCATATACAAGTACTGGTCGCAGCAATGTTTTATACAATAACAACTTGGTATTTCGTGTCAACAATCGGGACTTGAGATGTCGGTGAATACCGAAATAGCATTTATTTGCCACAGCTATTCGTCTTTTAATCTCGACACTAACATCGTTGTTACTGGTTATTATTGAACCTAGGTACTGAAACGACCCCACAGTTTCAATGGTATGATTACCAGCACTAATCAGAGTTTCTTGGGCATTTCTATGGTTGGACATTTTAGCTGCAATCATATATTTTGTCTTAGAAGAGTTCACTTGAAGTCCCATTCTGGCAGAAGCATTTTCCAGGTGTATAAACGCTTGTTTTACATCATTTGGTGTTCTTGCAATTATGTCAACATCATCTGCATATGCAAGTATCTGGCTTGATTTGCGAAAAATTGTACCTGCTGTCTCAATTCTGGCATCTCTGATGGCTTTCTCTAGTACTATATTAAATAATAGGCAAGACAATGCATCACCCTGCCGTAAGCCATTATAGGTTTTAAATATGTCCGAGGTGCTGGTTTGTATTTTGACCCTACAATTTGAACCATGCAATGTTGCTCTCACTAGTCTTACTAGTTTGAATGGTATTCCCATTTCCATCATGGCCTCGTACAATGTCGCTCTATTGACACTATCGTATGCTGCCTTAAAATCTATAAATAAATGGTGGGTCTCTATATTATACTCGAGCGTTTTTTCCAGTATTTGCCTAAGGGCAAAAATTTGGTCAATTGTCGATCTTCCTGGCCTGAAACCACTTTGGTATTGCCCAATTATATGTTCTGCATGTGGCATAAGTCGCATGAATAGAACCCCTGCAAACACTTTATAGGCTGAACTCAGGAGCGTTATACCTCTGTAGTTGCTGCAGTCCATTGTGTCACCTTTTTTATGTAGTGGACATATAATCCCAGTATTCCATTCTTCTGGTATTGATTCAGTGTCCCATATTTTACCAATAATTGTGTGCATGAGTCTACCTATTGTCTCTCCACCGTATTTGAGTAGCTCACCTGGTATTCCATCGTGACCTGGAGACTTATTATTTTTGAGTAGGCTTAATGCTTTGTCTACTTCTTCCAAGGTTGGGTCCGGTTGATCATCTTCATTTTGTTCGAAGGGGGGGATATTTATGTCTGATTCTCTTGTGGTGGTTTCGTTATTCAACATTTCATCAAAGTGTTGTGCCCAGCGCTTAAGGATATCTACATTGTCATTAAGAATTTCACCATTTTTGTTTCTACAGGCAGTTGTTCTGGGTTTGAATTCCTTCCGCTGTTGGTTAATCCTTTGGTAGAACTTTCTTGTTTCATTTTGAGACTTCAATGTTTCCAATTCCACCAGCCTCAGCTTTTCATATTCTCTCTTTTTCCTTTTATGAGTGTGCTTTTCTTCTCGTCTTCTCTCTCTATATTCTTCTTGAGTGGCCCTTGTATTTCTCTGTTGCATTTTCTTATATGCCTCATTCTTTAAATTTGTCACCCTCATGCAATCACCATCAAACCATTCAGGTCGTCTTGTCTGTCTCACGTTTCCAAGTACAGCTAGGGCTGCTTCTTTGATATTTATTTGGCAGTCCTTCCATAATTCAGTTGCTGTTTTATTGAAGTCGACACTATTGTTTATCCTATTCAATTCCTCCTTGAACCTTGCTCGTATCTCTAAGTCCTTTAAAGCTTCAACATTTATTTTGTTCTGTCTTTCTGTTGGTTGCATTTTGGCCTTAGAAATTCGTGCTCTGACTTTACTAACCACCAAAAAGTGGTCAGAGTCGCAGTTGACTCCTTTATAGGTTCGTACGTCGATGAGGTTGGATATGTGTCTTCCGTCAATCAGAATATGATCGATTTGATTATTTGTGCGGCCATCCGGAGACCTCCATGTGACTTTATGTATGTCTTTGTGGATGAACATAGTACTTCCAACAGACATTCCATGTGATGTAGCAAAATCTATCAGCCTTTCACCGTTATCATTATGAGTCTCATGAAGGCTATTTGCACCGATTACAGGATGATACATTGAGTCTCTTCCAACTTTTGCATTCATATCACCAAGAACAATTTTAATATCATTGTTTGGACACGAATCATATGTTCTTTCCAACAAGTTATACCATTCATCCTTATCTTCCTCTGTGCTTTCTTCCGTGGGGGCATGTGCATTTATTATGCTTGTGTTAAAGAATTTTCCTTTCAACCTTATAACACATAATCTCTCACTTATTGGTTTGAAATCTATAACCAGATGCTTCATTCTTTTTGCCACAATGAAACCTGTCCCCAGTATATGGTACTTCTTATGGCAGCTGTAATAAAGATTATATTCTCTTTTTTCCATATGACCACTTCCCAGCCACCGTATTTCCTGTATAGCAGTTACATCAGCTTTGTATTTTACCAGTTGTTCCCATAGAACCCTCAACGCCCCCGGGCAATACAGTGTTCTTACATTCCATGTACAGAGTTTAAAATCGTTGTCCTTATTCCGTTTGCGTGATCGATATTCCAGTTTCTGTCCGGCTTTTTCTTCTTTTGGTTTCGTAATCATGGGTTTCAAGAAGAGAGGTGATTAACCTTTCGTTCTCAAGGTCTCTGGTAGGTTCGCCACCTTAAGGCATGAGACCATGCCCTGGTTTTCTGTCAGGGTTTTCCTTCCCTTATCCGTATCATTCAGTTTTAGGGCGCCGAAAACTCGCCCTCGCCCCCTCCTTATTCGCTATGTCACTTAATTAGTGAACACATTGCCCAGGGTTCGCGGGGTCTAAGACCTCTCGTGGACGCTAAGGAATAGGACTTGCTGGTGGCTTGCAGATTTGCAAATTGGCATTACATGGTATTTTATAGAAATGTCCCCACGGCAAGGAACATTTCCCCATGACCTCACCAGCCCTTGAACCCCATCTAATGGTAACTGGCAACATTAAATTGTAGCTATGAAACAAAAAATAATATAATTACATATAATAACCTCACGTAATAACCAATTACAAAGTAGTTGACACTAAAATTTTATGACATGTTCGTAGCTAGGTACTTCTATAGATTCCAAAGAGGTCTTTTATTTTTATGACCAGAAACATGCAATTAAAAATATTTAATTTGTTATAGATTTTAATGACAGGTATCTAGACTGCAGTCAGACGGAAAAAAGTAACTTTTATTTAGTTGATGACATTGTAGAACTAAATGTGCGTTATGATAAAACGTGTGAGTTGAGGCCAACACTAAACTCTCCCCTTCAAAGTATGTGTACATTTTTTCTTCTTGCAAGAATAACAATCCCTAAATGCATTTTTATGAAATACATTTATATTAGATTCCTAAACAAGATTATTTTACCTGAGGACAAAAGTTTTCATATAAAGGCGGTATTCTTGTGGCTCAGCTGGTTAGGTATCTGACTGCTGATCAAAAGGTGCCGGGTTCTATTCACTGGGAATCTAACCCGAGACCTTAGTCTCAGGTGTCGGATATCTAAACACGAAGGCCGACATTTTTTTTAATTATTTCTCACGTTATCTTGCTTTTCTGGATCTAAAATACTTAAAAGAAATTGCCAATTGGCAATAAATTCGAACTTGGAAACATCTTTTGCTTATCAGTCTTTTCAGCCCAGAAAAGTAAAAATTATTGTATAAGTAGCAAATTTCAATAACTCGTGTACTATCGCCGAAGGAATGACGGAAGGCAAAAACCATAGAGGTAGTTGTATTGACCAGGCGATAAAAAATGATGTGGGCTGTAGCATTTACAAAGAGGTGAAAAAGTTGACGGACAATAGAGATATGTGGAGATATGGAGCGCTTGGTGCAAACCAATCTGTACTTAAAATCAAAGTGATTTACCAATCAAGTATTTTTATTTCAAGTCAGGTTTGTTATTAAAATGCAAAAAATCATCATTTTTGGGTTTCCGAAAATATAAATTCCGTGTAAACCCTTTTAACGCACGCGATAGTTACCCTTACTAACACATAAATTCAGACTGTATTAGGCGGTTTTAATATATCATGTCTTCAATCACTAGAATTGGCGTTATATATCCTCTTAATTTTTTTTTACAAATGCCAGTTGATTAATGTCTCGCTTACTATTTCTTGGCCATATTTTCTCACTACTTTTCTGTCAGTCATATGAATGCATATTTTTTTGTGATGTGCCCCATTATCCATTATTCTTTGTTGTCGCTCACATTGAAATAATGGACACAGCAATGAAAATGTATGAGAATGCTGATAATTGAAACAATAACCATATTCAGACGTTAAAAGAAAAGGACATTGACAAATATTTGAAATATGGATGGCTACAGTTGGATGTAGTGATGAGCTAATACAGTCTTGCAAGTCGGTACCAAGACTACGAGTATTATTGCAAGATCAAAACCAAGACCAGAAGTACAAGACCGAGACTAAAACTAGGCTCACAAGACCAAATGTAAGAGTGTTGCGGTCTTGCAAAAAAATATAAACCTATTAAGTTTTATCGTGAACAGTGTGGAAGTTCATAAACTTTAATTAAATTTGTATTTATACCTAAAAATAAAATAAAACAAATATTTAATACACAACGAACATGAATTAAACTAGCTCTTATGCTTTCACCATACACATCTAGAATACTAGATATAAAAAAGTTAATAATTATAATAATAATAATAATAAACCATTCCTTGCACCCTGCGCAAGTGGCGAGTTTATTGCCATGTGGCAATTTCTTCCAACTAACCAGTGTCTCCAACCCAGAAAAGTAATATTAGCGTGAGAAATAAATTTAAGGAAATTTCTCCTTTGCTGGGAATCGAACCCAGGACGCCCGCTCAGAAACCAAACGGCTTACCAACTATGCCACGGCGGTCGGCTTTTATAGAAGTATACTATTTCTCACGCTATAATTCCATTTTTTGGGGTTGAAAATACAGGGTGATATTTTATTTTATTAAGTATTTCTTCTCGGGCAACTAACAGGCACAATGTCAAATATTAATTTAACAGATATCCAATAAGTCTAAAAGTAAAGGCTAATAATTACATAAATTCATACTCGTTGTGGGTAAACACTGTTTTTTTATAAATTAAATTAAATTTAATTTACTATTGTTTATCATTTAAAATAAGTAATAAACTTCCCGTTATTGAAATTTTAATATGAATTGATTTTTTTGTGTTTTATTGTAATGACTGACGGGAAAAATAGATAGTTTTGTTTTGTAAAAGTTACAAGAAATGCAAAACCAAGACAATGGCTTGATCGTGACGCGCTGATGAATAAAACTAAGGGCAATACCACAAATATGAATTCAAAACCAAGACTATGGCTTGATCGTGACGCGCTGATGAATAAAACTAAGGGCAATATCACAAATGTGAATTCAAAACCAAGACTATGGCTTGATCGTGACGCGCTGATGAATAAAACTAAGGGCAATACCACAAATATGAATTAAAAACCAAGACTATGGCTTGATCGTGACGCGCTGATGAATAAAACTAAGGGCAATACCACAAATGTGAATTCAAAACCAAGACTATGGCTTGATCGTGACGTGCTGATGAATAAAACTAAGGGCAATACCACAAATGTGAATTCAAAACCAAGACTATGGCTTGATCGTGACGTGCTGATGAATAAAACTAAGGGCAATACCACAAATGTGAATTCAAAACCAAGACTATGGCTTGATCGTGACGTGCTGATGAATAAAACTAAGGGCAATACCACAAATGTGAATTCAAAACCAAGACTATGGCTTGATCGTGACGTGCTGATGAATAAAACTAAGGGCAATACCACAAATGTGAATTCAAAACCAAGACTATGGCTTGATCGTGACGCGCTGATGAATAAAACTAAGGGCAATACCACAAATGTGAATTCAAAACCAAGACTATGGCTTGATCGTGACGCGCTGATGAATAAAACTAAGGGCAATACCACAAATGTGAATTCAAAACCATGACTATGGCTTGATCGTGACGCGCTGATGAATAAAACTAAGGGCAATACCACAAATGTGAATTCAAAACCAAGACTATGGCTTGATCGTGACGTGCTGATGAATAAAACTAAGGGCAATACCACAAATGTGAATTCAAAACCAAGACTATGGCTTGATCGTGACGTGCTGATGAATAAAACTAAGGGCAATACCACAAATGTGAATTCAAAACCAAGACTATGGCTTGATCGTGACGTGCTGATGAATAAAACTAAGGGCAATACCACAAATGTGAATTCAAAACCAAGACTATGGCTTGATCGTGACGTGCTGATGAATAAAACTAAGGGCAATACCACAAATGTGAATTCAAAACCAAGACTATGGCTTGATCGTGACGCGCTGATGAATAAAACTAAGGGCAATACCACAAATGTGAATTCAAAACCAAGACTATGGCTTGATCGTGACGCGCTGATGAATAAAACTAAGGGCAATACCACAAATGTGAATTCAAAACCAAGACTATGGCTTGATCGTGACGCGCTGATGATAAAACTAAGGGCAATACCACAAATGTGAATTCAAAACCAAGACTATGGCTTGATCGTGACGCGCTGATGAATAAAACTAAGGGCAATACCACAAATGTGAATTCAAAACCAAGACTATGGCTTGATCGTGACGCGCTGATGAATAAAACTAAGGGCAATACCACAAATGTGAATTCAAAACCAAGACTATGGCTTGATCGTGACGCGCTGATGAATAAAACTAAGGGCAATACCACAAATGTGAATTCAAAACCAAGACTATGGCTTGATCGTGACGCGCTGATGAATAAAACTAAGGGCAATAACACAAATGTGAATTCAAAACCAAGACTATGGCTTGATCGTGACGCGCTGATGAATAAAACTAAGGGCAATACCACAAATATGAATGTAAAACCAAGACTATCCCTGTTGTGGTTTGCTCATTGCTCATCACTAGTTGGATAGTCTCAAACATGTCACTTATGTTAACGGTTCATGTGCTCTCTCTCTCGAGATGTTTAAAATGCAGACCTTGATGTCATTACCTCTAACCCTGACCTGAAATCATTGTCGTGCCAAATATGGGAGAATAATGTTGACATTTGCCAAAACTCCCGCAAAATATATATGATAATATTGATAATATATCCTTTACCTTGATTTGTATCGATTGATCAATGAGACAAATATCGCACTTGGTGATATTATTTGCGAAACAAATATTGTAAATACGCTGTTCAGGTTTTCGTGAGAATTGATGGTGTTAATTTATATTATATGCATATTAACATAAACATACAATGTATGTACAACACATCGTGTCTCTATGAGGATAGACAGAGAAAACCGAACATCATCAAATTTTGACATCTCTTCAGGTTTTCGTGATAATTGATGGTGTTCATTTATTATTGTATGCTTATTTACATATATGTATAATGTACATCACATCATGTGTTTAAAGGTTAGATAGAGGATACCGAACATCATCAAATCTTGACATCTCTTCAGGTTTTCGTGAGAATTGATGATGTTCATTTATTATTGTATGCATATTTACATATGTTCAACCGAACATCATCAAATATGCATTGTATTCTTGACATCTTTTGATAATCTTTATCAAGATTGAACATTTTTATGATCCCGTATATTTCAAGATGTGTCAAGTTATTGATATATTTTATTCTATATATCCCCAAACCGTCATCCTGTTAGGAGTTTATAAGTCTCCTGAATATTTTTTAAAAAAACTGCTTTCAAGATTATGGAGACGTTTTTGAATTTGTGAAAATCTATTTCTTATGATTCCACATAGTTGAATGTAACACATGCGATCCAACTGTTGACATGGCGATTATGTATATTTGAACAATACGTACCAAACTAATAATCCAATTTATTGAATATTTTAAGATGTTTTATTTTCGCTACAAATCATGTTTGTCATGATAGGATAGTGTGGAGGTCATTTCTTTTTTGAGAAATATAAGCAGTTAAGCACAGAAATTTTCATAAAAATTGTACACGCATAAAAATCTCTTGAACAAATCTTTTTTTTTTTTTTTTATTTATTAATTTCCATAATACAATATAAAGTAAAATATAAAACATTGTTCATGAAATATATAAATGGAATTTATTACCTCACTAGGCAAAGCCTGTTCTGAGGTAATACTAGGCAATAAGTAAGCATAAATTTCAGCTACGTGAATTCTTAATATCTAAGGCACAAAAAAAATATAAAAAATACAAATAATAAAGTACAAAAGTACACATTTTAAGTCATAAAAAAAATATAAAAAAGTACATATAAAATACAATTGTAGGTACATGAAAAAAATTATTAGGTGTCTTTGTGTTTTTGTTAATGTGAAGGTGTGTTTGCGTGTATGGATATGTGTAAAAGGGTGTATGAAAAAGATTTTGATTGTAAATTATATTAAAATTATCTTAGGACAAACGTCAAGTCTCTCTCTGACTCTTCCCTGCCTCTCCGAATCAACCAATCAGTAACCAGCTTTCCAAAATTATGCCCACTCGGCTGTACTAAGTCCAAGATATCAGACATAACCATATTATATATTCTGGGTGCTAAAAATGTGTAGTGTCTCTGGGCAAAAGTAGTCTGTGTATGAGTCGGTTGCAGCAAATGTCTATTTCTTGTATTAAAAGTAAGGGTGTATTGTGGTTTATATATTGCTGGGTTTTTATGTAGTTGGATGACTATTGTTCTAATATAGAGTTGTCTAACATCAAGGACCTTGAATTCCGAAAAAAGCTGATTTGATGGATATCTGAAAGGTTTTCGACAAATGACCCGGAGTAGTGATTTTTGCGCGGTTGAGATGGGAAATAGGTTGGTCTTAGCTAAACCACCCCAACCTATAATCCCATAAGAGACTGACGTTTGTCCAAGAGCATAATACAACACTTTTAACGTATTTAGGTCGAAAATTTCTCTTATATTTCTAAAAACATATATCAGTTGGCGAATTTTTTTCGCAGTTATCTCCACATGTGTTGTCCATCGAAGATTTCTGTCAATTGTTATGCCAAGATATTTATAACTACTAACTCTAAGTAGTTTGGGGCAGGAGCAGTTTAGAGGCAAATCACAGTTATTATGGATAGTAATAGATGAAGAGGACTCCTCAGGTTGTTGTCGATTATCTATGCTAAATGTCATATATTTGGTTTTTCCGATATTTAATGTCAGTAAATTATTATCTAGCCATTTTTTTACGATGATCATTCCCTGCTCAGCAATAGAATGCGTTTGAGCCCAATTGTGAGAACTAAACAATAACACCGTATCATCAGCAAAAGAAATTATGGAACCACCAATATCCAATTTATTCATATCATTTATAAAAAGGAGAAACAGTGTTGGTCCCAATACACTTCCTTGAGGTACCCCATATTCAATTGGAGAGAATGAACTAATTACGCCACCCAATCTGACCGCCTGCATTCTGTTTCTTAAATATGACTGGAACCATTTTATAGTCAACTCATTACTGGTTATTTTCCTAATTTTTTGAATTAATATTTTATGTGAGACAGAATCGAATGCTTTATATACCAAGATAAATACCAATACATTTATTTTTTGCATCCAGTGAAATCGATATATAAATTTTGTTAGTGATTTTAAATATTTTTTTTATGCAAATCAATATCATATTAGTAATTAGCAGTATGTCAACAAGTCTAGAAAACATAATATTCTCAATTTATACTGCAACTCTCACGAGTATCAGTAATCATGAACTTACATAACTTAACAAAGAAAATAAAATTTCTATATAAACCGCTATTTATGCATATCAATATTTTTGCGTCAAAACATTAATGTCGAATTTGTATGTTCAGAGAAATTAGGTCCGCCGACCGCCGCGCCGTGGCACAGTTGGTAAGCCGTTCGGTTTCTGTGCGGACGTCCTGGGTTCGATTCCCAGTAGGGGAGAAATTTATTTAAATTCATTTCTCACGCAAATATTGCTTCTCTGGGCTGAAAACACTGGTTAGTTGGAAGAAATTGGCATACGGCAATAATCTCGCCACTTGCACAGGGTACAAGGAAGTGTTTATTTATTTATTTATAGAATACAAAATATAATAATGCTATGGTTCAATGAGCTCCTTTGAACAAAACTTTACCACTTTTTATCAGAATTATTAGCATATTATGTGTTTAAAAATGTAAATATCATCAAATGAATGGTTTGTGATCAACGCTATACTCTTCACTACTAAGTCACTCCACAAAGTATTCAAATTTTGTATGGAAAATTTTCAGCACTTTTATGAAATGAGTTTGTTAAATTATTTTTGATTTAAATGTTTTATTATGAAAACTTATAATGCATTTTTATAGATATTTTTTCAATGCTTTTTTTATGAAGGTGGTGTGCGTTTTTAGCAATTTATAAATAAGAATATATAATATTCAGTTTTCTGAGCATGGAGTCACTTTCAAATATTTGACAGTTAAAAAAATGAGAAGCACTAATCAGATACCCTTCAAAATCTAATTGGATGTAAGCAAGATGTAAGCAAGTATGCAAATTCGCAAAATTTAAAAATAATCGAATTAGTACTTTAGTGTAAAAATAATTAAGTAGAATAAACACGCCGTACATAGCACGTATTACATAGTAGGTACACAACACACACACAGAGATACATTGTGATTAAACTTTCAGAACGAAATCTCAGCATGATGCTAGTTAATAAACTGCAATTAAAAAAATAACCTAAAAAATTGCCAATTCATTACTTCCCACTATATCGCCTTCGGGTAGTGAGGAGTTTCAAAGTATATAAATAATGAGATATTCAATCAAAACCATTGTTTTCAATAATTTTATATGCATATTTAAACACGAAATTAGGTTCAATTTTGTCAATATACTCGTGTTTTTAGTGTAATTTGTTCTTTTGTAATACTAGAAAGTCGTTTCTTTGTGTTTGTATGCGATTATATTGGTTTATGTTGGTACTGATACATTATTTGACATAGATAATAATATTTACATGTTGCAACACCATAACATTATGTGCTGCTATAAATAATTTTCATTGCTCCGTCAAATCTTTATTCATTTTAAGAATATTAAGTATATGTTCAAAAAATTAGTACACAAATTTGCGATTTGATATTTCTTTTAACAAATTAAAATAGGTGAATAAAATAAATCAAAGCTGAATCGGAAATCCAATTATATTTCTTGTTGATTTGAAAATAAACTCAAAATTGTTTGGTATAACCTCGTTCAGTCGATATCAATGGTAACTACAAAAATCTTTTCTTTACAAAATATACTTATTTGTATTATAAATTGAATTTAAATATAGGTATTTAATTGTTTTTTTGGAAACTTAGCGATTAAACACACCTTTGATAAATAAGAATATTTAATTCTGAAAGTAGGAATGGGAGTAGAAGAATGGATAGCAATATAGGTACTATTCATGTATGGATAATTACGTATGACTTCTAACAACCTCAATCTCGAGTCAAGACACTGCGAAAGTATGTTCTACTCAATACTTAACTATGAAATTATCGTTAACAAACGTCAAATACCACCTGGTACGGCATCTTTGTAAGGCTTTATGCGCTTGCTATTGTAAAGTTATAAAGGGATATAAAATATTTGTCTGTTGTACGTAAGTGAAATTTCAATGCAAAAAATCTTGAATTAATTCTGTGCACGCATGTATGCCTTTATGTATCATATACATATAGGAAGGTATACTTACATTATGGTGGTTTATAAGGTATGTTAGGTACCTACTACTTTCGGACATCTTGAATATTTTCAACGTGGAGGGGGGATTTGCGCACACGAGTGATCTATACAACCAAATAAAATAACCAAATTTTTATTCTGCGCAACCACGTAATTTTTCTAGATGTTTAAATTATGTAACTTTACTTCATTTCTTGAGAAAACTATTATTATTTTGCGTTAAATTTTATCAAACAATTACTGCAACGGTTGGGAACACAAGGAACCCGTTTACATTTTTTGTTCTAAATTTATCTAAATCCAGAAATACTTATTAAAATACTCACAAGTCGCCCTTATTGTGAATGGAAATTCTGGTTAATATACATTAATTTGCAATTAAAGATATAAAATGAATTTCAATTAGTTCAAAAGTACATTCGTATTGTCAATGTCAATACGAATAATTGAAATCAATACCATCATGGCATATCCTACAATGCGAGGTTATCAGAAATAGGTGTGCGGGTGTGCATCGCCTTGTAAAGGGAAGCAAGAAACACGCTTGTATCTCCACACACCAGTCTCGTCTCATCTAAAAGGGCACTACATTAAGAATGGTGAACCTCATTGTTAAACTATATAAAATGTCATTTTCCCCTTGTATTTAACACATCATTACAATCATGTACCATATATTGAAAGACTCTGGAATAATTTGAGTCCTGATATAACTTCGTCAAGCTCGCTTTTCATTTTCAAGAAATAACTAAAGCAGGGATATCTCTCCGAAAATACCTGACCCCTCTCCTTTTCCTTCCTTCCCTTTGCTACGTAATATTTATCCCCAAACACCTGATCTCGATTTCCTCTTCTTGTTCCTTCCCAATCCTTTTTTTTGCTATGATATATTTTTTTTTTTATTTATCTTGGTGTTATGTATATTTTTTTTGTTCTTTTGTAGTTTTCATTTTTTGTTAATGTAAGTACATGTATAATTCTGTCAATCTGTAATCTGATTGGTTGGAAGAAATTGCCTAATGGTAATAAACCCGCCAGTGTACATTATATTTTTTTATATTATGTACAAAAAGTTAAATAAATAAATAAAATATATTTAAGTACGATTAATGACTAAAGTTCCGCATTAGTTTTGAATGAAACTCGTTGAATATATGGCTGTTGACATTCTAGGAGACCGAATATAATCTGATTTTTAGATAAAAATTATGTAAATAAGTGGATCAAGGTCACGTTGTTTTCGTAGACACATCAGCTGTTATTTAATTATTCTATTTGGAAATTTTCGTTGTCTATGGATACTATAAATTCACAAAATTCACGCATAATTTGATATGACTGTCGTAATAATAACGAGTGCGTATTTATATGGCCATAGAATATAGATAGAATTATGTTGTATTGAAACAAGCCTATCTAAAAATGGTAAGGTTAAAGCTGTAAAGTATTTGAATTACAAACGTTCACTTTTTAAATTGATAGAAATATAATGCAATCCAGAATTGGTTATTTTAATAATCTCCAGTGTTTTTCATGATATATTTTAGTAAAAATATCAATAATAGTATTTATGAATAAATTAATAATACTTCCTTGCACCCCGCGTAAGTAGCAAATGTAATTTCTTCCAACTTACCAGTGTTTCCTTCTCAGAGAAGCAATGTTAGCATGAGAAATTAATTTAAATATATAATTATCTCGAAAATCACATTTTTACTCCTCACTTCCCCACTTGGGGATATAGTGGGGTGTTTTATTTTTATTTTTTTTATTTTATATTACATACTTCTCGGGCAACTAACAGGTACCATGTCAAATATTAATTTAATACGCACCCAACAAGAAGATGCCACATTCTGGAGACTTCCGATATTAATCGTCTCACAGATACAGACTGAAAACATAATTAAAATTATTTCTCCACCGGGAATCGAACCCGGGACCTTTGGATCACCAGTCAGACACCTAAACAACTGAGCCACGAAGACCGACGTGTTATGAATTCAATTAAAAAAGGTTATTAATTATTGCAGATTATCAACTAGTATCATACTGAGATTGTATTTTGAAAGTTTCATCACAATGTATATCTGTGTGTGTGTGCGCTGTGTACTTATGCTATGTGCTATGTACGGCGTGTTATTTAACTTTATCGATTATAGACTAAAATACCGATACGATTATTTTCAAATTTTGTAAACTTTTGTGTATAATACTCGCTTAAATCCTATATTAAATTTTGTAGGAAATCTGAAAATTGCTTCTCATTTTTTTGGCTGTCAAATATTTTAAGGTGACCCCAAGCTCAGAAAAAATATTTTTTTATACTTTTATATCAAAATTGTTAAACACTTTCAAAAAAAGCATTGAAGGATTATGAAGTTTTCATAATAAAATGTTTAAATCAAAAATAATTTAACAAACTCATTTCATGAAAATTTTCCATACAAAATATGAATACTTTGTGGAGTGTGTTGGTAATGAGGAGTATAGCGTTAGCCATAACCCACTTATTTTAATAACATTATATTGTAAACATCCACATGCGTTTTGTAACAGTTTCGGAGCAGGAAACTTCCTGATTAGGATGATTAACAACTGTTTAGTTTGATGAGGGGAATGGTTAAATTATCTGAAACCATTAGCGAGGTTTACTTATACAAGTGATTTGAACAAAGTTATAAAAAAGTGGATTCTTATTTTAAATCGTGCTATACTAGATAACTACTTACCTACATTAAGACGAAATTATTTTTAATATGCTCTATTTTTTACCGAAAAATCTGAAGAACAGTGGCACTTTTGTTTTTATATTGTCAATATTGACGGTATTTATGGAATAGCACTCCATTTTAACCTCATATAACACTCTTCCTATAATACATGAGTGCGTTCACAATGAACGCCGAGTGCACTAAGTGACACTCTAATGCCTGATTTCCCCAAGGCTCCTTAACTTAAAAAATCACATTTATGAACCACTTAGCGCAAAATTGCATTTCACCAAACAATCTTAGCCTCGCTTAGCGACGTCAGCGCATAAAATTTTAAGTGGCGGTCTCTATTGGATTAAGCGTCACTTAACGCGTTTGAAAGATAGATATTTGGGTTACGATTTCGTCGCAGAGTTGTTTTATTATTGAATTTATCTTTTTTTTTGTAAAATTTAAGTTATATTTTGTTTATTATCATCTTGGAAGATGGCTGGATTCGTGAAATCGTTGAATAGACATGCTCCATCCGTTTGTTTTGAAGTAATTGCCGTGTTTTTTGAAACTAATTCAATTAATTTAGTTTTTTCACTGGGGGTAAAATTTGTAGAACGTTTCCTTGGTTTATCCATAATTATACTCTGATAAATATGCGCGTCCCGTGTCGAACAATCTCAACAATCAACAAGTGCGAAGCGAATAAACAGCCATGACAGCGAGTATATCCTAGGATGTACACCGATTTTTTAAACCAAACCTACAAAAGTTTGGTAAAAATAGATTGGTTAGGTTTGTCTGTAGTTATAATTGCGGCTGGCATGAGCCTGTTGCATTGTATATTAAAAAAAGTAACAAATATTAAAATAAAATAACTAAATTGGTGTGAATACTAAATAAACTGTCTGTACATGATGTGTCAAAAACAAAAACTGGTGTACAAACAAGGCTACCCTGACAGCGAGCGCCGCTAGCGCCATCTGTTGGCGCCAGCGGCAATTACCTGTACTCATGAGATCAAAATAGTACTTTTTTATAATTAATTTATATATAGAGTAAAAATCGTGAAATTCACACGTTAGAATATTTTAATGATATTTTTATAGTTTATTATGTATTTCTTATTTGCATATTTTTTAAAGTAACGTTATCTTGAGTCCATATTCATGTTCACCGGAAACATAACAAAAACTAATCCTGACCTTAGCTTAGTGTGGCTGTTATTTGTTGGTGAAATGCAAATTTATTAAGTAAGCCACTTAAGGATTTAAGTTTCGAATGGGTACTTAGCTGATGTTCGATTTTGAGGGACCTTGGAGAAAGCGGCCGTTAGCCATTCAGAATGACCGAAAACAAACGCTCGAAAGACACTTTCAGATTGAACGCCGAGTGTACGCTCCAAACGCTCTGTATAATCGTTGGATGAAAAACGCTCTGATATTTATAGTATCTGTTGACTTCTATTTTATCTGTAGTAATATGACTTCTTTTTGTTTCTTTGGTATCTATTATGTCAGTTGACATCATATCTGAAGACAATATGCATTCACAATGAGGTCAATTTAAGAAAAACATCATTCAAAAGATTCCAATAAATTGTCAGAGAACATTATTTACTCCACTCCCTAATGACTGTCTTTTGATAAAAAATATAACCAAAAAAGACACGTGTGTGATAAATGACATTTGACATTTAAAACGCCCGAAGCTGTGTTCAGATTGAAACGCCGCTCGAAAGCGTTCAGTGAAATTGGTGTGAAAAACGCTATAATCTACAACTTCAGGTACCTATGTACATCCGACACTCGACGTCCATTGTTCTATCTGAACGCAGCCCTGAACGATTTAAATTTACAAGCAACCTATTATTACATTTTTGAAAAACAAATATTGTGCAACGCACAGATAAAAAATATGATGTGAATTTTGTAGGTATCTGAAGCGTGGAAGGTATTCTCCTCCCATGTTCGAGAGCATGACGCCTTGAAACTGACCTTGAGGAGACTACGTGTTCTGCCAGCACGTGCAGCACATGTGGCCCAACATCTGGTGGACAGGCTGCGTGTTGGGGAGGGGACTCCTCTTGTCAAATGTGCTGCTGGAACACTCAGAGGTCGTCTGCTTACTACCAAGACCAGACCCAGAAAGCAGTTCGTCAGCTTCAAAGGAATAAGGTACCTTTTTTAGATTGTGGGAACAACAAATTAAAGCCTTGTTACGGTGGTTACCTTGTGATAATCCATAATTAATCTTAACTATATTTTATGATAATAATATAGAAGAACCAGGAACTCAAGGCACCTATAGGGCTTACGACCTGTCATCAGCTAGTTTAAGTGATCACTTTATGCGCTTGCGCCACGTTCACAAATTATGGTTTTTTTATTGAGTTCTCTATCAATTCAATCCTGCCACGACCGATTTCGTTCACCTATAGCACAAGCATTTATGCTTATGTATGTATGTAATTGTTCAAAGGACATATTCATTCTTTTGAAAATATATATTTAACGATATTGTTGTGCGTTAATTGTTGATGTGTGGTTTAGAATCTAAAATTAAAGATATTCTAGCAGTTAAATTTAATTGAAAAACTACGAAACGAGGGCATAATTGACTAATAATATTTCACCACAAAATATTTGATAATAATTGAAAATATATTACGAAAAATATTCACAATGTACTGGATAAATTGTATTAGAATGGTATTAACCTTCATTGAATTATATTCTAATAAAAAAAGTATAAAGAGTTCGCCTGCTCCCAACGTACCTATTTTTCAATTTGACATTTCATCATTTCTACTAATAAAAACATTTTTATGAATAAACAACATCGATAGATTGAAAATAAATGTTTTTTTTTGTTTCTTTACTAAACCTTAAATATTAATGCAAATAACAAGACGTATTTTTCCAGATATTTTTGTGTTCTTTAATTAAAAAAATATATTGTTTTACGCCTTATAGTTTATTAGAAATATAAGATTAAATAAAAAATCGGGGAATTCTAATTATATTTTTAAAAGAATATATACAGAAAATAATATTTATGTATTACGTTTTAACTTTTATTTGTTTATTTATGATGTATTATGTTTTATTTCTAATTTGTAATGCATTTTTGTGTGTGTGTTTATTAATAATGTTATTTCTAATTTTGTAATTTGTTATCTCTAATTTGTAATGCTATTTTTGTGTGTGTGTTTTGTTAGTTGGCATTCACTGTTAAAAGTATCATTATTTCAAAATGCTTTAGCCCCGGTACAGGTTTTTACCTAGTGGGGCATTGCAGTTACGAATATTATTTGTCAATTATATGTAAGTATGAATAAATAAAAAAATTTTCTTCATTAATATCAAAACTAGCTAAATTATTTTTTTTAAAATGATTCGGTTATAAAATATACAATAATTTAAAATTTAATAACATAGTTAAAGTACCTACGTAATATTTAATATAAAAAATCAATAATGAGATAGAGTAAAAAAAACAAAGCAAATGTAGCAACTCAGAACACTTGGTTATAGATAAATTGCATTATCGATTCAATTTGGTATTTGAAAATCTATTTCTATCACATAAGTAATTCAAATTGAAATTAACATGGCAATATAAAACGTTTTGTAAAATTAAATGTCTCCAAAATACTTAATTATTGGATGCACGCTAAATCATTATTTGAAATTTATTTATTTTTTATTTATTTATAATAAACATGACATTGTACATTAAGAGGTTTGACATCAATATTAAAGGTATATAAAAAAAATATTATGTATATATTTGAGACAGAGTCAATGGAAGGGTACACATACACATCCAGACCATTGACACTCTCTTGCGCTTTGTTGTCAATTAGAGGTTTTGCTCTCCTATATGCTAGGGATAATCCCTGTGTTATATTGGATGCAGTCTTTGGTTTTGTAAGTTAAACAACATTATTTTAAAGTGGATTTAGCACAATTGATCATACACTTCCTAACATACATGCACAGGCACTCTCCATACACACGTAATATACTGAACCATATAAAATACACACACAGCACACACACCCACACACACACAAACACACACACACACACACACACACACATACACACACACATACAGTAAACAAACAATAAGTTAAGAGAAATGAGAAAGAAGTTACTGTGGTGGGTTTGATTCGATGATCCATAGGGTTATTTCCCTTTTGAACCTGTGGTAGTTATTGATATTTTTAATAGAATCTGGGATGGTATTGTAAATAGTGGGAGCTTGATATGAATAGTGTCGCTGAGCAAGGCTAGTGTTTGGATGAGGTATATGGTAGTTTAAGTGAGATGACGTACGTGTAGATCTTGTTTGTTGTGATCGTGTTTTATCGGTGTCTTTAAATGTAAAGTAGCAAATAAGGCATTTAGTGTAGAGTTGATGTAGAGTTAGGACTTTGAAGTTTTCAAAAAGGTTCCGAGTAGGGTATCTTATAGGACGGGACAAAATAATTTTGATTACAAGTTTTTGACACTTGTAAAGGGAATTTAATATTGAATTTGCGCAGTTGCCCCAAATAAGAATGCCATAAGTAATGATGGATTGACATAGTGCGTAGTAAATAGTTTTGATAGTTCGATGGTCGACAATATTTCTTATACTCCTGAAGATATATACCAACTGACGTGTTCTTTTAGTGACATGTTCTATATGTTTATCCCATCTAAGTGATGAGTCTATAGTTACTCCCAAACATTTGATAGAGTCTGTTCTCTCCAGAGGTAAACAGTGACAAGGTACACCATTATGACAGTCATGAATAGTTAGTGTATGATTGGCCGATAGTAGAGGTCTATTTTTTATGCCAAAGGTAAGATATTTGGTCTTTGTCACGTAAAGGGTCAAAAGGTTATACTCTAGCCAAGTTTTTACTTTAAAAACCTCTCTTTGCGCAATAGTAAAGACATAATCCCAAGTATCTGCGTGAAAAATCAATGAAGTGTAATTGATTATTTCATCAGCAAATGAAATAATCCTTCCCTCAATTTCCATATCGCATAATTGATTTATGTAAATGAGAAATAGGATAGGACCCAAAACACTGCCCTGTGGAACTCCATAGTTAATATCTAGAGAGGATGAATGATGATTTTTGAGTTTAGTAGTCTGTGTTCTATTTTTTAAGTATGTGGTAAACCAATTCAGAGAGTTGGATTTAATTCCAATCTGAGAAAGCCTACACAATAAAATGGAATGTGAGACTGTGTCAAAAGCTTTTGATAGGTCAAGGAATACTGTCAAACATTTTTTCCCTTTGTCTACAGAATTGTAAATTGATTTTGTTAAGTGCAATATAGCAGTTTCTGTACTCATATTTTTGCGAAAACCTGTTAGTTTATTTTCTTAATATCTCTTTTTGTTAGTTTGTCAAACGTATGTTATTTGTTTGTTTTTGTATGTATGGGTCTAGAATGAGCGAATTGTGATATAACTTGTAACAAAACAATTGCGAAAAACTAGTTATAGCGTATCACAATATTCATGTGACAAGTCATGTAGGTAATTGAAAAAATGTGAAATTGTGTCCCAGCTAATCCCATGACAAATTATAGGGTATCACAATTTGTATGTGACAAGTCATATCACAATTCACTCATAACCCTTATTATTTTTGATAATACAAAATTCCGTAATCATTAATTATACTCATTTTATTATATAATTATATAATGATGCTCGATTTTAACATGGGATCAACTTTCATCAACTTATGAGTACCTACAATATATCAATATGTCGTAGAAATAGATCGACTACGGAGTTATACGACAGTGCGTCACTCTTGTCATTAATATTAGGCTACGACTATTTACACGACTCAACCATAGACGAAAACCAAAAATAACCACAGAAAACGCAGATAAATCAAGTTATAAAAATATTTACCTTTGTTTATACTTTGTTATAATTGTAGATCTCGATGAAAAAAATGATTTATAAAATTAAGTAAATGTAATAAGATGCCAATATTATTTATTTTTTATTCAAGTTGGTTTCTATGATGCATTAATGACCATTGAAAAAATGACAAAGGTAAATATTTTTGTATTTTGATTTATCTGCGCTTTCTATGGTTATAAATGACCTAAAAACATAGACGACGTCAGAAAATTTGTCGTGTAAATAGACACTTTTTGGCGGGAAAAGCGTTTTCCCGCCAATTCCGGTCGTAAAAATAGTGGCACCGTTAATATTATATCGAATCCAGTTTTTATTTAGTCCAATAACACAAAACCAGTTTCATAAGTCATCCGAAACGATTTAGGTCAATATGAATTTAGATTAGTTTTATAAATGTTTTCCATGTGAACCTAACGCATAATATGTGCGTGCAATGTCAATTACCTATGTCTCTATGAACCATTAACCATTTTTATCAATCTTTAGAAATGCACTGTCACATGTTTTTTTTTTATTATTCAAGTTCCTTAATTTTTAAGAGTCATTCAATTGTTCATGTCGTATTTTTTAACATAAGATACTAAGATACTATTTCTATAATCAATTTTACAGAGTAGTTGTCTGTTTTTTTTTTCTAAATTTCAAAGTTTCATATAATTCAATCTGTATAAATAAGGACTCACAGAAATGTCTTGTGTTTGAAAACTAGTAAGTCGAATTAATATTTCAGCCATAGAATTATAATGTACAGAAGCCGCGTGTAGTACAAATTTTGAATTCAAATGTATACAAAGTTTTTTTAGCACGTGTGTGTAAGGCGGTAGATCGGTTGGTCTACGTACCTATTATGTCTGTTTCAGTGTATTTTTAGTTGGCTTACATTCATTGCGCTGACTAGGTATCTGTAATATATAATCTAAGATTTCAGCATTTTAACATCCAAATTATTTATAAATTTTATTCTATTTTCAAAATTCAAGTTCACAAAACTTGACGAATTCGGTTCGCACAAGCATGGAAGCTATTTGAAACACGATTCATAAAAAGTGTTCTAAATTTTAAATATCATAGATTTTTAATTCTCTTCTATTTTCAAATTCAGAGATCCATATAATTAATTGTTATACGCGTGTTAATTGCGACGTCACACACGGAATATGGTCCAACTGTTAAATCTGTCAAGACTAATTCTAACCTCAATAAGAGTGCATTATGTTTTTTTCAGTTGAGATTACTCTCAATTAAAAACTGTAGAAGAAATTAGGTGAAATATAACCTAAATTAGAATGTGTTTTATCATTGTTTTAGTTGAATCATTTTAATAAAACCTTTTCAACATGTACTTTGCCGCTGTTTCGATTTACAAGCGTATTCGTTTAAAATCAAATATATTATGAATATCTTATAATCATTTGACTAGCAACTCTTGATTTTTTTGAGTTATAAAGTCATTATTCTTTCTGTATTATCTAACGAACAACAAATTTAAGAACTGCATTTTGTAATAGTGCTAACTATAATATGTCACAAATTAGACGATATAGCTTTTCGTTTAATTATATTTTAATTCCCTAATAAATGAAAGTATTCATAATTGTAGCGTTCGTTTACTCTTTCTCGTATTGTTTAGTATTAAGTGCCATGAATTCGTTATGAAATTTATTGCAAATATCATTTTGTAGCGAGCTAATCGTCTTCACAACTTTGTGTGAACGGTGTAGTTCGTTTCCATTTATTGGTCAATCTATTCGAGAACCAGGATGTTTTTCATTCCATGAGATAATACATAAATCGATTCACACCAACAAGCCATGAAGTTTATGTAATTGATTCCAATTAAGTGACGAACAAGTAAAAGACTTGCATACCCAGTACCCAGTCTTGAAGTGTTTTAATGAAATTAATTAATCAATATTTTTTATTAATCAATAATTAATCAATATAGTTATTTTTTTAGCTTTTTTTCTTTTTATTTTTGTTTGAAATATCATTGAATTCCTTTTTTTTACAACATACATACAGCACATTAGATACAGCACTACATTTTAGTCTATACGTGTATACACTACATTATACATTTTAGATACAACAGAATGTAAATTAATAATAATATAAATAAATATTATAGCAGATTCGGACATGATAAAAGATAGGTGGAAGGAATATTTTCAATGTCTACTCAACCCACATACAGACACAGAAACTCAACCAACAGCCATATCATTAGAGGATGATCAGATAGTGAACTCACCAACACTAGCGGAGACAAAGACAGCAATAAAAAGCCTGAAGAACAATAAATCACCAGGAGTAGATAACATTGCCTCTGAACTACTCAAATATGGCAGCGATCACCTGCAAACGCTATTTCACGAACTGATCACAAAGATATGGTCCCTTGAGGAAATACCTGAGGAGTGGCAGATGAGTGTCATATGCCCAATACATAAAAAAGGAGACAAATTGAGGTGTGAAAACCACAGAGGCATCTCGCTGCTAAGCACCGCATATAAAGTATTTACCACCATATTGAAGAACCGGATTGAGCCCTATGCGGAAAACATTATAGGAGAATACCAAGCAGGGTTCAGAAGAAACAGGTCCACCAGCGACCAACTGTTCACAGTTAGGCAAATACTTACAAAATGCTGGGAATTTGACGTAGATATATGCCAGCTGTTTATTGATTTTAAGCAGGCCTACGACAGCATAAGCAGAGAAAAGCTCTATGGCATCCTACTAGAATTTAAGATCCCAACAAAACTCATAAGGCTGGTTAAATCCACAATGAGCAATACAAAATGCATGGTGAAAATTGGCAGCGAGATGACCGAAGAATTTGTTGTATCCCAGGGTCTCAAGCAGGGTGATGGTTTGGCACCTACACTGTTCAATATGGCTCTTGAATATGCTATCAGAAAAACATCTGTTAACACCAGCTCCACTATATATTTTAAAAGTTCTCAAATAGTTGGTTATGCAGATGCCATCAATATTGTCGGAAGATCCCTTGCAGCCCTACAGGAAGTCTTTGACCCACTTGAAACAGCAGCAGCAGAAATAGGTTTGCAAATTAATGTAAATAAAACCAAAATAATGAAGCAAACTAGAAATGCTAGAAACGCTCTACAAAGCAACATAACGTTCAAAGAAAAATACACTTTTGAAACTGTAGAGGAGTTTGCATACCTGGGTTCTACTATTAATAAAAATAATGAAGATACCCTAGAAATAAAAAGACGAATAGTGACAGGTAACAAAGCATTCTTCTCTCTGTTACCGGTGTTCAGGTCTAGAAGTGTCCATAGAAAGACAAAAGTAACCCTATATAAAACAATCATCAGGACTGTTGTGTCATGAGGCTGTGAGGCTTGTGTCATGAGGCTGTGAGGCTTGGACACTGACAATAAGGTCTGCGGAGATGCTGGACATCTCTGAGAGAAGAGTGCTGCGTAAAATCCTGGGACCCGTGGATGATGGACAAACATGGAGAATTAGATACAACGATGAGTTGTACAGCATTTACAAAGCACCCAAACTGTCTGAACATATAAGACTAAGCAGGCTAAGATGGGCCGGGTATGTTCAGAGAATGCCATCATCACGGGTACCAAAAAGAGTCTTAGAGGGGCACCCAGGTGGCAAAAGAAAGGTCGGGATACCGAGGCTGCGATGGAAAGATGATATTGGGAGGGACGCATCCCAGCTTCTGAATGTGCCAAACTGAAGGGTCGCAGCAGTTGACAAGAGAGGTTGGTGTAGGAAGTTGCTGGAGGCCAAGGCTCGATATGGGCTGTAGAGCCATTGAAGAAGAGGAAGATAAATAAATATTTAAAACTAGATGCGAAACGTTAGCTGCTTCCTTAGGGTAAAAACCTGTTCTGAAGCAGTTTATAATTTTATATTTATTTATTTATTTTATTTTTAATATATTTTATAATACAAATCAATATATAAATTCACTAGTAATAATATTCTTACATATTTTTCCCTGCAGTACCTCATCAAAAAGATTACAATCTTGTGCTTGATGAGGGATGCACTTATAAAAAAATAAAAAATATCAATACAAATCAAATGATTTTAATACGCGTATGGGTATAAGTTAGTTTGAAGTCTCGTATATTTTCCTAGTTGATTTGGTTGAACCACACCACTTCAGAGTACCTACGTGTTTAAATTACTATAATTCAAAACAAAATGTATATATTTTACATTATTTTTTTATAAGTCAATAGCTTCGCTGAATTAGTTCGTATTGAAAAATCGATAGTAGGAAGTCATTACTTACTTTTACATCAAAATAACGTTGCGCAAGCTCTCAAAGTGATCACATAAAACGGCCGATGACAGGTCGTGGCCCAAAGTATGTACCTGATTTCTTGGTCTCCTATATCCTTACATCGTCTCTATTGAAATATAAAGTTTGTCAAAATAAGTAGGTACCTACCTAGTTTTATAAAATTTTGCATGAACGTTTGCCATGCGAAAGAATGCGGGTGACATCACCTGTGAACAAAATGCACAAACCAATAAAATCAATTTTAGTGCAAGAAAATACTTTATTAAATACTTAATTTGTATCAACCAATAAAATCAAATTTAGCACAGGAAAATATTTAATTTGTATCAACCAATAAAATCAGTTGAAGTTCCATATTATGCAGCGTATTGTGTGTCACTTTTTCCGTAACTTTAAAAACCATGCAGTGGTTACAATGTCAACAGTAATAATGTCACCTGCAATCTCTTATTTGTCGAGCCCTACCATTGCTATAAACATCGCGAAACTCTTTATTGGTCTTGATTTTGCAATCATTGTCAAAAAATCAAATCAATCTTGGACATATTTATTTGTTTGTTTGATGTTATGGATAAACATACATCAATTTGCAAATTATAAAACAAATCATTCGTAGTACCTACATCATTCGTAATACATAAACATGAATTACCTAAAACATTATGTAAACAATGGAGCGAGTTTGATATTAAAGATATAAGAAATTGAAATTAAAGATATATAAAAGATGAAAAAAGACAAAATAAGATAAGTAGGTAATTCAAAATTAAAACATGCAAATGATAATGGGATTCGTTGGAATTTAAGGGAATTTGGAGGAAAGGAGTTGGAATAAAGGAGTTAGGTATTCCATGCCTCATATCACTGCGTTATGGGCGATATACTCCTGCGATATTGCGGATGTGTGTTGTTGAATACACCAGTGTCATAAAACCTTTTATTTATACTGCTAACAAATGAGTGAAAACCATGAATTAATTATGACATTAGTGCTACAGTCTGGAATATGAAATAGATTTGAGTGTCTGATTGTTCTGCCTGACACATGGAATAGTAAATTACCTACTTATAATTTCATCAAAACAATTATCTATTTTGTTTAGAAGTGATAGGTCATTCTGTGTTCTTTGATTCTCAACGGGATTCATTTGACCAGACAAGACTTTTGCTCATCACTATTTCAATAATTAGACTTCACATCATTATTCTCACATCTCATATCACGTAGGTAAGTCAAATTTTTCAGTAATTTGAACGAAATGCATCCTCCGGGGCAACCTGGGAGGTGTGTGACACCAATTTCACAATAAACAAACAATAATACATAAAAATTGACATTTCGAGTCACCAGACATATTCGGTAGATCGGAGAAAGTTTGGTTATTCACATTGTATGTTGAAACAACCGATTTTGTAATGCAAATTCTTTCAACTGTCAACTCAAAAGATATTGTTTTCAATTAAGTATTCTAACTACAACTTATTAACTCTCAAAAAGTATGACTCACAAACCAACAATCTACATACCTACTACTTACATTTTTAATTATCGTAACAAAATCAACCTCCCAAACAATAAATCCGTGTCATTTCCTTACTTTTTAACATTATACACAAACTTTTTAGCGTCATCCATAAACTTTTTAGTATTATACACTAACTTTTTAGCATTATTCACAATTTTTTTAGCATTATACACAAACTTTTTAGCATTATACACAAACATTTTCATATTAAGGTAGGTATGTTATATAAAAATTTATATTTTTTAATTTATTTCTTTATTATTTATATTTTTTTTTCTATAATATTCTGACTGCGGGTATAATATTTGGCAGGACCGCTGTCAGTCTGCTGATTCATGTAAACTTATTGATGTTTTGTATATAAATACGTGTATGTATGTTTTTATATATATACCTTAATTGTATACTTAATATTTTTTGCACTTGTTTCCTACCTAAGCAATCTGCTCTATTTTATTTTTATAAATAACTAATGTTATTAACGAAATAATTTTGAATATTTTTTTAATTGGTATACCCACAGACAGGCTATGCCTTGTGGTATTTTTGTGTGTACGGTTGATTTATTATAAGTGATATTATGTTTATATATATTGTATGTTAACCGTGTACCAAATCTTAAATAAATAAATAAAATAAATATTAATTTGATGTGAAAATTGGGAATAGACGAATAAAGATTTGACTATGTTATGTATTTTTTTTCACTCACTTCGTGTTAAATGAATTTTAACATGGTGTTTTTTTTATCTTTGTTTTATTTTATTAAATTATATTTTTCGAGACAATCAAACACGTAACACAAATATTAAAAGATTCATTGGTTGTTTTCTGAAAATTGTTACTTTTGATTTTTGTTCTTCATTTCATAATTTTTTTTTTTCAGATATGGCCAGCCTCCGATTGGAATGTACCGATTCAGAGCGCCTCGCCCCGTGGAGCCATGGAAGGGAACTCGAGATGCCCTGGAAGAGGGTAATGTGTGCCCTCACAAGTTCCTACTCTTCGAGAACTACAAAGGTGAAGAGGACTGCCTCTTCCTCAACGTCTATACACCAAATTTACCAGAAAAGGGAAGGTGAGATAACAGTGTTATATTAGGTATATTTTAAATTATTATAACAAAATATTTTGTCAAAACTCGATGCAAATGAGACTTTTGAGTCAAAAAAACATCAAATAAGAAAAGAAGCGCAGTCGTTATTTTTAAATAATTTATGTGTTTTTACTCCTCACTACCCCAAGGGAATATACTGAGGAGTTATGAATTCGCGATTTTCAAGGCTATTTTTTATTGCAGATTATTAACAAGTATCATGCTGAGATTATATTCTGAAAAAGTTTCATCACAATGTATCTGTGTGTGTGTATATGTGTGTGTGTGTGTGTGTGTGTGTGTGTGTGTGTGTGTGTGTGTGTGTGTGTGTGTGTGTGTGTGTGTGTGTGTGTGTGTGTGTGTGTGTGTGTGTGTGTTTATTCTACTTTATCGATACTAAGTGATCCCAAGCTAAGGTTACACAAAATTTGTTATTTTAATTTTCAAATTGGTAAAATGGTACATCACGTTCATAAAATGACATTGAAGAATTATCAAGTTTTCATAATAAAATATATAAATCAATTTTTTAATATTAATAAATTAATTTAAAATAAGTAACAACACAATTTTTAACTTTATTCCACTAATTTACCAGACACAATTTATTCAGACAGACACACACAAAACTCACATAAAATGTTCTACTCCGAATTCTGAGTAAATCCATGTATGGGAACATATATGCTGCGAGGCCTCTAGTTGGTGTTATTAGCATGCAAAAATTCCACTACACCATACAAAATTTTCCTTCGTACACGCATCTTGGCTTAAAAAAGTCCACTACACCATACAAAATTTTCCTTCGTACACGCATCTTGGCTTAAAAAAGTCCACTACACCATACAAAATTTTCCTTCGTACACGCATCTTGGCTTAAAAAAGTCCACTACACCATACAAAATTTTCCTCCGTACACGCATCTTGGCTTAATAATGTCGATTCATTTAGAGAATTGAATTCTCATGATCGAATCGACAGTTGGATGGTCCAAATTTTAGTAATGTCTACGTGAATTTAAATGAGGCCTATTTCGATTGTATACATTATTTAAACAAAATAAAAAACTCAATTTCAAAAACGTTTTGAAAGTTTTAACGGATGAAAAATAAATTAAAAGGAAATTAAACATCTAATCAGCTCAATGACCCCTCAATAAAACTTTTAATAGTTTGGAACTAAGAATTTCATTTTATACCATACATATTAAAAACATTATGACGAAACTATGTACTTTCTACATGATACCCGTTAAGAAATTAGCGTAAGAATATATCATAAAATTGTGTGAGCATAACTCTCCACTGTTATATAATAGTGAGGAGTAGGTAAAAACATTTTGTACATGTTTATTTATATTTTAATAACGGTGAAATTATTTCATTTTCTTAAAAGAAAATTGAAAAACACTTAACACATCATCTTAATCGTGTTACGAAAAATAAAATGACGCAATTTGTATTTATCACCTTGACCGTCAAATTTAACGTACACCGGTATTTACATATACAAGATATATAATATAATATAATTTATGTATTATTGAACCTTTACATTAAGTTATAGCTGCAACTAGTTTTGCAAGGGTAATAATCCGTGTTTTTATTCATTCAATTTAAATAATAGGTTGGTCGAAAACTCTTTTCGTTTTATTCCCAAGGAAATCATTATTTTTTTCCCAATAAAGTCATTTAGTTTTTTTTTTCAATTATGTCATTTGTTTTTTTTTCGATAGTCATTTAGTTTTTTTTCGATAAAGTCATTTAGTTTTTTTTAATAAAGTCATTTAGTTTTTTTGTAATAAACTCATTTTGTTTTTTTTTATCAATATAAAGTCATTTAGTTTTTTTTTCAATAATGTCATTTAGTTTTTATTAATAAAGTCATTTAGTTTTTTGTAATAAACTCATTTTGTTTTTTTTTATCAATATAAAGTCATTTAGTTTTTTTTTTCAATAATGTCATTTGGTTTTTTTTTTCCATAGTCATTTAGTTTTTTTTTCGATAAATTCATTTAATTTTTTATAGGTAAAATCATTTAGTTTTTTTTTAATAAAGTCATTTAGTTTTTTTGTAATAAACTCATTTTGTTTTTTTTTTGTCAATAAAGTCATTTTGTTTTTTTTTTATCCATAAAGTCATTTTGTTTTTTTTATCAATAAAGTCATTTTTTTTTCCAATAATGTTAATTCGTATCTATTTTTGATGGAGGTCTTACAATTGTACTGTTTTACAACCAATATCGTACATACTTATATCGCATTTTCATTATTTAATTTGACAACTTACATAATTATATAGTAAGGTTTGTCTATGAAAAAGTTTTATTGATTCTGCACGTTGATTTTTGTTTGGTATCCTATCAATTAGCAGCATCTTCTGCATTATTTACTATCAAAAAGACAAAAATGCTGTTCAAGCGAAAGCATAATAACTCAATGAGTGTGGAGAATATGCATTGACACAACGCCAGTGCCGGATGATTTTTTTGGGCAATTTTGATGTTGAAGATGCACCGAGTTCTGGAAGGCCAGTTGAAACCGATAACTATAAAATAAAGGCATTGATTGATGCAAAGAGAGTTTAAATTTATCGATTTTAATCGTTTATGATTACTCGAAACGCCTTGGTTTAATTTTTGTCTTTCATTTTCACAAAGAAAAATCGAAATGACTCTCCGAATAAGTAACAAGATCTTACTGCTGCGTATTTTTATATTTTCAACTCTGACAAGGTCGGATGCGATTAAATGCGTCGGTCATAAATGCAATTATTGAGAAAGATAATTTCATACGATGTATATCTATCGTCCTCGGTCAGTCGCACAAACTGAATTTATTACAATATTTGCCAATGGTCTATGCGCGAATTTCTTCACACAATTTTGAAACAGTCTTGTAGCCATTTATGTAATAAGACAGAAAAAATCAAAGATAAATTAATTCACTAATCGTTTGCAGCAACATTAAACTATTTATTACCCAAAAAGACTAGTAGGTAGGTGTTACACAAAAGAATATCTTATATACCTATTCTGTTTCTTTCTATACGCTTATGACGTATAACAAAATAAATTGGAATTAAATTTCTAAACCTCTTTGTCAAATGAAAAAAAACGAGCCAATAACAGGATGTGGTCAAAAATTTAAAAATGCTCTCACGTTGTACCAAAAAGTTTTTTTTTATTTCGTTTAGATATGAACAGTAAAAATGAACATCAAAAATCATAGATTTATAACTAGTCGCATGTAAAACATGAGATACAACTGTCGATAGCGATAGTATGTATAGTTGAAGAATAAGAATCAAACTATAAACCCATAAATCCAAATTTTTGAAAATTTTTACACATGTTGGTATGTATGACAAGATAGGACAGTATGGAGGTCAGTCTGTTTTTCCTATCCAGAATATGAAAACAACATGATGGTATGTATGTATGTTTGGATATTAAGTATCTAACTATTAAGTCTTCTTATATATTATAATGCATAGGCCACTGCCATAGACATTGTCTGAAACGATGTCGTCACTAAATTCAATTTTTATAAAAATTGTTAAAAAAAATTGAGATGTGCTTCTACAATATTAATATTTTTATAGAAAATTAAATTATCTAGTTGGGGTGTTTCGGCTTTTTTCGATATTTTTAAATAAAAATTTAAATATAGGCAGTTAAACTCATAAATTTATCATAAAAAAAATATTTTTCTTAATAAAAAATGTTTGAGAACTCCTGGAATTAAAAAAAAAATAATTTTAGATTTTGTATTTGTCTATGTTTATACCAATTTTCAGCGTTCTAGCTTTTATGGTTTCTGAGATATATGGAAAAATAAACCAAAATTTCAAAAGTTGGTAACCCCTGATTGAAACAAAAATTCACAATTCTGAGTATAAAAGTTTTGTAGGCCTATAACTTTTTATATATTCTGAAAATTTGGGCTCTGTAAATTGAGCGGATCAAATGTAATAAAACATCAAAGGCGTGACTAAGATCTATGTAAAAATATACTTGGTAATCTATCAATAGTAAGGCGCCATAACTATGACAGAACTTCTTGAAGGCTTTAAAATTGTTTTTCGAGATCACAAAATCCGCATGACCAATGGGACCTTGAAGAGGCCCACGGACATCAACGAGGAGCTCCGATCTATAAGAGGACACCATTGGGTGGCAACAATCCCACAGGTTATGTTCCGAAATTTGGTCCGGGTATTGACAGAACTGACATGAGGCAGAGGAGGTAATTTTAAATTGGTGAAAATCGGTGAACTTTTACAATTTTCGTTTCTTGGACTTCTCAATTTTTCACAGTTCAATAAATTTATAAAAAGACAATGACAAGATTCCTTAGAGTTTTCTAGGAAATATATTTTATAATACTAGTTGCATGTAACACATGAGATCCAACTGTCGATAGCGATAGTACCTATGTATAGTTGAAGAATAAGTACCAAACTATAAACCCATAAATACAAATTATTTAATATTTTAAGATATTTGGTTTTCTACACAACACATGTACCTAGGTATGTATGTCAATATAGGATAGTATGGAGGTCAGTCCTTTGATCCTACCTAGAATATGAAAACAGCATGATGGTATGTATGTATGTTTGGAGATTAGTATCAAACTATTAAGTCTTCTTATATATTGTGTACCTATAGGCGACTGCCATACAAATTGTATGAAGCAATGTCGTCACTAAATTCAATTTTTATAAAAATTGTTAAAAAAAAATTGAGATGTGCTAATACAATTATTATATTTTTTATAGAAAATTAAATTGTCTAGTTGGGGTGTTTCGGCTTTTTTCGATATTTTAAAAAAAATTGGAAATATAGGAAGTTAAACTCATAAATTTATCATAAAAAAAATATTTTTCTTAATAAAAAATGTTTGAGAAACCCTGGAATTTTTTTGAAAAAACTCATTTGAGATTTTGTATTTTTCTATGTTAATACCATTTTTCAGCGTTCTACCTTTTATGGTTTCTGAGATATATGGAAAAATAAACCAAAATTTAAATAGTTGATAACCCCTGACTAAAACAAAAATTCAAAATTCTTAGTATAAAAGTTTTGTAGTCCTATAACTGTTTATATATTCTAAAAATTTGGGCTCTGTAAATTGAGCGGATCAAAAGTTATAAGGGGGGGGACACACACACACAGACACACACACAGACACACGGAATGTTCTACTCCGAATTCTGAGTAAATCCGTGCATGGAACATATATGCTGCGAAGCCTCTAAGTTGGTGTTTTTTGACTTCAAAGTTGGAAAAGCCGTGAAAAATGTAGACCTCTGCATACAATTCTCGCGTATCCTGGCTTGAAACATTGTCGATATGTTAAGAGAACAAAGTTCTCCTGAACAAATCGACAGTTGGATAACCGTCGGTATGTTGGTTTAGTGCCGTGGAGGCAGTTTGCAAATATATCAATCGAGCAAAAAGACACAAAACGGCGATCTGCGCACCCACGTGACGAGTTCAAGTTGTTTTATGACAATCGAATTTAATCATTGCTCAACTAGAGATATAAGTGGGCTATATTTTTTTGTATCGTTGTTTATGCTGAAGATTTCGAATCAAATAATATTTGATTCTCCTTTGAATATCTGTCTTAATAATTGTGAAGAAATCTTTTTGTGTAAGAATAAATAACATGGCTATTGTTGTCTGTTGAAGTAATTTGTCTTCTTTATTATGATATAATAAATGTATAACAAAATGAGCATATATTACCAATCATGTAAAGTAGAGCACGACACGGATATGTCACACTGATAAAAGTCATTTAAGTTCAATTCTATTATGCATGTCACATTAATAACTTTATTATCATGACAAAACAGATTTCATGTATAATCTCTTCTTTGATATTTTCCATGTTCATTATGTTAATTTAAAACAAGACTATTTGACAGACGAAAAAGAAATAAAAAGTTCGAATGAGAATGAAAGAAAAATCTAAAAATCTAAATCTGAAAAACAAAGTATAGGCTACCTGCCTATCTCAAAAACGATTATATGTATTGTAGGTATGCATGCAATGTGTGAATTAATTAATTTTATAATTTTATGATACAGTAGCAATCCAAAATTAATTAATATGTAATTTGATGATACAGTAGCAATCCAAAATTAATTAATTTGTAATTTGATGATACAGTAGCAATCCAAAATTAATTAATTTGTAATTTGATGATACAGTGACAATCCAAATTAATTCATTTGTAATTTGATGATACAGTAGCAATCCAAAATATCCAGTGATGGTTTGGCTACATGGTGGTGGATTCGCCATGGGTTCTGGTAACGCCTTCTTTTACGGTCCCGATTATCTAGTGGCTGAAGACATCGTCCTAGTGACACTCAACTATCGTCTCGGCACACTTGGATTCCTCAGTCTGGAGAACGAGGACGTACCTGGAAATGCTGGCTTAAAGGTTTACTTTTTATTTTATTTATTAAAGAAAAACATAGTGTCGAAGTCTAGCTTTTAAGTTTAATTCTTATATTCGGCTCTTGTTAATACTACCGCCTATACGTCCTTAAAACAAATATTCTAGTTGACTCCTGCGTTGGTACATTGTGTCTCAATATTGTGCACACTGGTTAAGACGGCTATAATTTGGCCTTATAATATCTATGTGCGTCATCAATTGAGTTACAATAATATTTTTTGGACAAATTTTTAACATCTCAATAGAGACGAAGTTAGAATACATTTAACGGTTTCAATGACATTGATTTGTTTCATAATACGTTTTTAAATTTTAGGATTTCCATTACAAACTCTTTACTACGAGCGTCATCGTAGTGCATAAATAAATAAATGAAAAAATATTATATTAGTGAAACCAGGAACTCAAGGCACCTACAGGGTTTACTACCCTGTCATTAGCTGGTATAATTGATCACCTTATGCGCTTGTGCAATGTTCACCAATTATGCCTTCTCATTGAGGCCCGTATCAATACAAATTTGAAAGTTCTATATATTTTAATAATGAGAAACTGATCTCTTGAAAATAAGCTGAAAAACACCATCACCATCTGTGAAATTACGAAGAAACCTTTTTATAACGCCATATATTGATAAATTGTAAACCAATCAATGACAGGTGCATTGAGTTCCTGGTACTCCTATAATATTCTAACTTCGTTTCTATTGAGTTGTTATAAAAATTGTAATATAATATGATAGACTCCCGACAGGGAAAAAAATCCGTAAATATTTAGTTAGGAAATTGTTGACATTGTGCGAAAATAGCTAGTAAATTGAGATGTTATAAATTTGTCATAAAATATCATTGACATGGAGTATTAATATAAATCAGTACAGTGATTGACAACCAAAAAAAAATAATAACAACAAAAGAAACATTTGAAAAAAATAGATAAATACCTACATACCATTAGCAGAAACAAGAAAACGTAACAATAGTCCCAATAATATTATCGTCTACAGGAATCATACCAAAAACACTCCAAAAAAATATACACATACTAAAGTTACCCCATACGTTATCAGCAACATACAAAAAACTACAATAATTATCAACACATGCACAATAGTCAGAAAATTTCTACAGTACCACTTTAAATAACTACACAAACACATAGCCTCACAACTTGAGTACGCTCCGTTGCGAAGGAAATCACTGGATCATAACCGAGATTATCATTTTTGCAATAATAATAATAATAAAAAAATCAATTTAATCCAAGTTACCGAATTTTGGAAAAACCATGTGTTGATAAAATTTCGTAAGTAAACTAAGGTACGGGATAAGCATGTATGTACCTACCTATCTTAAAAAAATCATACTCAGTTTGTAACTTGGTAGTTCATAATATAATTGATGACATAGTTTTGAATCTTCAGCCTTCAACACTATCTGTCACCACTTACCACGAACTGGAGATGAAGTACTTCACAGAATTGTTAAATCGGTAGTTATAGTTTTAATATAACCACTGGTTATACAAGAAATAGCTAAATATTTTAAAACGGTTTTTTCAAGTGTAGTTATGTCATAGTTATAGTTACGGGTGGTGCAGGTATAAAGACCCCAAATATTCCATACAAATTGTAAACAGTACGTTCCGAGCGTTTCCTGTCTCTTTCTTGCGCATACTATATAAAAGATAGAAGATATAGTGTGTCTCGTTTTCTATTATTTATATATTTGTGGCTCCGAGTAATGGCGGCTGTCATAAATTTGCTGTAATATGGTGAATGCATTTGAATTTTGAATGTTTGCGAATATCATCGTAACATAATTTTAAAAAGAGATATATCACTATTTCTTTATTCAAGCGTCATCACGCTAAAAATTCGCAGTCGTCGAAACCTAACTTTTTTCTTTTTTTTTCAATACGTATTCCATTATTTCATCGTAGGTATATATTACTATCATAATTATATTATACCTACTGTGTTTAGATATTATCATAAAAAAATACGAAATTGACCCGTACAAACGTCAAATGGTCAGTCATGAACAAAAATTACCAGCGACATCTATCATAACTATCAAATTTAACTATAACTACTGATTTTCGGCTGGTTATAGTTACGGCTAAAGTAACGGGCTAAATGCGTAGTTATATTTTGAAAAAACCCACCCTAAGTGGCGAATAGCTAAAAGATCAGTAAGGTATAACATAATCTTCATTATGAAAGTATTTTGTTACTGATTGTTTGAAAATTTGTACAGGACCAAGTGCTGGCTTTGCAATGGGTTCAGGAGAATATAGAATACTTTGGCGGAGATCCCAACCAAGTGACTATATTTGGTGAATCTGCTGGTGCAGCAGCCGTTCAGTATCTGATGCTTACTCCATTGGCCAAGGTACGTTTTTACACTTCTATCCGCTGAGTCTTTAGTCATTCTTCACATGAAGCTAAATCAACATAAGATAAATACATTGAGACAGCTATTATGTTTTCATGGATGTACATATCTAACAACCAATCATTTATCTAATAAGCAGGTACCTATCGATAATTATTTTCATTTCGCAATGTCCTTTTCCTGTGAATACCTTACTGAAAATACAACATTCTATTTACATATTTCATGTTAGTATGCTTATTTTTGATGAAGGTCTGCAATCAACATTTCCACGAGAAAATAAGTAGATATAGTCCGTTTCATTTAATAACTCTTTTTGTATTTTTGTGTTGGTAACCTTGCATAGTTGACAATCTGGCGAATTTAGTTCTACAGAGTTCCTAACATTTTGAATATTTCGCTAATCTCTGAATTTACAGATAATTGACTTAAAAAAACTCAGTATATTGTTTTTGCGGGTATGTCAAAAAACTAAGTTTTACTACTTTAAACTAATTTGTGACGAATACTACAGAATTAATTTATTCAACTAAGCGTGATCTATGTAAATTTTGTCACATTTGACGAAATGTTATATCTTACTTCTGACAACACTAAGAAATCTTACCATTCATGAATTATTAAATGAAACGGACAGTACAGACTTACTTCTGATAATAATTGTCGTCAAAGTATTTTTTGCTATGTCACAGATTGTCTATCGAGATACACAAAGCATACATCCACGAAAAATACGCAACCGGAATTGATACTTAACGCTTCCTAAAAATATACAAGAATTCTTGACAATTCTTAAATTAATAGATAGTTGATTATTATGTAGATAACATAATTGATCGTTATTTTTCTTATTGTTTTATTGAATTGCTTAACAATGACTTCGGAAGGAATTTTTGATTAACTGGCGGATTCGATTCATTCCCAATTACTAATAATCTCACTAGTTGAACTTGCGAAATAAATATAAAGGATGTTCATTAAAATATGAATATGACTACAAGTATAAAAAAATTGAAGGAGAGAGAGAGAAAGGTTTGGAATTTATCGACTATTTTAAATTTACTAACAAACTTCTAAGTAACTAATAATTACTTGGTAAACTGCTAGCCCTAGAACAGGGTTACCTAGTTGGGCAGCAGTAATCTTCATAATAGTCTTTGTGATAAAGGTGTGAAAAAATAAATAAAATAAATAAATTAGATCGGACGAAAAGTGGACAAAGAATGTGCTGACTTGGAGACCTCGTATGACAGAGAGAGGTGTGGTGCGACAGCAGTTGAGATGGAGGGATGATATACAACGATATGGTGGCACGTCCTGGATACACAGAACAGGACAGGACTACGTGGAGTCAAATGGAGGAGGCCTTCGTTCAGAAGTGGGCGGAAATAGGCTAAATAAAGAAGAAGAAAAAGTTTCCATTAAACAGATTGAAATTAAATGAAATTGATAAATAAGTTATTACAGTAAAACATGGTAGCTAAAATAATTTGTTAGGTATAAAAAAGTAGAGAATTGTGCATCAGTACATAGATATGAAGGTACCTATAATAATTATTTTTAATAAACAGAATTCAGTGAACTCACGGATAACCGGTTCATAAACTAATTCGTTAAAATAATTTTAATAATAAATTATATCAACATGGAGAGTTCAATATTAAATTTACTAGTAATAATAATTACACAGTATGCACTCGCGATGACCATGATTTTTATAGCAATAACTTTACTATGCACTTGTTTTAAACTTAAAATATATTATGCGGTTGATGACATGAATAACATAAACAGGTTCTCTCCAACTTTTATCGACAATCTCAATATATTTTAATTAGTTTAAAGATTTAGGTTTCAAATTAGACTTTCTCATTTTTTAGGTCATTGAAAAAACTGGTCCATATCAAAGATCTAATTGATGTGTTGAATTGAGGATATGATTCAAATGTTCAGAACTAACCGTGTTCAGGTTTGTTGTGATTAAATTAAAGAACTGTGTCAGGGAATAATAACTAAAAGCATCTCATATTTGGGTCGTTCACATCAAAGAGTTCCATTTATTTTATTTTATTTTAATTTATTTTATCGAGTAAAAACAGTCATATCTACAATGTATAAACACAAATGAGTTACCAGCATATGGACCGGTGAAGACTCTCGATATTACCAAAGTTGATTGATTTTTTTATTTTCAAATCTAAATAATAAAAAATCAATTATTCAATTAATAAAAAAATAATCAAATAAATCAATAAATAACATAAAAAATATGAGTTTAAATGGAAAAATTACGAAGCGAACGCCATATATCACTTATGTTTAGTAATTAAGAATCAGATTATTCCAGTAATTCACGTACACCTCAACCTCAGTTGTTATGATCTGCGACAATGCTCATTGGCGATGTAGAATATATACCTACGGATACTATAAATTAAAGGAACTAAAATGTAATGTTCTATGGAAATCTATTTGTATGTTAATTGTTTTATAAACGTCCCAAAATATTATTGATGTAACGAGCGAAAGAAAGGAAAAACCCAAAATTTTAAAAAAAATATTTTTCTCAACATTTATAGGTCCACGGAAGCAAAGTTATTACTTACTCTTTAAGATTGATTGAAAATAAACTAATTTCAGGGTTTGTTCCACCGTGCCATATCTCAGTCAGGATGGACTACATGCCCATGGGCTCTAGCGGAAAATCCCCGAGAAAGAGCTTTCGCTTTGGGAAAAGTCTTAGGAATGGTCACAAATAACACAGATCAACTTCTTGGTAAGAACCTACCTAGAAAACAATTTACTGGCTATTTTCGCACAATGTCAACAATTTTATATTTACGGATTTTTTTCCCTGTCGTGAGTCAATGATGTTATATGACATTTTTTTAACAACTCAATAGAAAAGAATTTTTATTCTAGGAGAACCAGGAACTCAAGGCACCTACAGTGCTTACCGACTTGTCATCGTCTGGCCTACGTGATCACTTTATGCGCTTGCGCAACTTTCACCAATTATACCTTCTTATTGAGTTCCCTATCAAACCAATTTTTGAAAGTTCTTTATATTTTAATCATGAAAATCTGTTCGTTTGAAAATAAGCTGAAAAACACCATCGCCATCTATGAAGTGACGAAGAATCTTTTTTGTAACGCCATCTATGGAGATATTGTTTTGTTAACAATGAAAGCAACAGTCCTTATACATGAGGTGACAGTGCTTTTTGCACAGATGTCACCCCTGAACCGCGCCAGAATTATAAGTTCATTTTTGGCTTGTTTACTTGCTTGTACCAATGTACATATATAATAATAATAATAAACACTTCCTTGCAAAGACTGAAAGACTGCCAAAGATTGTAATGCGCGAGATACCAGAGGGACGCCGACCACCGGGAAGACCATCAAAGATATGGAGGGAGAGCTGGACATCCTCGTCCCAGGACCTGTAAAACAGATCATAGATCTACAAAAATAGGAAGAAGACTTTCTTGCACCCTGCGCAAGTGGCGCATTTATTGCCAAATGGCAATTTCTTCCAACTAACCAGTGTTATATATGTAAATCGAATATTTTTACAGTTGCATATACGTAAACATTGGATTTTTCCCTGTCGGGAGTCAATGGGAATGACCAACTATGCCTTCTTATTGAGTTCCCAAAGGGAGAGTAGGAGTCGCCGTAGCAATATAACTTAGTACATATTTTGATTAAGTTTTTAAATAATATACTTAATGCTTCGTCACCAGGTTTCCTCCGTGCTATACCGAGCGAACGTCTGGTGATGGCTGCTCAGAAGATCCTCACAGTCGAAGACGCCAGACGGAACATTGGTATTCCCTTCGTACCTTCGGTGGAACGTCACGAAGGTAGTGGGCTGGACCGTCCTTATCTTACTCAGGATCCACTGCAGGTGATACAGTCAGGAAACTACACCAAGGTTCCATATCTGACCGGTTTCAACTCGCACGAGGGACTATTATTCGTAAGACGTAAGTTCAATCAAATTACATACATCATTTCGACTACTCGGCTCTTACGGGACATTCGAAAACAAATAGTCTAAGAGATAGTGACGTCAAAAAACAATTCAATTTTTAATTGCTGTTATTTTGATATTACCTTCCTTATTGAATATTGGTATGAAAGAGTTAAGTCTGGCACCTGGGAGTGGTTGCGTTTACCAGTGCGCATCCCCTTTCTATATGAGAAAATGGTAGATTTTAGTATCATTAGTGTGATATCTTCGTGTCGACGGAGATTCCCGAATGCATTAGTTGGATGCATTCGATATATTGAATGAAGTGCGCGTCTTTTCCGCTGCCCAGGCCAATACCGTAAACACCGTGTACCTACTTCGTTATTATTAATTGTACCTATATATTTGCATGCATTATTTCGAGTGTTATATTTTATATATATATATATATATATATATATATATATATATATATATATATATATATATATATATATATATATATATATATATATATATATATATATATATATATATATATATATATATATATATATATATATATATATATATATATATATATATATACTTAATATATATATATACTTAATATATTAATATATTTGTATGTGAATAAAGTCACTGAATCATATTCTCGACTCATTATTCACATATTTACCAATTAGTATCTCTGTAAGTCATTTTTGTGCTCTTATATCATCCATCTGATTACAATGAAACTTGATGATATGTTTATATCATCCATCTGATTACAATGAAACTTGATGATATGTTTATATCATCCATCTGATTACAATGAAACTTGATGATATGTTTATATCATCCATCTGATTACAATGAAACTTGATGATATGTTTATATCATCCATCTGATTACAATGAAACTTGATGATATGTTTATATCATCCATCTGATTACAATGAAACTTGATGATATGTTTATATCATCCATCCGATTACAATGAAACTTGATGATATGTTTATATCATCCATCCGATTACAATGAAACTTGATGATATGTTTATATCATCCATCTGATTACAATGAAACTTGATGATATGTTTATATTATCCATCTGATTACAATGAAACTTGATGATATGTTTATATCATCCATCTGATTACAATGAAACTTGATGATATGTTTATATCATCCATCTGATTACAATGAAACTTGATGATATGTTTATATCATCCATCTGATTACAATGAAACTTGATGATATGTTTATATCATCCATCTGATTACAATGAAACTTGATGATATGTTTATATCATCCATCTGATTACAATGAAACTTGATGATATGTTTATATCATCCATCTGATTACAATGAAACTTGATGATATGTTTATATCATCCATCTGATTACAATGAAACTTGATGATATGTTTATATCATCCATCTGATTACAATGAAACTTGATGATATGTTTATATCATCCATCTGATTACAATGAAACTTGATGATATGTTTATATCATCCATCTGATTACAATGAAACTTGATGATATGTTTATATCATCCATCTGATTACAATGAAACTTGATGATATGTTTATATCATCCATCCGATTACAATGAAACTTGATGATATGTTTATATCATCCATCCGATTACAATGAAACTTGATGATATGTTTATATCATCCATCCGATTACAATGAAACTTGATGATATGTTTATATCATCCATCTGATTACAATGAAACTTGATGATATGTTTATATTATCCATCTGATTACAATGAAACTTGATGATATGTTTATATCATCCATCTGATTACAATGAAACTTGATGATATGTTTATATCATCCATCTGATTACAATGAAACTTGATGATATGTTTATATCATCCATCTGATTACAATGAAACTTGATGATATGTTTATATCATCCATCTGATTACAATGAAACTTGATGATATGTTTATATCATCCATCTGATTACAATGAAACTTGATGATATGTTTATATCATCCATCTGATTACAATGAAACTTGATGATATGTTTATATCATCCATCTGATTACAATGAAACTTGATGATATGTTTATATCATCCATCTGATTACAATGAAACTTGATGATATGTTTATATCATCCATCTGATTACAATGAAACTTGATGATATGTTTATATCATCCATCTGATTACAATGAAACTTGATGATATGTTTATATCATCCATCTGATTACAATGAAACTTGATGATATGTTTATATCATCCATCTGATTACAATGAAACTTGTTGATTTGTTCAGCCGTGAAAATTTTCTGGAATTTTTTTCTTCTCCAATTTTTTTTATTTTTTTTTACATATTTCAGTAAAAGTAAGCACATATTTCACAAACAAACATATTTTATTAACACAAATTATATTGAAATAATGTTAAAATCTGTAATTTTCACATGTAAAGAAGATACGCACTGGTAAACGCAACCACTCCCAGGTGCCACTTACCTTTTTCATATTTATATTTAATAAGAAGGAAAATATCAAAAAACATCCAAAAAATGATTAATCGAAAACGTTGCTATCTCTAACTAAATGATAATATTCTAAGCCGATGTCTCAGGTTTTGATGATGGCTCAATTTTTGATGATGATGTGTTAGTTTTTTTTTAGTAATTATTATTAATTTTTAGTTTACATAGCTAATTTAACAACATAATTTGAATATTCGTGAACTCGTATTTATTTCAACATTTACTACAAAATCATTATATATTTTTTGAACAAACCGACTCCAAAAATCGGTTTACATGATAAAGAATTATTCGCGCATGATACGGATGCTTTTGCAAATTGAAAAGTTCGATTATTTTCTTTAGCATCCCATCATCAGATCTTTAAGTAAGTCAAATTGATAACTTCCTCCCTTTTTAAAGTTGGTTATACAAACGTGTATAATCTGCATAAAAAATAGTGATATAAACAAGTATCTTGTACATAGTATGGAATGTAAGTATTCTAGAAAGAAAAATCTGCAGAAAATCATCGAAATACCCGATATATCTTGATTACTATTGCAAAACAAACTTGATCGTGTTTTATATGTAGATATACCTACCTATTTATTATGAAGGTATGTAGTGTTTAGTTACGCCTCAATTGATAATATGGTAGATTGTCATTCATCTGGAAAATCTAGTTTAACCTGCAAAGCACCTTATTCCAACGAAGGAAATATATTATACTAGCGAACCCGACAGACGTTGTCCTGCCCGAACGTTAGGTTTCTTGCTATAAGCTGGTTTTGCAAACGTTTTTTTCGATAAACCATATAATATTGTAAGTGACATTTGACATCAGGGGGGCAAGTCTGGTTCGTCCGGCGAAATCAAAACCCTAGTGATTACCCATATCATGGATATAATTATCGTATGGAGTTCTATAACATCTAAAGATATTGTAGAACTACATATAATAATTATATCCATAATATGGGTAATCACGAGGGTTTTGATTTCGCCGATTGAACCAGACTTGCCCCCCACGTTTTTACGGTTCACAAATTTATGTTTTTTTGTTACGTAGGTGGTACATACTTATAGGTATATGTAAATAATAATGAATCTCCTGTTTTACGTTTTATTGTATATCTTTAAAGTTAAACTGTTTGCATAACATCAGGCGTAAAAAATGACATGTTTTTATTTAAATTACACTAATATCGATTCTAAACCATCCAGAGACCCACTCAAACACACACAAACAATATCATCAAAATCGGTCCAGCCGTTATGGAAGAGTACCAGTGAATGTGAGGTCGCTTTTGGCTTCCAATTCAAGGATATACACATATTAATTGTTTAATTTATAAAAAAATAACCTAATAAAGATTTAAAATAGAGTTTTCATAAACTTCACACACAAAACATTAAATTTATTCAATTACACTGCTTTTTGGCAAATAACACCCCTTTGGGGTGAAAATCCATACGCAAATTAAAAAAAAAAGAAATACCTAAGTATTAATATTTTTATATATATACGCTTTTACAGGATTGAGGAAAGACCCTACTTTATTGGTTCAAATAGAACGAGACTTTAATCGGATGATTCCTCTAGACTTAAACATTCCTGGTGGAAGAGATGGTCCTGAATCTCAGATTGTCTCTGATAGAATCAGGCAATTCTATCTAAATGGAAGGAGAGTTAACATGGAGACTTCTCCTGAGATGATTTTGGTATGTAGCTGCGTATTTAATGAACCTAACATAAAACATATTGAACATTAAGACCACATATTTTTGTTCTTTATAGGCGCATTCTGGAGACTTACGATATTTATCGTCTCAAAGATCCAGACTGAAAACACAATTAAAAACTGTGTCTCCACCGGGAATCGAACCCGGGACCTTTGGCTCAGCAATCAGATACCTAACCAACTGTGCCATGAAGGCCGACAAAAATACTCATTTATACTCATTTCAATTACAATTTTACTTTACCTTGCACTTTTTCCCAATGTTCATATTTCTTATACATTGTCTTATTCCTAAGTGATTGATATCTAATAATAATGATCAGAATAATGGGTTTATAATTTATATAATTTTTATGTTAAATTATAATGTACAATACAATTAATGTGAACACATCAGGTGGTTTAGCCACACGGGAAGAATGAATGAATAATTTATGACAAAGCAAATAAAGCAAATGGAATGAGATGCTGGTTTCTTCCAAGAAATGAAAGACTCAGCCATGTGGATAACATCTGAATAATGAAAACGTTAAAAGGACGAACTATAGACAGACATGTATGAAACGATGCATGACTGCAGATGAAGCAGTGGATGCTTACTAAGATAGGAAAATGTGAGGCTTGGTTCTCTCTGCATACTACATTAAAGAAATGTATGTATGTTCTTTATAATAAATTAAAGTAGCCCAAAAACCAATTATAATTATATAATACCTTATTTATCAATATGAATAATTCCAGCTACTGACAGACTTGATGTTCCTACGACCTCTAGTTAAAACTATAAGATTACAGAAATCTGTAGCCCCCGAAGTTCCTATTTATGTGTACCGTTTTGCATTTGATGGAGCCCTCGGTCTATTCAAGAGATTCCTCGGAATAAATCGTCCTGGGACATGCCACGGCGATGAGATGGGATACCTATTTAAGTTCGGTGGACTCAATATAAGGCTGGACGAGGACTCGACAGAACTATTTGTTAAGAAAAAGATGGTTAAGATGTGGACCAACTTTGCCAAATATGGGTAAACATTTATTTTATTATTATGTATTTATTTTTTAACATGTTAGTTGGCAACATAATGAAATTATTACAAGTATAAAGAGTTTAATCAACTTTGATTAAAACTGTGTTTTTATACTCATAATAATTTACTAAATATATTTTAATGCTTTGAAAAAACTTTAATAATAAACATACTTACAAAAGAAGTCAACAAATTATGAAAGATTAAAAAATAAGCAGGTAGGTACCACAGACCTAACCTCTAGACATGACAAAAGCAAGGTTTTTTGATAAGTTCACACGTTACCTGCCATAAGTTCACACGTTACCTTTATATTGATTGCCACCAAAATTTGGTGGCAATCAATATAAAGTGTTTGGTGGCAATCGACATAAAGCTTAGTAAAAATCTTATAAACCCCTTTAGTTCTAGACTTATAAGCTTCTTAATTTTACGTTTATTACAGAAATCCAACACCAGAGACAACGAGCAAGGATCTTGGATTCACCTGGGAGCCAGTATCGTACAACTTAAAAGCGCTCAATTTCTTGGACATCACGAGTAACTTCTACCCCAAAGTTGGGCCAGAATATCAAAGAGTAGCATTCTGGGATCAACTGTATAATGAATACAATGGAGAACCGTGGTAGATATTCAATTAGCAAAATGAACTAAGATCTCTCTTTGGGAATATAATCAATTTATGAAGTCATTCCCATATTGATTTGATTATTCAAAATATAAACCACGTCAATGTGCTCGGTTATGACGATAACAAGAGAATTTTTAAATGTCCTATCTACCTGTACCTGCTGATATGATTGACGAAATGAATGCATTTTTAATTAAGCCTTTATTTCCGTTTAAGATGAAGCTCACGAGAATCTTTAAATTAATACACTTTTGAAAATACCGTCAACAGCGCTACTTATATTGTTGATGTGTCATTTTGTTCTATGAATCCAGTGATATAATAATAACTATGTTTTTGATTGAATCTATTGTTCTAGAAAATAATATTAAGTTATAAAATAGATTTATATTAAACTAATTAGGAAATTAATAATTGTGTGTCAGGAAATCTGTGTAAATATTTGTATTAAGTTTTTATTTTTATAATACTGTTATTGACTAAATAAATATTTTAGAAATATCTAAATTATTTTTTTTTATAGTTATAAAAATAACAAATAAGAATGATAACGATAAAAAATTAATAAGAATGTGAAAATCAGTGGCGCAGCTAGAAATTACGGATCTCATGCAAAAATTACACGAGGGCCTCCTAATGAAATAATTTTAACTACATATTTGCACATTTTAGATACTCACATTATAGTTGTCTGCCTTCGTGTTTCAGTTGGTTAGGTATCTGACTGCTGAATATAGGTCCCGGGTTCGATTCCCAGTTTTAAAGTGTTTTAAAGTTCCACAGTTTTAAAGTGTGATTTCAGTATAGATCTGTAAGACGATTAATATCATAAGTCTCCAGAATGTGGAAACTTGTTATTAGGTGCATGTTAAATTAATATTTGACGTAGTGCCTGTTAGTTGCTCAAGAAGAAATATAAATAAATAATAGGGTTATTAATTTAATCAGAAATAAGCCCACCCATTTTTAAATTGGTTATTCATCTTGTTATTATTAATTCATTAATTTCCAGCACTATTGAGGTGAGATATTCACGAAAATGATATTTCACGTATGTAATTTAATATTTTCAAAGATATCAATAAATTTTAAAGACCTTTTAAAGAAAAATTTTTTCCGTTCTGTTTATTAGTTTTGACAATAAATTCGGGGCCTCTGTCAGGCTGAGCCTTCATGCTTTACAAGACCCCGCTGTTAGGTAGCTACACCACTGGTTGTGATTGGCTAAATCAAATTCTATTAATTCAAATTATAATTCAACACTATTTTAATAATTTTTCTCCCATAATGAGATTTTCTAATATATTTTATTTAATTTTATGTAGCTTCTCCGGTAACTAACAGATGCTATGTCAAATAATTATTTAACACGCACCCAATAACTAGTTGCCACATTCTGGAGACTTACGATATATATTGTCTCACAGATCCAAACTGAAAATACAATTAAAAACTGTGTCTCCACCGGGAATCGAACCCGGGACCCTTGGATCAGCTGTCAGATACCTAACCAACTGAGCTACGAAGGCTGATGACTTTAGTTACAAATAGTGTGTAATTTATTTAAATTTTATTTCAATGGATTGTACCTATTCGCTATTATTTATTTTAATGATATTCAATCATGAATTGAACTAAGTTACACTTTTTGTTTAGCAAAAAAACATGATCATAGACAAACACCAATCTAACTGGTAAATTAACGTAACAATAATAATTATACAGTAGTTATTTAATAAGTTAGAATTGATAAATAAATTTTATGTAAGCTTAAGTATATTTCCCTTTGAAGAAACACATTAATACATATTCATTTGCTTACATAATAAATAATCAATAAAACACGTTTCTGATAATACTTTTTCAATTGAAGAGTATTATTCTTTAAGTTTTCTTTTCTTGTTTCCTGCTCTCGGCCTCTGAACCTCCCCGACCATCACTGCCGTGGGACTGAAGACATGCGTCTCTATTTCAGTTGGTGCGTGGTAGTAGTCAATGTGGTGTTTCACAGCATTCCATATCTTCTCCTCTTGTAATAGTTTGGTGACAGCTTCTATGTCGGGAGCCATGTACCGATCTTTATCCCATGACCTAAAAAACAATCAAGTACCTTGTTGATAAAAAATCATAATTTTTTTTATTTTTATCTCAAATAAACTTATTTCTTCGAAATTGTTTTTTCTCAAATGATGTGTATAAATATATGATAGAATGAAAAATGAGGACATAAGGAGAGAATGCAAGATAAACAAGGATATTATAAGTAAATGCCTTGAAGTGGTTTGGACATATTGAAAGAACGATCAACGACAGACCAAAAAAATGTACGTGGGTGTAAAAGATGGAGTAAGTAGCAGGGGTCACCCCAGAAAGTGATGGCATGACCACATGAATGATATTTTGAAAGAAAGAAACATGAGAAGCTTAAACATTGAAGAACATGTATGAGACGATTCATGGATGTAAAGGAAGCCAGGATTGTGTACAAAAATAGAGAATTATAGTTCTCGGTTCTCTCTAGGACTTGATGTGATGGTATGTATGTGTCCAAAAATAAATAGATATGATTGAAAAAATATTATTAAAAAGGATATTGTAATAACATGTAAAAAAAGAGAATTTAGATGAGTCAGTGGCAGAGCGGGCATTGTGTTGGCATAGCAATCCAGCGATGGTGAGTTCGAACCCCACCCAGATTCCTCGACCCATATTTTTCACTGTGCATTTTTTCACATATAATAGGACAAAATCACAAATAAGGATGGTAAAAGTATTAATACTACGTTGAAAATTGCAAAAAAAAGCATTGGCATAAAAAATGTTATAGAATATTGTCCATAGATGCCTCTGCTGTGGATGTTTTGAAGTTATTTCCCATAGAGTGTGTTTTATAGAAGGTCGACAAGCCTTTAGTGAAAATTTATTAAGAAAGTTGAGGACCGTCCATAGTCCCCCATTTGTAAATTTAGGGAATGTAGGAAGGTGTAGGTTATTTTAAAATAACCTACACCTTCCTTTTTATTTTAAAATAATGTATTTAACTTGAAATAACAGGAGAATACATATGAAACAATGCATGGATGATATATTAAGAAAGAAGTGTGAGAGAAGTCAGATTCTCTCTGCCCATTCTTAATGATTTATTCTAATGATAACGATAATGACTTACCTGACAACACTTCGCACCACTTTATGTGCTTCTTCAATAGGAACAGTAGTCTTCAACGGTCGTAAAAACTCTATAGCTTGACAAGCTGCCAATAGTTCAATAGCAATCACACGCTCCACATTTTCCACAACCTAAAATCAAAGTCAATGTAACTGAGCTGTGTATACTAAAAAACTCAAAATAACAAAATTAGAAAGATATGTATTTGACGTACCATCAAACATTTCCTGGCCGAAAACCCTCCCATGGAGACATGATCTTCTTGGGCAGCGCTGGTACTCAAAGAATCCACACTACTTGGATGACACAGGACTTTATTTTCTGATACTAAAATAATATGGAAATATTGTATAAATTAGAAAAGTATATAGAGAAATGAAATAACCCTTACAATATATATTTTTTGACTTTCTTGAAAATTCTTCATAATAATTATGAAATAAAAGTTTACAAATATTTTATATAATTAAATTCACTCGATTAATAGAGTTATTAAAAACCATTTTGAAAAAGCACTTGGCAAGGTTTGTGTGTTCCATGTTTCATTATAGATGCTGATAATATTGCCTAAAAACACCTCCATAAGGTGAAAAGCATAAGTCAATAAAAAAAATTGTCAATAATAAGACGCATATTGTTTGTCAATAATTTATCACAAATAGTTTCAATTTTTTTACCAAAAGATTTAAAACCGGCATTTTATACCAACAACAAACCTTGAAAACTGTTAATCAATTCACAAGATAAAGTCAAAAATACTCTGGGGAGCATGAGTGTGATAATTGTTCCGCTATTTGTTTTGGAAAAACGGGGTGTGAATTCGAGACTAGAGTCAAATGCTAAAGAACACGTAAGATGCATAAAAAATGATAACTTCTCTGAATTTGTACAAAATTTTATACTAAAACGATCATCATTTTGAAATGCAATCGGCTACAAAATTTTTGCATATTAATAAAAAAAGTTTATGTTTGGATAATATAGAGTCACTGGAAATACTAAAAATCAATCAATTAAAAATAACATAGTAAATAACTAATTAAACTTAACTTTCAGTCCGCTATTAAATATGTTTCCTACCTATTTTTTCCTAGTCTTTCTTACCAATACAAAAGTACTTCGTACTCCACAAGATCCGCCCCTAATTACCTCTCATTTCATAAAATATTAAAGATGGAATGTGTAGTTTAGGAAATATTTATACTATACATATATTATTACTAACCTAGAGCAGCTGCAGTGCAATGCGCAAGCATAAAACCTGAATTGATTCCGCCTTCTTTTACTAAAAATGCTGGAAGCTCACTGAGAGCTGAAATAAAAAAAATACAAAGTGGATTATGAATATTTTGGAAAATATTAAATTTTAATTTTATATCCTGTTAAAAAAAAAATTAACAGTAAAATTATTTGAAATATTTATAAATTTGACAGAGATAAGCAATAAGCACTCAAGACAGTGTATAAAATGCTATTTTTCTGTGTCAAGAGATTGGAAAAATTAGCCATATGCATCACATAATATGTGTAACCCATTTGACCTATTTTATAGAAAATTTACCACTAGTAAAATGATTACCTGGATTAACAAGTCTTTCAACTCTCCTTTCACTCATGGAAGCCAGCTCATGTATAGCAATTGCTAAGTAATCTAGAACTTTGGCAGGATACTCTCCGTGGAAATTACCAGCAGATATAATTTCTCCTCTATCAGCAAATACAATCTAAATGTAAAAATATATTGAATATTACATTTTATAGGAAAGTAATAGACATATCAAACATTTATTTTACTGAACATGCATCGATAATTAAGTCTACAAACGGTTCAACTAAATATAAAAAAAATGATATCCCCTATATCAATTTGATATGAAATATGTATTTACATAATTATATAATAAATATGAAATATGTATTTACATATTATATAATATATGAAATATTTTTTCTCACCGGATTATCAGTTCCACTGTTGATTTCCGTTGTTATAATTTGGCTGACAAAGTTGATGGTATCATGAACAATACCGTGAACTTGTGGACAACATCGAAGAGTGTATGCATCTTGCACTCTATTGCAGAATCTGTGAGACTCTAAAAAAAACAAAAAAAAAAGATTTTTAAAATGCACTTTTTTGTTACAATTCAATATATAAATACTGAATCCAAGATTGAATCAAGCATAAGTTCCTAAAAGTTGATGCACAGACAAATTAAATTCTATAAACTATATGAATAAAAATCAACACTTACGAGCTATCTGCGATGGATATGTATCTGAATGAAGAAGAGCTCTGAGTCTTTTAGCAACCTGAATCTGTCCCTTGTGTGGTCTAATCGCCTGCACATCGGAATCAAATGCTCTAGAAGTGCCCTTCAATACTTCCAATGTCATAGCAGCTACTACATCAGCCTGCCTGGCTACATTAGCAGCTCGTTCCACAGCCTCAGCTCCCAGACTAGTAATCAACTGTGTACCATTTATAAGAGCTATTCCTTCCTTAGCATGTAATCGCATTGGCTTCAAATTATTTTTCTCCAAAACCTGTGAATAATAACTATAACAGTTAGATAAACAAATACATATGTACCTATATAAAATAAAAACTTGGACTATCATTTGATGAAAAAATAAATAATATAATGATAAAAAAATAACCATGGCAGAATCTCCCCACCCTGTTGTTGGACTCCACATTCTACCTTCACCCATAATACCCAAGGCAAGATGAGACAGAGGTGCCAGATCTCCACTAGCACCGACAGACCCTTGCTCTGGCACCCATGACAAACAATTATCTGAAAAATAATAAAAATGATACCTCAGGAACAAAATAAAAAGGATAAATTATTAAGATAGCATTTTATTTTTTCATTCAAATATTAATATAGCTCAAACAAAAATTAGAAATGCAAATGCAATAGATATAGATAATGTATGAAAATAATTGTTCTCACGGTTGAATGCATTAACCAAACACAAGAGTGTTGAAAGAGATATTCCGCTGTATCCCTTAGCCAAAACATTAATCCTCAGAGCAAGAAGCATTCTAGTTCTCTCTGGAGACAGAGGATTGCCCACTCCAGCTGCATGAGACCTGATCAAGTTATATTGAAGCTCTTCCAATTTGTCATCGGGGATGGTCGTGTTGGCAAAGTTGCCGAATCCAGTTGTGATTCCATATACCACTAAAACAACAAAAAAAATAGTGTTAAACACAGTGCACATTTACATTGGTAAAAATCAACTTAATTACTATTTGACTTTCTCACTTATAAATTCTTACTAACAATCTGTTATATTAAACAAAATAAATTAAAAATTGTTAGAAAATTAAGTTCCATTTTTTAGTAACATTGTTATAATTTTTGACACTAACTATATAGTATTGATTAATAGATCACCATTATCCGTAGGTATTATATACTCTTTGATCACAATTTAAACTAAAAACAAATTGTTTTATTTACTTGAAACAATTTCTTATTAATTTGCTTTAGAGTTGCATCAAGAATTCAATTAAAAATATTTAAGAGGGTGACTGCTGCCAACTTACCTATTTTTTCAATTTGATATACCATCATTATTACTTAACGAATCATTTTGAAAAAAAGAACCTAGTTAGTTTGGATATTAATAAAGAGAAATATACCTTAACTTTTTGATTATGTTCTGTATATATTCTTGTAGGTAAATAATAAGCATACCCCAATTTTAGACATTAATCTTAAATTTCTAAAAAAATATAAGGTATAGAGCAATATTTTTTTTTTATAAATTAAAGAACAAAATACCTGGAAAAATATGATATTACGTTGCATGAACGCATCAGGTTAAGTAAATAAACCAAAAAAACTTTTATTACGCAATGGCGCTGAATGGAAAATAAATGTTTTTTGGTTTATTTACTAAACCTGAAGCATTAATGCAACGCCACATCATATTTTTCTAGATATTTTTGTCTTCTTTAATTTAAAAAAAAATATATTACTCTACGCCTTATAGTTTATTAAAAATATTTGATAAACGTTGAAAATCGGGGTATGCCATTATTTTTCTACAAGAATTTATACAGAACATTATCAAAAAGTTAAGGTATATTTTTGTTTATTAATATCCAAACTATCTAAATTATTTTTTTCAAAACGATTTGATAAGAAATAACGATGGTATATCAAATTGAAAAATAGGTAAGTTGGCAGCAGTCCCCCCCTTAAATAAATCATTAGTTGAGTAAACCATAATGTTTCAAGCCAGGATACGCGAGATTGTATGCAGGATCTATATTTTTCACGGTTTTTCCAACTTTGAAGTCAAAAAACACCAACTTAGAGGCTTCGCAATTTTGAATTTTTGTTTCAGTCAGGGGTTATCAACTTTTGAATTTTTACTTTATTTTTCCATATATCTCAGAAACCATAAAAGCTAGAACGCTGAAAATTAGTATGAACATAGGAAAATACAAAATCTCAAATTGGTTTTTACAAAAAATTTCCAGAGTTTCTCAAACATTTTTTATTAAGAAAAATATTTTTTTTATGATAAATTTATGTGTTTAACTGCCTATCTTTCCAATTTTTTTAAAAATACCAAAAAAAGCCGAAACACCCCAACTAGATAATTTAATTTTCTATAAAAAATTTGAAAATTGTAGTAGTATATCTCAATTTTTTTTAGCAATTTTTATAAAAATTGAATTTAGTGACGACATTGCTTCATACAATTTGTATGGCAGTCGCCTATAGGTACACAATATCTAAGAAGACTCAATAATTTGATACTTAATCTCCAAATATACATACATACCATCATGCTGTTTCATATTCTGGGTAGGAAAAAAAGACTATCCCATCTTGTCATACTACACATGTTGTATAGAAAACAAAATATCTTAAAAAATTCAATAATTTGGATTTATGGGTTTATAGTTTAGTACTTATTCTTCAACTATAGGTACATACTATCGCTATCGACAGTTGGATCTCATGTGTTACATGCAACTAGTTAAATAAAGTGAAAATCAAATGCATACAAAAAATCAATGAATAATTACATCACTTTTTTCTCGCTTATCTTCAAACTTAAATATTAACATAGTAACAAGTAGGTTTTTGAAAATAGCACAATATCAAGGTAATGAGGTCATATTATAAAACATTTGCAAATACAACTATCTAATTTATTTGAACACAAAATATTTATCTCAGGCAAATAGAGTAAAGGAGGTCTCTGGTAAAATAAGAATAACAATTTAGTAAAACTAATCTTTTTTTATTTAAACAATATGTTTGAACTATTCTGTAAATTAAATATTATGCTCATTTTCATAATGTTGTATAATACATTTAACTGTATTTATATCAAAATGAAATTTCATTCAATAATTGTAATTCTCATGTTTAAAATGAAGATTAGCAAATAATTTTAATAACCTACCATCATTAATCAAATAATAACACATATCTCCTGTTAATTTGTAGACATTTTTTAATTTGACTCATTAACCTCTATGATAGTGAGTTTTGGTATGATGTACATATCTATACGGAGTGAGTTATTTTAAATATAAAAATTTTAAATAAAAAGTATTATGTTTGACGACTCCGGATACAATAATCGGGTAAAAAAATTAATTAAAACCTACCATTTTTTAAAGTTTATATTGAAAAATCGTATGATTATTTCAGGTGTCTTCAACTATTGGTTGCGGTGTGAAAAATATTCGTACTTTAGTAAAAAAAATCTTTACTTCTCTAGCCGTACCGGTACGGCCATACTTCGATTTGCAATGACGTTTCCTGCCGTACAGGTACGGCCATTCTGACTTAGAGGTTAAGAAAGTAAACATTATAAAAAAATATTTATTATTTTTTTTTGTATATCTTCTTTCTACCTTTCGTTTTTTACTTTAAATAAATTCTTATCTTTTTTAAATATATATTTTTAAAATCTAAAAAAATAGCTTAATGATTTATTTTGCTACCTTATTATGTAGTAAATTTCATTCTAATAAGGCATCTTCTAGATCCAAAACTAAAAGATTCACCGAACATAAAAAGGATTTCAATTAGATAATGTACAAAACAAGAATGAAATATTATTCAAATTGTACCTTTTTTCTCCTTTAAAATCTTTTCTATCAAATTTCTCGATTTAATGACATTTTGTTCAGAATCTTTAGTAAGTTTTATTTTGTATCTTCCACGTCCTAATTGACGCAAGTCATCAGTTGACAAGCTGGTCCCATCCAAATACAACACCTGAAAGGAAAAATAAAATCATTAATATTTTGTTGCAAATAATAAACAAACAAAACGTTTTTATTTGTATTTGAAAAAATGCATTACCTCACTGGCAGGCTGGAAATCTTCAGGACTATTACACAAAAGTGTTAAGGGAAATTAATTACAATATTCATTCATTCATTCATACCATCACGGCATATCCCACAATGTGGGGTAACCAGCAAAAGGTGTGCGGGTGTGCATTGCCTTATAAAAGGGAGCACAACATACCAACACACCAACATACCGATGTGCATTGCCTTATAAAAGGGAGCACAATATACCAACACACCAGTCTCGTCTCACCTAAAAAGGCACTATATTCAGAATGGTTGGTGAACCTCATTGCTGAACTATGTTAGATGTTATTGTTGCCTGTTGTATTTTCGATTACCCGGCTCTTACGGGACACTCGAAAACAATAATAGAAAAGAGTGGAAGCACTATTCTAAGCACTATTCAATAAAATACTGATCAGTTGTTTACCACCACATTGTTTATCACAATAAAAGTTTTTAATTATTATTATAATCAGTGGTAATTTTTTAGAACATTTTCTTGTGCAAAATTATTAAGATATACTTTCTTGTATGCGATTGTCAATGTCTGTAAGTGTCCCAAATAAAATAAAATAAAAGAAAAATAATGAATGAAATATTGATGTTATCAATAGATACCATTGATTTATATGGGGACCAGACAAATTTAATTGTTAAAGTCAAATCAGAACACATTACAAGACAGAACGGAGACCAATCAACACATACACATAACAGAACATTTCTAATACAATTTCAAAGAAATTATGAAACTAGACAACGTCGCATAACATCCAAACTTTTGATTTTTTATGTATGTATGTAGTGTAGAAAGGTTCTGTTTTGACTATGTGTTGATTTCTCACTATGTGTTTTTTGACTATGTTCTCATTAGACTTCAACGATTTATTACAGAACCAATTTATAAGTACCTACCTACTTAATTAATTTATTTTTCAATGTTAAAGGATCATAGAACAAGATTTATTAAAACTATAACCAAGTTGGCCTTCGTGCTTCAATTAGTTAGATATCTGACTGCTGGGCCAAAGGTCCCGTGTTCGATTCCCGGTGGAGACACAGTTTTTAATTGTGTTTTCTGTCTGGGTCTGTGAGATGATAAATATCGAAAGTCTCCAGAATGTAGCAACTGAATGTGGTTAAATTAATATCTGACATAGTACCTGTTAGTTGGCCGAGAAACAATACAAAAATAAAATATTTAATATTTTTTCAACATTCAGTAATATGAAATTTTTATATAATTTCATTGAAAAGGATACATTGGTTCCAAAACATGTTTTAATTCATCTGGAATAATTTTAACATTCTTTTCTTTATCCGTTGTTAAAACTGAAAGAAAAAAAAAACAGTAGTAAATTTGCAGCTCATTTTAACTAATAAATAAAAATTATAACCATTTTTGCTAACACAACTTTTGAAAGCATTGAGAGCTTAGTAATGCTGGGGAGCGTTCCAGGAAGAAGACCAGGGGAGAGATCACCAATGAGATGGATCGAACAGGTCAAGGAAGCTACCAAATCTATGATTAGAGATGCAACACACCATCCTGGAGACAGAGAGGCCTGGAGGAACTTTTATGGGATACATCTGTTGAGGATCATGACCCTCAGTTATAAGGAAAACGAGAGAGAGAAATATAATATAATTTTGTATAAATTAGAATTTCTTACCGATATTCACAAATTCATTGTCATCTAAAATATCCTTAATCAGATCATCAGGATCCAATATGACACCTCCTCTTGTTTTCCTAACCTCTTCAACACACAAATTTGTATAGCCATGATCATCTTTGCTATCGCTATTTCCATTAACACTTTTAAATCCAATGTGTAATTTTTGATACCTTTTAATGGCTTCGATACCCAACCATCGTATAGTGTTTTTATCTAAAAATATTTATTAGTCATCACTTAGTTTATTGCTAATTTCACAAAATGTGAATTCTAAAGTTTGGAAGCCGTGTCAATCGTCAGATTAAAAACTACTAAAATTACTTCTAATCCAATCCCATTGAGTATATCAAGCACAAATTAAAAACTACTAAAATAACTTCTAATCCAATCCCATTGAGTATATCAAGCACAAATTAAAAACTACTAAAATAACTTCTAATCCAATCCCATTGAGTATATCAAGCACAAATTAAAAACTACTAAAATAACTTCTAATCCAATCCCATTGAGTATATCAAGCACAAATTAAAAACTACTAAAATTACTTCTAATCCAATCCCATTGAGTATATCAAGCACAAATTAACACTTTTAAATCCAATGTATAATTTTTGATACCTTTTAATGGCTTCGATACCCAACCATTGTATAGTGTTTTTATCTAAAAATATTTATTAGTAATCACTTAGTTTATTGCTAATTTCACAAAATGTGAATTCTAAAGTTTGGAAGCCGTGTCAATTGTCAGATTAAAAACTACTAAAATAACTTCTAATCCAATCCCATTGAGTATATCAAGCACAAATTATTGATGGATAGTCGATTGGAAAAAAAATCATCTTGTAATAGGTAGGTACCTACATACACTCGAAACTACAAAATGTTCCACAAGCTTATTTTCGTGTTTTTGATAAGTTCTTTCAAATTAATAGATGATTTCGAAATATGATATTGGTTGAGATATCGAACGGTAAGATTTTTACTTGAGGATTTCAATATGGCCTAATTTTGTTGCATAGTGTGATTTATTTTTAAAAACCTCGATATAGGATGTAAATCATAGACGAAGAAGTGTCATTTATTTACTTTTTATTAATTAATTATTTTCATACTTATAGTTGTCTTTATTCATCATGAACTAATTAGGATTTTTCAAAAAACTCTTCTCAATCATAACTTACCTTTTACTGTACAAAAAAATGTGAAAAATCATTTATTTAACAGCCATATGTTTCAATCTTGACAAACATTCTTCGTCTCATTTAGATTCATGTTTTGTCTCTTAAATCTTCATCTGTTATTCAAGGTTTTTACGTTTCCTTCTTTCGGGATATTATTTGCATAATCACTTATAAAATAATATATCATCACTTTCTTAGTCGAACCTACCTCTAATTCCATTAAATTCATCTTTGTATATTTTCTTCTATATATATTCTTCCTTCATTCTATCAATGATCTCTTTCATTAAGATTTCATTTCTTACCCTGTCTTATTAGCATTTTTTGCACATATTATGTCAAAATTGGCACTACAAATAATGAGAACATTGATTTCCTTTGATGTGTTACAAACTGACATAAGTGTGTTCATTCTCATTATTTACTGCCATAATTCTTCTTTCAATACCCTTATCTGGCTGTCTATCCTGTTGAAACACATTTCCTATATTATGTATCTGTCAAATTACTCCCAGGCTATTTATTCTCTACTTTTATTTAGCATGACATTCAAATTTATGAATTATTAAATGACTTTTATATTAATTTTAAGCGTCAATCGTGGGTAAACAAGACAAGGCTTTAGTAGCTTTATTTCTTACTAAATAAATCATCAATTCAATTATATTTAACTAATCCAAAAATCTTACTTCATCTCCTGTAATTCTATTCAAATTAATATTTATTTAAATTTAAGACCTTAGATTATATATGATACAGATACCAAGTTAGCGCAATGAATGTATGCCAACTAAAACTACTCTGAAACAGAAGAATTTCTAATATACGTACACCTACCGATACGCACACCTACATAAAACGTAGACCAACCTATCTACCGCCTCACACACACATGTAAAAAAAACTTGGCATACATTTGAATTCGAAATTTGTTCTACACGCGGCTTCTGTACATTATGTTTAAGACAAATAAATATCAAAATGCAATAATGACGAAACGCAATAATAGATTCTACAACTAAAATAAATAAAAAACGAAAATTGTATTCGTTCATTCATACCTTCACAGCATATCCCACAATGTGGGGTAACCAGTGGCAGATGTGCATTACCTTATAAAAGGAAGCACAACACATGTGTGTATACACACACACACCAGTCTCATCTCACCTCAAAAGTCAACATTCAGAATGGGAGGTGAACCTCATTGCACAACTATGTGAGATGTTATGAAAATGATATACAAATAAAAATATTTAAAGCAATGATATAGTTATGAAGAGTATATAAAAGTGTGTAACTTTCTGCCTATGGAAATTACTAAATTGCTTATTTCACTTTCTAATACAAAAATCATTTAATTAATAATGCTACGTAGTTTCAATAATAAATAAATATAATAGTAATAACATAAATATATAAAATATTTATGAAATAAAATTGTGCGAAGCGCAGCGTACCGACCATCAACACTGGGAACATGAAGCCATTCTCCTAACACTCGACAGGATATTTTCATTGTGACAGAGTTTTCAACTCAAAAGACAAAGTAAGGAATATTCTACAGAAAGTAACCTTATATAGACATTATCTACAACTCAACGTCATGTACAAGATTAACCTGTCACAAATGTTATTTATCATTTTATGAATACGGAGTCAGAAAGCTAAACACATAACAGTAAATTGTAGACAAAAGTAATTTAAGTTATACACAATTTATATAAAACTGCATATAAAGAAAGAAAAAAAGCAGTGGAAAACCTATATGTCAAACTAAAACCTATATGTCAAACTAAAACCTATATGTCAAACTAAAACCTATATGTCAAACAAAAACCTATATGTCAAACTAAAACCTATATGTCAAACTAAAACCTATATGTCAAACTAAAAATCTCTCATAGAAATATGTAAACTGTGTTAATTACCTGTTTATTAAAATTTCATCCAACTGTCGATTTGTTCAAGAGAACTTTGTTCTCTTAACATATCGACGAAGTATCAACCCACGATATGTGAGATTGTATGCACGGTCTATATTTTTCATGGTTTTTCCAACTTTGAAGTCAAAAAACACCAACTTAGAGACTTCGCAGCATATATGTTCTATGTACATTTAGTGTGTCTGTGTGTACCCCTTATAACTCTGATCGGCTCAATTTATAGAGCCCAAAATTTCAAAATATATAAATAGTTATAGGCCTACAAAACTTTTATACCTGCTCAGAATTTTTGTTTCAGTCAGGGGTTATCAACTTTTGAATTTTTACTTTAATTTTCCATTTATCTCAGAAACCATAAAAGCTAGAACGTTGAAAATTGGTATAAATGTAGACAAATACAAAATCTCAAATTTGTTTTTTCAAAATAATTCCAGAGTTTCTCAAACATTTTTTTTTACAATAAATTTATGTGTTTATATAGTTTTTAAAAATATCGAAAAAAGCCGAAACTCCCCAACTAGAAATTTAATTTGCTATAAAAAATATAAACATTGTAATTTATAATTATTAAATGGTCAAAAACAGATTTAGATAGTTTAGAAAGAACAATTAGAACGCGTTTAACTAAATTTCGTTGTCATCATCCTAATTCCGCGATTGAACGAATCAATTTGCCTAGGAATTTAGGAGGTAGGGGTATAATAAAAATAACATCGTTACATAATAATCAAATTGATTCGCTAAAAACTTTCTTTCACAAAAAATCTGATAGTTCTTTAATGCATAAAGTAATCTGTGAGGCGGACAAAAATTTAACAACATTAAATTTAAATTACGAGAATGCCAATAACAATATTATAAATATAAATGACGACCTTCTAAATTCGTGGCTAAATAAAATAATTCATTCTATACATCCAAAATTTCTCAACCAACCTTATGTTGACAAAATTTGGTCAAACAAATGGTTGAGTATTGGTGATTTGGACGCGGATTTAGAAGGTTTTATAATAGCAATTCAGGATAGAGTAATAAAAACTAAAAATTATCAAAAATATATAATAAAAGACATAAATGTAGTTGATGATAGTTGTAGGAAATGTTTGGCTTTTCCGGAAACAATCGATCATATAATATCGGGCTGTTCTTTTCTCGCGCAATCAGAATATACATTTAGACATAACCAAGTAGCAAAAATAATACATCAAAATTTAGCTATTAAATATAATTTATAATTATTAAATTAATTGACGCGATAAACATAAAACCATATTATGAATATGATCCGATTTCATTTTTAGAAAATAATAATATTTCGCTTTATTACGATAAAACAATATTAACTGACCGGTCAATTCAACATAACAGACCCGATTTAATAATACACGATAAAATTAAAAAAATAACATATATTTGCGACGTGGCTATTCCAAATTCTAGTAATATTATAAAAACTTTTGATGAAAAAATTAGAAAATACACCGCTTTAGGTAATGAGATTAAAAGACTTTGGCATTCTCGTAAAATAATAATATTACCGTTCATTATTTCAGCCACTGGCATTATTCCAAAATCGTTAATCCGTAATTTAGAAATTATAGATTTATCGAAAAATTTAATAATAAAAATGCAAAAAACGGTAATTATGAATACATGTAGAATCGTTAAAGATTTTTTAAACGTTAATATTCGGGAATCAGTAGGGTTGTTAGGTAGTATAGAGACCTCCTCAGAGCCTAATCCTTTGATATGTTAAGTATCTGGATGGGTGAACTATTCCCAATTGAAAGCTTGATGATGCGTTTGTTGCATTTTATTTTGCTCTTTTAAATAATTTACAATTTACGCATTGATCTGCTAATTCTTTTGAGGAAGTGTATAATGGTAATAATAATAATTGAGTGTTATTATTTGTAGTGCTTAATTGTTATTAATATCATTAGTAAATCGGCCAGCGCCGTAAAAAAAAAAAAAAACATCTCAAACTTTTTTTATAAAAATTGAGTTTAGTGACGACATTGCATCATAATATTTGTATGGCAGTGTCCTATACACAATATCTAAGAAGACTCAATAATTTATCTACTCTAAATATTGTATGAGAAAAACAACAATTTTGAAGTAAAGCAACATTGTGCAGTCAAAACATTAAATAAAAATTAGTAAAACTCATTTTAATTTTCATTTATTTCATTTCATTTTTAAATTTGATAATTTTTTATATGAAATTGATTATTGAAATTTACTCTCAATCTGACTTATCAAAATCCTACAGCAATAATTCTTCTTTTAGTGGGTTTTTCATTGTTATCAAATTTTCTCGCTCTTAGCAAGAGTTATTCTTTTATTTTAAGGTTGGTTCTGAGATGCCTCCATGCAAAATGAGTTGGATCAAGTAAGGTCTCTGACACTGCCACTGCTATGAGACAGAACTGCAAGGGTTGACACAAATTAGTTTTGACGTTTTACTGGATGTCTGTAACTATGTAAGAAATTTGGCATCGTTAAAATAAGGTATATTAATTATTATTTTCTTTATAAATCAAATAATTTGTTTAAAAATCAGTATTGATTGTGTAACAGCAAAGCAACATATTCTAAATCAAACTTTTTTTGTTGTTTATAAACTTGTTTATTTCTTTCATTGTGATGAAAAAACACACAAAAGTCATTATGCACTCATAAATTGTACCTATGTGAGATTAATCTTCTTATCAAAAGAAGTACAAAATAAAATATTAAAAGAGAAAACATTGTTAAATAACAATGGAAAATATTATGTATAAAAAAAATGTGAATTTCATAATTTACACAAATAAAATTAAGAAGCTAACAACACAATTCCAAAATAATTAATTGGGAGTCTAGATAAATAAAATATGAATTATTTTATAGCTTTCGTAAATAAAATACTAATTATTTATTCACAATAATTCGATAGAAAGTTACATTGTAAATATAATAAAGTTTAAAAAATGTATAGCTTCAATTTTTTGTAACAAGTAGGTACTATGTCCTATTCTGATTCGTTTCAGAGTACGAAAACATGTAAAACAACGGGCGACCGTGGATAAAAGTATTTTATCCACACGGTGTGACGTAATGAGTCCCGTATAAATGCAGTCAACTTTTTGACATTTCTCATATTCAGACGGATAAATTTAGACTAAACAGAATAGGACATACTATGTCAAAAATTTGTTTAACACAAACCCAAAGTAATAACACCCAGATTGAGCCATAATTATGGTTAAATATCTATGGTTTAATGGGGCACCGGCTTAGAATAGTGCTTCCACTCTTTTCTATTGTTTTGGAGTGTCCCGTAAGAGCCAGGTAGGTAATTGAAAATACAACAGACAACAATAACATCTCACATAGTTTAGCAATGAGGTTTACCACCAATTTTGAATGTAGTGCATTTCTAGGTGAGACGAGACTGGTGTGTGGTTATACATGCATGTGTTGCGATCTTTTTTATAAGGTAATGTACACCCGCACATCTGTTGCTGGTTACCCCACATTTTGGTATGTCCTGTGATGGTATGAATGAATGGCTCTGTAGTCAAATACTGTAACTAAATCAGCCTCAAATGTTAACAAAGACAAGATTATTATTCTCAAATAATGGATTGTTCTCTTTCTATCAATCAAAGTCACCCCACACATGACCCGCTCCAATTCCAGTCTTCTTCAGACACCGTCACATCTGTGTCAATTGAAAATCTGCCCGAGGAAGGAACGTTTAGTTCCAAAACCGGTCGCAAGTTCAATTCAATATAAAATGTGGTTTTAATGAAGTAAAAAATAAAGTTAGAAAAAAAATATTGAATTACGTATCAAAAATATCAATGTATTCAACCGTGGCACAGTTGGTAAGCTGTTTGGTTTCTGTGCGGGTATCCTGAATTCCATCTCCAGCAGAGAAGAAATTAAATTAATTTCCTCACGCTAATATTTCGTTTCTCGGCTGGAAACACTATATGTAGTTGGAAGAAATTGCCGTATGACAATAAACTCACCACTTGCACAGGGTGCAAGGAAGTGTTTATTATTATTATTCCTAAGATTTTTTATGCAAAAAATTAATACCAAATAACACAACTTTTTTAATTTTCATATCATTTAATGATTCGGCGGATATTTTGTGGTTGTTAATAACAACCATATTTGAATTATAATAGACTAGCTGTAAATGAGCTGTAGCTTCCCAAAAAAAAAAAAATAAACCACTTATTTTTGTGAGTCCCTTCGCAACATGTTTCGGAAGCGCTGACCTTCCATCGACCGGCGTGTCGAGACATGTCGCGAAGTGACTCACAAAAATAAGTGGTTTATAGCTAGTCTATATTTTAATTCAAATATGGTTTTTAATTTTCATTTGCCAATACCTATGTATTTATTTTGTTTTAAGTTAAGATTAAATATTACAGACAAAATCGGCCTTCGTGGCTCAGTTGGTTGGGTATCTGACTGCTGATCCAAAGGTCCCGGGTTCGATTCCCGGTGGAGGCACAGTTTTTAATTGTGTTTTCAGTCTGGATCTGTGAGACGATTAATATCGTAAGTCTCCAGAATGTGGCAACTTGTTATTGGGTGCGTGTTAAATAAATATTTGACATAGTACCTGTTAGTTGCCCGAGAAGAAATATTAAAACATATAAAATATAAACAACATCAACTGGAATATTAACAAACAAAAAAAGTTGAACGCAATCATTTTTACAAATGTTTTTATTTGAACATTTTCTTGTACCTACCGACATAAAACATACTGTACAATCTTTTTAAATCTATGGATTTGGTTGTTCAGGAAAAGCAACAGCTTTTTTAGTTGAAGGCGGCGGTTTGTTTTTAGCATTAGCCATCAAAATCATTCCCGGGCTGGGGTAGGGCCTCATCTGATACAAAGGTCCTATCGCTGTTGTATCCACACCAGTCTTGGCATCTCCATACCTCTCCAGGCCAGCAGACCATTCACCTCTTGGAATATCAGAGTATGAAGCGGGATCCATTGGATCTAAATCATTATCTTTAACTTTAGGTCGTCTATCAGACCTAAACCTTTCTCTACCCCTGCGGTCTCTTTGCTTTTCTCGCTCCTCCCTGGTTGGAATCTTTTTCTTTTGAGGAACTTCCTGATCAGATCCTCCGTCACTACTGCCGTCACTTTCGTCTCCCTCTTTGAGAAGACGTTCCTCCCGTAGGTGAGCAGCACTCTCAGATAAGGTGGCTTTCGGATGCGTAGGTGGAAGCCACGAAACAAGATTATTATAAATATTCCAATAATAATCCTGACCTGATCCTTCGTCGTATACTTCTTGCCACCCATTAGGCAATGAATATTTCTCTAGCAATTTAGCCTTGCGACGCACGTAGTCTTCGTTAGGAACTAAAACTCCGTGTCGCCATCGTTTCACGCAAAATAATGTACATTCGTGATAAATATTGTACTTGTTGGGACAACCCTTATGTCCCTTGATAGGGTCTACGTTAACACCGTCAATTCCTTCCCAAAATGTGTTGTTCTTTTCGTCATTATCATCACGATGGGAATCGTAATCCTCGGCGATTATTTCTTCATTTGTTTGTTGTTCCGATTCGGCTTCGGGTTTCTTTTCTGTCAAGTTTAAAATGCCACGTTTCGCAAGACGCGCTGCTAAGGCTGGAGGCAAAGGCATTTTATTTTTTCGTCAATATATTAACATAATCAAACAATTCTAATTTTTTATTGATATTTTATTCTGGATTTTTGACAGATTTGTTCAAAGATAAAATCTGTGTACAACGAAAAATAATTCAATTGTCTGCAATTGTCTATTAGACACCATAGATAAAAATATATGTTCTTCTTTTTTTTTTATTTACATTATTTGTCAAGCTATTATCCATTTTTCGATACGTGATGCAACCTCTCTTCGGCGTGGGGGATAATAAAAGTAAATACAATGAACGGAATTGAAACATTTCAAATGTGGTTTAATCGCAAGGTGAACATTGAAGTTGATGAGACCTCTCGTCTACCACGAGGAAACATCAAGCCAAGGTGTGGGGAAGAAAAGGAGAGAAATGATGGTGACACTATGAAATTGTAGTAGTACGGCGCATTTATTCAAAAAATCATTATAGTAGGTCCATGGCAATAAAATAATAAAAAAAAAACAAAACAACAGACAACAAATAAAAACACGTGGCATCTACCGAAACGAACTGTCAAACACACGAAAAGACGCCGACCAGAATATACCGCCCCAGGGTACAGCGACATCCTTACTCCAGGCATGTCACTGTCTTCCACGTGGTGACGGTAGATCGGTGGGGCCCAGCCTCTGCGTCAGGCTAGCAGGTCTTCCTCGTGTCCGGCGTGGTTTCTTCTTCTCCTCCTCCAGACCGTCACCCATGGCTGGCTCTGTGCCCCACGACACGCTATGACGGCGCATCTCGACAGAGGTGGCATACCAGTCGGGACCTCACCGGAAGGCGAACCGACGCCCCAGACGACACGGATTGCCCTTCGTGGTCCAATCTGCGAGCCGCCGCGTTCCCTACGCGGTGGCCCCACACTGCGCTCTGCCTCCAACCTCCTGTCCTGTTGATGCCCTCATCTTGGTTCTGGGGCACCATCAGCGCCCATGCGCGTGACGGGTCCTGTCACACAGACCTCCTCGTGCTCTTGAAATATGGCCGCCATCGGGACGCGCGTGTCGACCGATGACGGCGTCACACCAAACCGTCCGTCCTCCACCAGCGTCGAATGCCAAGAGAGCGCGTGCCATCGCGCGTGCTATAAGCTTCCTTGTCGTTCTCTCACGCCGTCAGGGGCGCTAGTAGTCTTCCGCCAAAATGTTGCCGCGGAAAAAATTAAAAATTATTGTTTTTCGACAACACTGTTTTTCGGCTATAACAAAGTGTTGGGAAAAACTGGCAAAGGAAGAGAATACAATTATTTATGTCCAAAATGCAAATAAGAAAAATGGCATACTTCGGACATATTCTCCATTACAGAATATTTCTACTATAGTCTACTGAACCTTATCATAAGTAAAAATTGAGGATAGTCTTGGTAAGACGAAGTCTTGGATAATGGACTAGAGTCCACAGAGTGAAGGAGCTGTTTCGATTAGTTAACTAAAAAGATGCTAATGACTTAGAAGTAGCTGACATGGGAGGGGGATAAAGAAGTAGAGTGGGCGGGGGGGGGCAAAATTGTTTTAATTATCTTACCGTTCGTTGCTTCATTCAAAAACACGGTAGACACCAATCTCACCTTTGATTCAGATATCTAAATGGCTAGCAATTTTTTCAAAAGAATATGTCCTTGTTATTAATTACATATACATTCCCTAAAATAAGCTTGTGTTATAGGTGAAAAAATTGGTCGTGGCAGGATTCAAAATTGCGACCACTGGATTACTAACCCGGAGTGCTAACCGAAGACATCGCCCGGGAAGATGGCTTCAATATATCTCTTTTCTATGATGGCTTTTCTCCACATGGGTAAGTTATGATGCCTAATCATAGTGTAACATTTCAGAAACTAATCTCAAAACATATTTAATTTCTTTTAAAGGAATTTTCTTGAAACTAAAAAATAATTGAAACTTTTTCCGCCCAATGTACCACATTAAATGCTCAGCTACAGCTTAATCTTAATTATACATATATATCTACATGATTTTCTTACCTGATTTTTCATATTATATCACAAGATTCGTCTTACAGTACCTAATCTTCCCTTAAATAAGTCATTAAACAACAACTATTCAACTCAAAATTTCTGGCGGATCAAGTAACTTAACGTTGAGTTAAGTATTGTTTCTAGTATATCATCGCTAGGTGGCGTACTGTTGGTGCATAGCGTATATGTTTTCTGTATAAGTATTTCAATTTGTAAAGAAATAAAAGAATAATTTATTATAAACTTCATTTATTACATATTATCAAGTTGTAAATATATTTTATAAATATATTAAGATATGTAAATAGTAAATATGTTATACCAACACATATATTGTCTTCAGATTTTATTTTTCAGAAATCATACTAATACAACACTGCACTGGGCTTCAGACAGCGATAAATGAAAGCCAACTTTAATTTTATGTTTGATGGAACAGATACTTTAAAATTGAAATATTTCAAAAGAACATAAGATAATAATGAAGTAATAAACTAATAAACACTTATAAAAATGCATCCCAGTCTCTCCATTTTACCATTTATTTAAAAACTACTTATGAATCTTAAAAGACCCATAAAACACAAATATGGATTTAAGACCCCCCATTCACGATCATGCCATCCTTCCAAATGGCTTGCTATCACTCCAAAATGCGCTCGTGAATGTCAAAACCCGCACAGCCCAATTGGCCTGACACACCAAAATGGAATTCCAAACGATCAAAACTACATAGTGCATACTAATCTCAGGGCCGGATAAATCATAGAACAATCAGGAACAAGAAGTCAGGGCGGTTGTCTTAAAAAGGGTGCTTAAAATTCTAAAATGTTAATCATATCAATCAAAAATTTGCAGGCATGGCGCTCGATTCTCTTTGCGTACCCGGATAGAGGCTCGGCATAATGGTGTGTATGTAAAAAATCCCGCTTAGTCATTTTACATAATTTTAAATTGTTCTATATTTAAAATTCCAAAAAAAATTAGGGGGGGGGGAGGGGCGGATTCAAATATATTGCTACGGGCGCAAAAACACGTTTATCCGGCCCTGACTAATCTTGATGGCTCCCGCTTGTGTATACTAATTTTGATGGCTCGATGGCACGCCCGTGAGTGTGATGAAAATTTTACAATGCTCCAAATGGAGCTGGTCCATATGGAGCGACGCCGAATGACACGATCGTGAATGGGCTGCTTACAAGGTTTACAACAATAATCCATAATATTTTAGGAAAATCAATGAATATGTCATAACAGTAGGGGGTAACTCATGATACGATCTTAATATGTTCTTATCTTATCTTAAAAATGTATAAATCAGTACTTAATCAACATTCAAATTTTAGTATGAAATTGTCATCAATTTTTGTATGAATCAATATTATAATCAATTAGTTAATTTTAATCTAGGAGATTTCTAAAGTCTGAACTTACCTTAATCAACTTCATGAATAAGCCCCGCTGTCTCAATTAGTACCACAAATTCAGTCGAAATTTATGCATAATAATGCATTCACTATAATAACTCCATTAGTTTTTTTGTGTTGGTAAGATATTTTAATATTGTTCGATGTAATAATGCTATGTTTGATAAATTTATTCTGTAGTATTCGTCACAAAGTAAGAATAATAAAAGCAGTCTCCAAAGCACAGGCAACTATTGTACCAGTCAGAATAGGTGAGCCACACGGGCTTGCAACCATGTATGCGGGATTAATGACTCAAGTAACGCTCACCACTCACCCACCAACCTCCGACTGACACTTCAATCCCTTGCAAAACCAAATCCAAAAGGACATGGACAATGCTGCTTTCAACATTCTATCCAGAAGTTTTTTTATTTCACCCCTAGGGAGACGTAGGTCCATAAAGTAGGAATATAAAAACTACCAGTTCCATGTGCTTGTTTCGCTTGTATTGGTGGTCTTTTGGAATATTTGTGTCCCATGGAACAGTCAGCTCCACATAAATAACTCAATAAAGAGAGAATATTATCAAGACATGGGCTAAGAGATGAGATGCAGATCTGCTCTGGAAGGGGATATCTCTGCTCTCGTATCTATCAGAATATTCCAGTCATATGACTTTCTAATTATTGATACTAATTTCTTTGTTGTAGGTCTGACTTCTTGTCCCAGTTTTTAATTTAAAATGTTAGCAACTCCATAGAACTAAATTCACTAGATAGTCAAATATGCAAGCTTACCAACACAAAAGTTTATATGAAAGAGAGTTTATAAGAAGCTTATAGCGATTGCACTAAAATATGAGTTATGCAAATATTTATGATGAAATTGTAATTTTGGGTGTACATTGAACGAAAGACTAGGAAAAATATAACATTTTTTTTACTTATTTATTATTTTTATGCAAAAAAAAAGGAATTTTGAATTATATAGTGTTGTATGCTTGTGAAAGAACCTTATTTAATAAGAAATTTAGAATTAATAATTGGAATGTATAGTTATTTTATTTATATATATATATATATATATATATATATATATATATATATATATATATATATATATATATATATATATATATATATATATATATATATATATATATATATATATATATATATATATATATATATATATATATATATATATATATATATGTATATATATATATATATATATATATATATATATATATATATATATATATATATATATATATATATATATATATATATATATATATATATATATATATATATATATATATATATATATATATATATATATATATTTACCAATAGAAAAAGAAAAATATCCTTTCAAAAAGTACGAAGAACGAATATACAAGTGTTTTTACAATCTTTATTATATTTTTGTAATGCTTCTCGTCAAATATTAATTTGACATACACTCAATAACAAGTAGTCACATTCTGGAGACAAGATATTTACTGTCTCACAGATCCAGACTGAAGACACAATTGTAACTGTGCTTCCATAAGATTGTAAAAACATCAATAATCAAATAGACTTATAATGTGAGTTAGGCAAACTTAAATGTAAATAAATTGCTAAAAACAACACAATTTAATCAAACTTGTACTTATAGTGAACAAACCAACTTGTCTTATGTACATGTCATGGTTCCTAGTGACTAAAAAAATTATTTGTATACAAAAAATATGCACGGTACACATTGAATTAATTGAATATGTTTTCACATAGAATTACAAGAAAAAAAATACATATAATTTTTCCGTCTATTTAATTTTATTCGCAAATTCACCTCCCAATCACCGGTATTGTTCAATGCCGAGCATCTTTAGAATAGTGAACAATAGTGATGAAGACAATCTATATATAAATTTAAAACGAGGATTCGAATAACAGAGAAGGAAGGGGTAATACTAAGAAAAATAAAAAACCCAAAAGACATTATGGTAAGTTAGTACTATACAATTTAAATGAATATATAAATATTGTATTGAATGGACAACAATTCAGAATATGACGATTGTTTATGTAAATACTGTGAATGATGACTACACTCCAAATAACAGAAGTACGAAATTATAAATTTTTAAACTTGGGATGTCATGAAAAAGTCATAAAAAAATCCTTTTATATTGATTCACTTAAATTATGAGATTTATTAAAATTATCACATAGCATCAGATAAAATAAAAATATATAAAAATTCATGAAAATCTAAAATCATTGCAATAAAACCAAGATCCAAGTTGCTGTTGTCATTTTAGGCTCCATTTTTAACTGGTCTATTCAAGGTGATGTAGGTGAGAATGTGTTTTGGTGTTATTACACCTCCAACTTTTTCCTTGCCTAAAAAATAATTACAATAATTAAAAACGGATTTCAAAATGTGTGTCAAGATAGAAAAAATGTGGCAAAGGTTTCTCTTTGTCTACCCCATGAGGGACATGGAGTGATGGTATGTATGTAGTAATATTATTATCCGCAGCTTCCGTTACTTTAATTGTTTGAATGCCGATTAAATATTAATAAATGTCATAAGAGTAATAGGACGTGCAGTAATAGATTAAATAAAAACAGTGAATATCTAACATCACTAATAAAGTACCTAATTACTAGTGATAATAATAATTGAGTAAGAGGTGCGACTGCCAGATTTATGTTATTTTGTATAGTGGCCCATACAAAATTTATACTTATACATACTTCAGAGTGTAATGGCTGTGTTTTTATTTCTATTAAAGGATACCACAGTAGGTAACTACAATTGGATAATATGAACCCATAGTAGTAATGACTTTCGGAGATTAACAGCCTTCAAATTGCTTTTTTAAAACGTCAGTTATAGCATGAAGCGTTATAGTATTCACTACAGAAGATAAAAATCACGCCTCCATTGAAAAATACGTTGGTTGGTGGAAACCCCCCAATAGACACCTTTAAAAAAACAATTTGTCAAACTTTATTTTTGCATGTATCCACTTTCCGTTATTGCATATATCATATATAGTTATCGTTAAAAATCTATAAAAACCACATGGGTACAAAGAAGACAAATTTGGATTTTTTGCTTGGTTCATTTGATTATGTGTATGTTCAAACCTCCATGTCGATAATCTTCAATATGTTTGGGGATAGCTTAATTAGTCCACATTATCCGAATATGGCGAAATAGCCCGTAAATCAAAGAAATAAATTCCTACCATCAATTTGTTGTGTGATCAATACAAATGGTTCCTTTTCCAAAATTCTTGTTGCGATACCCAAATTATTTGTAACATCGAGCCTCCTAAACTGTTTGTAGATGGCATTCTCAATCGGATCCTGTAGTGTCAATTTTTTTATTGCAATTCTGTTCATCAAATGTGTTAGAGTCACCATTCCTTTTATTACTCTGTAGACAAAAAATAATAATGTATATTTTATTTTGCTAATCCCTTGAAGGAAACCAATACAATCACCTTATTAAACAATGAAACACAATAATTAACATTGAATTTCATTAAAATAAGTTAACTATTACATCAACATTATATCAATAAACTGGAGATTGTAAAAAAATGTACGAACTCATGGACACTAAATTGCGAGATCATTTTCACAATAACAATTTATTATAATTTTTGATGACATAATTTTACAAGTTTAAATCAATTTAGATATTATAAATATAAGAATGGAATTTAATTAGAAATCAACAATCTTTTTCACCTATAGCACAAGCATTTATATAGTTTTGGGGAATGTATGAGGATGTAAGAAAGATATTAAGAAAGCTTATTTACATATTTATCAACCTTAGAAACATTCTCAATTTAAAATTACTTAAAAATGTGTATTACGCTTTCGCCCATTCAATAATGCAATATGGCATTGTTGCATGGGGGGGGGGGGCGTATAAAACATCCATTTTGCCTCTAGAAATTACGCAAAGGTTGATAATAAAAATTATAAATAAAAAACCATCTGACTACCCAACTTTGCAACTATTTCGTGATTTTCAAGTGCCATCTTTTAAAAATATCTATAAAAAAAATGTGCTATTTCAAATACATAAGGACATTGGAAGGTCGCACCATGCCTTTGTACGTGTGGCGAGTGATAGACATAATATAGTGGGTCAACTGTGTACCCCATTAACACATACATACACAACACAGCACTACTACACGTACAATGGGGTGGTGTGGTTCAACCAACTTGAAACAGATTTGAGACTGGCAATTGAACATAATGATTTTAAAAAAAAATAAAGAATAAATCAAACTTATTATTTGACTGATATGTAAATTATATTAACTTCTTTTTGTATAGATAATAATTATGTATGTATAATATTTTGTGTATTCTGTATTAAATTGTCTCCTTTACACACGAGTGCTTGCACTCTAGTAAAGGGTAAATATGTTTTGTCTTACTGTGAATCTTTTCTATATAGTTTGTTTGTTTTATATTTTGTATATGTTATTGTAAACTTGATAAAATAAAAAAAAAAAAAAAAAAATGTATATTTATTTATTCACTACGGACAACTAACACGCACCCAAAAACAAGTTGCCACATTCTAGAGACTTATGATATTAATTGTCTCATAGATCTAGACTGAAAACACAATTAAAAACTATGTCTTCACCGGGAATCGAGCCCGAGACTTTTACCTAACCAACTGAGCCACGAAGGCCGATATGTTCATGTTCTTTAAAAAAACATTGCTCTAATAAATATTTAAATCGAAAAGTCTTTATAGTTGTATTGCCTATCAATATAATTGCACTTACCCATTAGAATCTACGACTGGGAGTTGATCGTTGGAACCAGAAGATAAAACTTTAATAGCCTCTTCACATGTCACAGACGGTAACAACGTGCGTGGAGTTCCCATATCAACATTGGATAATGCTGTATTCCACCACCTTAAAAAAACAGAAAGAGATTCAGTTGGAGTTCAGTTTCAAAACAAGTATAAATTATTCCAAAAAGAACAATCTAATGCCACAGTTCTAGGGAATGCAATCTCAGTATACCAAGTTAAATTGTAATTTATTTAAACTGAAAATAGATGCAAATCAAGTAAGTCCTCTTTTATTATGAAACCCTTCATCACTCAATTACTATTTCTATTTCTACTAATTAACTGATTATCAACTTACAATATCTTATATTGTGATGTATGTTATTGGGAAGTAATTTGAACACGCACTTAAAATCGTAACCTTCTGATGTATTATATTCTTAATTAAATAACAACCCCAATAGCATCCACATAGCTATAAGTACCTTGTGAAGTTCATCTACACAACTTATTTTTACGTTATAACAAGATCTCAATCATTACCTAATTGTTGAAAATATTTTTATGTTAATGCAAGACTTACCAATGATCTTGAGGGACAACTTCCTTAAAGTCTCTGGCCTCCATCCAGTTATCAGAGACAAACTTGGTCATATAATTCCTAACACCGTCGGGAAGTAAAACAACACACTTCTCACCCTTCTTCAAATTCTTTGCAGCATTTAACGCTACACACAAGGCAACACCACTGCTACCACCTGTCATCAATAAAAAAAAACATATTGAATTAAAAGACATAATATTATGTAATAGCCATTATATTATTATTTACAATACATAGAATATTAAGAACGTATGATAATATTCTGTATAACTATGATAGATATAAACACATATATATTCCACAACGAATTTATTTGGAAATCAAACAAATTTGTTGTGGAATATAATATATGTATGTGTTAATATTTATCATAGTTATTATGGAATTCAACAGTTTGGAATCTGTGTCAATCAACAGATTGAAAACTGCCGAATATTCTGTATGTTGTAAATAATGAATAATTCATTTATCATGGTCAATAACAATTACATGCAAAGTTGCATTATTTTAATATAATATATGTATGTGTTCATATTTATCATAGTTATTATGGAATTCAACAGTTTGGAAGCTGTGTCAATCGACAGATTTGTTGTGGAATATAATATATGTATGTGTTCATATTTATCATAGTTATTATGGAATTCAACAGTTTGGAAGCTGTGTCAATCGACAGATTTGTTGTGGAATATAATATATGTATGTGTTCATATTTATCATAGTTATTATGGAATTCAACAGTTTAGAAGCTGTGTCAATCAACAGATTGAAAACTGCCCAATATTCTGTATGTTGTAAATAATGAATAATTCATTTATCATGGTCAATAACAATTACATGCAAAGTTGCATTATTTTAACTATGCAAAAGGCATACAACAAAATAAATTTAAAATTTTATTGGTTTGTTTTGTTATCATTTAAAAAACATAACATTCTGTTGTTGTTAAAACTCACCACAGAGTAGTCCTTCCTCTTTAATCAACCTACGAGCCATCGGTAGACCTTCCTTATCATTTGATTTGTACCATACATCCACGACAGATCGGTCCAAAACAGTTGGAACAAAATCATAACCAATGCCTTCAACCTAAAATAGGAAAAATTTTTAAGCTAAAATAATAATGCAACTCCCATACAAAAAAAAAATACAATATGAATCAACACGTTCGGTATATGAAAATATTTAAACACAAAACCATCTCGCAGTTTTGTTAAATATATATTTTTTAGACCATTTCCTTTAAATTATAACCATTACTTTATTAATAGTCAAATGTCATAAAAAAACAACGGCGGTTTTCGACATGGTACTGTACATACACCATGAGATGGCTGCACATACACCTAGATGAGATATGATAAGATGGCTGGACGACATCGAGGGTGATATAAGACCGATCGGACAGACATATTGGAGGAGACTTGCTGCCGACAGGGCGGGATGGAGGCAGTTTCTTGAGGAGGCCAAGGCCCACCGGGCTGTAGCGCCATTGCTGATGCTGATGACTGCACATACACCACTCGAGGATTTGAGCTCTGAATAAGTATTATTATCCAATATTAGATATTTCAAAGCAGCCATATTACACCTAATTCTATTATATTTTTTGTAACTCCTGTCAATGTATTGTTTTCTTCCAAATTATTTATTAGGAGGGTCGAAACTGTTAACTGTTTGTGAGCCTGTCACACTTTCTCACTCAAGATGGTTACATAACAACGGCAAATCGAGTTCTACGATTTTATTTGAGCATTGAAAACTCAAAATACGAACAAAATATCTTGTTCATGTAAATTACGTCCAGAAATGGTACTGGTGATGATTTGAACAGACCCATAAGTTTGATTGACGAACATGGAATCTGGTTCTTGTAAAATTGAGTAGGACTCAACAAACAAGATAATACGGGTGACAGTTTTATAAAGCGTTGTTGAAAATCTATGGATGCAAAGGTCAGGGAAAAAGTGACACGTAATTCACTGCACGATTTCGAAAGCCAACTAATTTTATTGGTTAATATAAATTTTTTAAGGAGTATTTTTCTGCACTAAAATTGGTTTGTACACAGGTTATGTCAGCCGCATTCTTTCTCTGGGCGAGGTATAATGTTCCTCTTTTATGATGCTTCAAACCACTTTAAGTTATATAACTTTTTCAATCACTAGAGTGTTATCTTTTCTCCCATTAAAATAAAGATATTGAAGCGGGTAACGCTTGTTCTGCATTTGAAGATTTTAACGGTCGAAATCTTTTTCCCTTCTAATTATTTTTTGTCACCAACATGATTGTGATCATCATCAGGTGTGACCTTCTACAAAATGGCTGCGCAACTGAGATCTAAAGCTAAGTACATGATGGAGAGCTGTTAAAGCATACATGTTGCCAGTACTGTTGTATGGAGTAGAAGAGCAGTCGGGGAACCGGGGTAAATTACCCCAAATGGGATAAAAATGAATTTTTGTTTGATCCAATTTGAGAATTTTATTTTGTTTGTCTATTACATACTTACTATTTTCATGTAACTTTTTTTTATTTTCCGTGTAAATTAATTCAATAAATAATGTTTATACATTGATTGTCTTTTTTTCGAAATGGGGGGAAGGGGTAATATCGACTTACGCAAAAATATTTTGGGGTAATGGTTATAAAAGTTCCCCAACCGCTGGAGTAGAAGATTGGACAAAATCTCAACAGTAAATAAAATTGAAACATTCGAGATATGGCTGTACAGAATGTTGATGCGCATCTCATGGGTCGATAGAGTCTCCAATGAGTCCTAAATATAATGGAGAAAGAGAGAAAGTGGCTGACCACTGTCAAGAGACGCAAATCCGCATATTCCACGGTGATAGATATGCCCTTCTTCAAATTCTAGTGGAGGGAAAGATAGAAGGAGGACAGACTATGGGGCGTAAAAGAATATCGTGGCTTAAATATCTCAGGCAGTGGTTCGAGATTCCGGATGAGGCGACACTAATTAGGTTGGCGCAGGATCGAGATGAGTTAAGTGCGATGGTCGCCAACCTCAGTTAGGATGGGCACAAGAAGAAGAAGAATTAAGCTATCCTAGAGGCAAGTTTTCCACAGTATAGCAAATAAAAAATCGAGAAAAGTTGTTTTTGGCCCACCCTATTATTTATCCAATATTGCATCCAATGATATGTATTTTAAATGAGAATATATAGTAATATTTTCTCAGTTGAGATCTTACTATATTTAGTTGTACACTTTTTTCAGGAAATCGTCAATTCATTCAACCATATAATTTTGTTACATGATAATTTGATTAATATTAATAATAGCATAAGTTATTTTTTGACAATTTATTTTTAGATATTCTGACATTTGTTATGTGGTTATTCAGTTATTTTTAAAGACATCCTGTGTCAATTGATTATTTTGAATCGATGAATCTTTTTCTGACTGTGGTTTTTCGAGTCTGTAAACATGCCTCTGTAGATAACAAAATTGGTTGTTTTATTTTTTATCTCCACTTTGACCTCATAGATTGTGATAATAAGATTACCTACTCTTAGTTTATTGACTTATTTTGAAGTTATTCTTATTATCAAATGTAATGTACCATGTTAAAATGCAATATGTTGATATTTAACTCTATAAAATGATAACTTTATTTGAAAAACATCAACATTGACGTAACATAATATGGATAAATATGAAGATACTGAATCTAAAATATAATCAAAACATATTTCATAAATAATAATTGAATCTAAATGGAGTTTTGAGTCACTATATAACAGGATATAAGCTGGTATGACCAATGTATGTAAATAAAATCTGACAAGTTAACACGGGAAAAATCCATAGAAAGTACCGAATTCCGAGATTTCTCGAAAGTTAAGAGATGAGTTAAGACAACTTTTGGTGTTTCATATAAAATAGGTACCCAGATGTTGTTAAGCATTGTCTTCTAGTAGGCATTGCATACAGTCAGAGTGGGAGACGTATTAAACTTATAGGACATTGGAAAAATATGAAATTTATTAAGGGTAAAATTATTTAACTGGCAATACGCACGCCCACCAAACCGGATACGTCCACAGCATACAGTCGGAGTGGGAAACGTATTAAACTTATAGGATTTTCTCACTCACAGAGCTTTGTATTGACAGTATAATTATAAAAATTGTATTTGTTTTTAAATGTATTTTAAACACTTCCATACAGCCTGTGCAAGTGTATTATTGCCATATAGTAATTTCTTGAGAGGCTAGGTTACATTTGTGAGAGATATTTTTAAATAAATTTCTCCGTTACTGGGGTTTGACTCCAAGATGCCAGCATTGGAGTCGAGTCCAGAAGTGTCTATAACTCAATACTTTTGACCAATTCATGAAAAATTATATTTTTTTATATAAACTTATTATTATCTTACTATAATACACCTACATATTATTTTTTATACATCTTTTTGCTATTCTTGTTTGTCGTTTTCTCATAATTTTGTTTACATGTACTGTGTGCTGTCCTTATAAAAATGAAATTAAATATAGTTATTCCCTGAAAGCAGATTTTTTTATTTTTACACAAAGGAATGGAGTTAATAAGGGTTAATTTGAAATTTGTACCTCGTAGAATGATATATCAGAGTTATTCATTGACTCTGGTACTGAGAGGATGGATCCTTCCGGATCGGCGCCGACCACTTTACATGTTGGACATTTCTCCTTGATCATACGTCCTATACCAGCTATTGTACCACCAGTTCCTGCTCCGACAACTACCATTTCTAAGTTGTTATCGAATGCAGACAAAATCTCGTTGGCTGTGCCATCGTAATGAGCGAGAGGATTACCAGCATTACGATACTGAAAATAAAACATGATATGTTTAACGATTGTACAAACGCACATACACTAATATACCATCAATGGAAAGAACAGATTGATGACACACCTAAATGAAGATTTGCTGATGAGATGTTTATGTTTTTTGTTATTCCTATGAAGTGTATCACAAAAAAACAGTGATAACACTACAATAATGATACATGATAAAATGTTGAAAGATTTTAAAATGTAGGTTTATTAACACTTGCTAATTGTTTTTACAATAAACAAAGTAATATATTTCCCAAAAAATATATTTTTTGATAAAAGGTATGATAATAAGGAAACTGGTAAAGTATGTCAGACAAAGCAGAGCGGGCAACTTGAAATTAATCATAAAAACACGCACCCAATAACAAGTTGCCACATTCTAGAGACATACAATATTAATCGTCTCACAGATCCACACAGAAAACAATTAAAAACTTTGTCTCCACTGGGAATCGAACCCGGGACCTTTGGATCTGCAGTCAGATTCCTAACCAACTGAGCCACGAAGGCCCACAAATTTATATTCTTGAATATAAATTCTTAGGGTCACCCAATTTATTTTTTTGTAGATTCAAATTTATTCATAATTTGTAATACTATATAATATTATTGAACTACCAGGGCTTTACTTACTATTTCAAATACGAGTTTAATCCGATGCTAAGTCAGTTTCGGCCATACAAAAAACTGGGTAAGTATCAACTTAAACACAAATTGCAAATAGTAAGTAAGACCACCAATGTATTAATTTCTTTTAACATATTACTAATTGCATGTAATACATGAGATCCAACTGTCGATGGTGTTAGTATGTATAGTTGAAGAATATGTATCAAACAATAAACCCTAAAATCCAAATTATTGAATATTTTAAGATATTTTGTTTTCTATGGAAAACATGTACATATGTCAGGGTAGTGTGGAGGTCAGTCCTTTTTTCTTACCCTAAATATGTAAACAGCTTGATGGTATGTATGAAGGATAAGTCTCAAACTATTGAGATTGAGATTTATTCTGCCATACAAATTGTATGAAACGATGTTGTCACTAAATTCAATTTTTACAGTATTTGTTGAGATGTATTGCTATAATGTTTGAGTTTTTAATAGAAAATTAAATTATCTAGTTGGGGTGTTTCAATGTTTTTGGATATTTTTAACAGACACACTATATGTTCTACTCCGAATTCTGAGTTAATCCATATGCATAACATATATGCTGCGAAGCATCTAAGTTAGTGTTTTTTGACTTTGAAGTTGAAAAACCCATGAAAATGACTCGCAGATCTTGGCTTGATACTATGATGATATGTTAAGAGAAATAAATTCTTGACTACAAATAGTAAACATGTTTTTATGAAATACGTCATCAATTTAATTCAACCATATCAATTATACATCATGACAAATAATAGTAATTAAAAAAAAAAGATAATGGAAAATATTATAAACAAATTATTTTTTATGGGCAATGGAGTAAAGTTACATCATAAAAAGAGAGTAATAAAAATATTACAAAAAGAAATAATGGATCATAAGCAAAACAAATTAAGAGGACATATAACGCTAAACTTAGTGACTGAAAACATGATATATTAAAACCGCCCAATATACGTGATTTAAATTATCGGAAACCGCAAATTTGTTGATTTTTTGCATTTTAAGAACAAACCTAAGTTGAAATGAGAAAATTTTATCGGTCATTCACTTAAGTTTATGCACTCTTTAAGCATATAAAATATTTATTTCTCTACGACACATAGTTATGGAGTAATTTTAAAAAAATGCTGTAAAAAAGGATATTTTTAATGATCTTTTTATGGGAATTTAGGGTGAATTTCAAAATTGTGTGACGAACATTCACTAGAGAAATGTTGAAAAAACTTACATTATTTTTTCTAGAAACACACTGTTTTATTTGAGGGATTGATATGAAATTGAGGTGTTTAGGTTTATATGGCCCCTTAATATTCATTATATAGTTCAATATACATTTTTAATACAAAAAAAAAATGGAACATCATTCCTTTGTAGTTTTGAAGATCCCAATCTTGAATGTAAAATAATCAGATTCTTATTTACAAGATTCATGAAATGTAGAATTAACATATTATAAACAAAAGTAATTGAACATTATATCTATAATATGTTACATTCAAAATTAATTTAACACTAAATTTGTAATACTGAATAACACTGAATCTGTAAACAAAACAAGAATAATACAAAATAATACCTGATCTAAGATAACAGAATTGGGTATTTCTGTAACCAATCTACGGGCTGTCATAATGTTACTTTCTGGAGAGTCAAAAGCAGCTTCTGTCGGAGTGCGGACAATTTCGGCTCCGAGTGCTTTTAATATATCCACTTTTTCATTGGACATTTTTTCCGGCATTACAATGATGCAACGATAACCTGTATACAAGGCAAATATATAGATTAACAGTAATTTAAGAAGTTTAAACAAAATATAAACAAAATTTGACTAATTTTTGGAAGTCCATAAATATTTAGTTTTTATTTGATATTTCTTCTCAGGCAACTAACAGCTGTAGGTACTATGTCAAATATTTATTTATTATTTGATATTTCTTCTCAGGCAACTAACAGCTGTAGGTACTATGTCAAATATTTATTTATTATTTGATATTTCTTCTCAGGCAACTAACAGCTGTAGGTACTATGTCAAATATTTATTTATTATTTGATATTTCTTCTCAGGCAACTAACAGCTGTAGGTACTATGTCAAATATTTATTTATTATTTGATATTTCTTCTCAGGCAACTAACAGCTGTAGGTACTATGTCAAATATTTATTTATTATTTGATATTTCTTCTCAGGCAACTAACAGGTAGGTACTATGTCAAATATTTATTTATTATTTGATATTTCTTCTCAGGCAACTAACAGCTGTAGGTACTATGTCAAATATTTATTTATTATTTGATATTTCTTCTCAGGCAACTAACAGCTGTAGGTACTATGTCAAATATTTATTTATTATTTGATATTTCTTCTCAGGCAACTAACAGGTAGGTACTATGTCAAATATTTATTTATTATTTGATATTTCTTCTCAGGCAACTAACAGGTAGGTACTATGTCAAATATTTATTTATTATTTGATATTTCTTCTCAGGCAACTAACAGCTGTAGGTACTATGTCAAATATTTATTTATTATTTGATATTTCTTCTCAGGCAACTAACAGCTGTAGGTACTATGTCAAATATTTATTTATTATTTGATATTTCTTCTCAGGCAACTAACAGCTGTAGGTACTATGTCAAATATTTATTTATTATTTGATATTTCTTCTCAGGCAACTAACAGCTGTAGGTACTATGTCAAATATTTATTTATTATTTGATATTTCTTCTCAGGCAACTAACAGCTGTAGGTACTATGTCAAATATTTATTTATTATTTGATATTTCTTCTCAGGCAACTAACAGCTGTAGGTACTATGTCAAATATTTATTTATTATTTGATATTTCTTCTCAGGCAACTAACAGGTAGGTACTATGTCAAATATTTATTTATTATTTGATATTTCTTCTCAGGCAACTAACAGCTGTAGGTACTATGTCAAATATTTATTTATTATTTGATATTTCTTCTCAGGCAACTAACAGCTGTAGGTACTATGTCAAATATTTATTTATTATTTGATATTTCTTCTCAGGCAACTAACAGCTGTAGGTACTATGTCAAATATTTATTTATTATTTGATATTTCTTCTCAGGCAACTAACAGCTGTAGGTACTATGTCAAATATTTATTTATTATTTGATATTTCTTCTCAGGCAACTAACAGCTGTAGGTACTATGTCAAATATTTATTTATTATTTGATATTTCTTCTCAGGCAACTAACAGCTGTAGGTACTATGTCAAATATTTATTTATTATTTGATATTTCTTCTCAGGCAACTAACAGCTGTAGGTACTATGTCAAATATTTATTTATTATTTGATATTTCTTCTCAGGCAACTAACAGCTGTAGGTACTATGTCAAATATTTATTTATTATTTGATATTTCTTCTCAGGCAACTAACAGGTAGGTACTATGTCAAATATTTATTTATTATTTGATATTTCTTCTCAGGCAACTAACAGCTGTAGGTACTATGTCAAATATTTATTTATTATTTGATATTTCTTCTCAGGCAACTAACAGCTGTAGGTACTATGTCAAATATTTATTTATTATTTGATATTTCTTCTCAGGCAACTAACAGCTGTAGGTACTATGTCAAATATTTATTTATTATTTGATATTTCTTCTCAGGCAACTAACAGGTAGGTACTATGTCAAATATTTATTTATTATTTGATATTTCTTCTCAGGCAACTAACAGCTGTAGGTACTATGTCAAATATTTATTTATTATTTGATATTTCTTCTCAGGCAACTAACAGGTAGGTACTATGTCAAATATTTATTTATTATTTGATATTTCTTCTCAGGCAACTAACAGCTGTAGGTACTATGTCAAATATTTATTTATTATTTGATATTTCTTCTCAGGCAACTAACAGGTAGGTACTATGTCAAATATTTATTTATTATTTGATATTTCTTCTCAGGCAACTAACAGCTGTAGGTACTATGTCAAATATTTATTTATTATTTGATATTTCTTCTCAGGCAACTAACAGCTGTAGGTACTATGTCAAATATTTATTTATTATTTGATATTTCTTCTCAGGCAACTAACAGCTGTAGGTACTATGTCAAATATTTATTTATTATTTGATATTTCTTCTCAGGCAACTAACAGGTAGGTTCTATGTCAAATATTTATTTATTATTTGATATTTCTTCTCAGGCAACTAACAGCTGTAGGTACTATGTCAAATATTTATTTATTATTTGATATTTCTTCTCAGGCAACTAACAGGTAGGTACTATGTCAAATATTTATTTATTATTTGATATTTCTTCTCAGGCAACTAACAGCTGTAGGTACTATGTCAAATATTTATTTATTATTTGATATTTCTTCTCAGGCAACTAACAGCTGTAGGTACTATGTCAAATATTTATTTATTATTTGATATTTCTTCTCAGGCAACTAACAGCTGTAGGTACTATGTCAAATATTTATTTATTATTTGATATTTCTTCTCAGGCAACTAACAGGTAGGTACTATGTCAAATATTTATTTATTATTTGATATTTCTTCTCAGGCAACTAACAGCTGTAGGTACTATGTCAAATATTTATTTATTATTTGATATTTCTTCTCAGGCAACTAACAGGTAGGTACTATGTCAAATATTTATTTATTATTTGATATTTCTTCTCAGGCAACTAACAGCTGTAGGTACTATGTCAAATATTTATTTATTATTTGATATTTCTTCTCAGGCAACTAACAGGTAGGTACTATGTCAAATATTTATTTATTATTTGATATTTCTTCTCAGGCAACTAACAGCTGTAGGTACTATGTCAAATATTTATTTATTATTTGATATTTCTTCTCAGGCAACTAACAGCTGTAGGTACTATGTCAAATATTTATTTATTATTTGATATTTCTTCTCAGGCAACTAACAGCTGTAGGTACTATGTCAAATATTTATTTATTATTTGATATTTCTTCTCAGGCAACTAACAGGTAGGTTCTATGTCAAATATTTATTTATTATTTGATATTTCTTCTCAGGCAACTAACAGCTGTAGGTACTATGTCAAATATTTATTTATTATTTGATATTTCTTCTCAGGCAACTAACAGCTGTAGGTACTATGTCAAATATTTATTTATTATTTGATATTTCTTCTCAGGCAACTAACAGCTGTAGGTACTATGTCAAATATTTATTTATTATTTGATATTTCTTCTCAGGCAACTAACAGCTGTAGGTACTATGTCAAATATTTATTTATTATTTGATATTTCTTCTCAGGCAACTAACAGGTAGGTACTATGTCAAATATTTATTTATTATTTGATAGTTCTTCTCAGGCAACTAACAGCTGTAGGTACTATGTCAAATATTTATTTATTATTTGATATTTCTTCTCAGGCAACTAACAGCTGTAGGTACTATGTCAAATATTTATTTATTATTTGATATTTCTTCTCAGGCAACTAACAGCTGTAGGTACTATGTCGAATATTTATTTATTATTTGATATTTCTTCTCAGGCAACTAACAGCTGTAGGTACTATGTCAAATATTTATTTATTATTTGATATTTCTTCTCAGGCAACTAACAGCTGTAGGTACTATGTCAAATATTTATTTATTATTTGATATTTCTTCTCAGGCAACTAACAGCTGTAGGTACTATGTCAAATATTTATTTATTATTTGATATTTCTTCTCAGGCAACTAACAGCTGTAGGTACTATGTCGAATATTTATTTATTATTTGATATTTCTTCTCAGGCAACTAACAGCTGTAGGTACTATGTCAAATATTTATTTATTATTTGATATTTCTCCTCAGGCAACTAACAGCTGTAGGTACTATGTCAAATATTTATTTATTATTTGATATTTCTTCTCAGGCAACTAACAGCTGTAGGTACTATGTCAAATATTTATTTATTATTTGATATTTCTTCTCAGGCAACTAACAGCTGTAGGTACTATGTCAAATATTTATTTATTATTTGATATTTCTTCTCAGGCAACTAACAGCTGTAGGTACTATGTCGAATATTTATTTATTATTTGATATTTCTTCTCAGGCAACTAACAGCTGTAGGTACTATGTCAAATATTTATTTATTATTTGATATTTCTTCTCAGGCAACTAACAGCTGTAGGTACTATGTCAAATATTTATTTATTATTTGATATTTCTTCTCAGGCAACTAACAGCTGTAGGTACTATGTCAAATATTTATTTATTATTTGATATTTCTTCTCAGGCAACTAACAGCTGTAGGTACTATGTCGAATATTTATTTATTATTTGATATTTCTTCTCAGGCAACTAACAGCTGTAGGTACTATGTCAAATATTTATTTATTATTTGATATTTCTCCTCAGGCAACTAACAGCTGTAGGTACTATGTCAAATATTTATTTATTATTTGATATTTCTTCTCAGGCAACTAACAGCTGTAGGTACTATGTCAAATATTTATTTATTATTTGATATTTCTTCTCAGGCAACTAACAGGTAGGTACTATGTCAAATATTTATTTATTATTTGATATTTCTTCTCAGGCAACTAACAGCTGTAGGTACTATGTCAAATATTTATTTATTATTTGATATTTCTTCTCAGGCAACTAACAGCTGTAGGTACTATGTCAAATATTTATTTATTATTTGATATTTCTTCTCAGGCAACTAACAGCTGTAGGTACTATGTCAAATATTTATTTATTATTTGATATTTCTTCTCAGGCAACTAACAGGTAGGTACTATGTCAAATATTTATTTATTATTTGATATTTCTTCTCAGGCAACTAACAGCTGTAGGTACTATGTCAAATATTTATTTATTATTTGATATTTCTTCTCAGGCAACTAACAGCTGTAGGTACTATGTCAAATATTTATTTATTATTTGATATTTCTTCTCAGGCAACTAACAGCTGTAGGTACTATGTCAAATATTTATTTATTATTTGATATTTCTTCTCAGGCAACTAACAGCTGTAGGTACTATGTCAAATATTTATTTATTATTTGATATTTCTTCTCAGGCAACTAACAGGTAGGTACTATGTCAAATATTTATTTATTATTTGATATTTCTTCTCAGGCAACTAACAGCTGTAGGTACTATGTCAAATATTTATTTATTATTTGATATTTCTTCTCAGGCAACTAACAGCTGTAGGTACTATGTCAAATATTTATTTATTATTTGATATTTCTTCTCAGGCAACTAACAGCTGTAGGTACTATGTCAAATATTTATTTAACACGCACCCAAAAAGAAGTTTCCCCATTTGGGAGACTTACAATATCAATCGTCTCACAGATCCAGACTAAAAACACAATTAAAAACTGCGTCTCCACCGGGAATCGAACCCTGGACCTTTGGATCAGCAGCCAAATACCCAACCAACTGTGCCATGAAGGCCGACAAATAACAACTAATAATTACAGTGCAGATGGATTTAGATGGGTGGTGGCAGAGCTAAACAGTTATCTAACTGGTTTGCTAACCCAGTTAGATAACTGCGTTAGCAAACCAGTGTTTGTGAGTTCGAATCCTACCACAACCGATTTCGTTCACCTACAGCGCAAGCATTTATGCTTAGTTTAAGGAATGTATGAGGTTGTATAAGTACTTGTTACAAGGACATATTCGTTCTTTTAAAAAAAAAATACTTTGCTCTATACTACATATTTTTAAGATAGTACTGCTTCAATGGGATGAGAGTATATTGATACAATACACCTGTCAATGTTCACAAAGGATGATTTACTTTACTTCTTTTACTTCTTCTTTTGAATAGACCTTCAGGTCTGTTTTTTAAGAGGCCTGCTCTTCCTGCGAAGTGGACCCCCAGCTATCCCTCCATCTTTTTGGCGGTCTACCGCGAGGGCGGGTTCCGTGAGGCTGATTGTGAAGCACGATATGAGGAAGTCTGGTGCTGTCCATCCTTTGGACATGACCATACCAGTCCCTCCTCCGCTGCCTGCTCCATCTGATGATATCGTCAACCTCACATAGTTCCCTTATTCTGGAGTTCCTCACTCGGTCTCTCAGGGTTTTGCCTGCAATTGCTCTCAATGTCCTCATTTCTGAAGTCCTCAACATTTGTTTGCTTCTGACTGTGTCTGCTCGTGCCTCTATACCGTATGTCATCACTGGTCTTACGCATGCTTTGTAGATTCTCACTTTGCTTTTAATGGCCATATCCTCATTTTTCCAAATAATGGAATTTAGGGCGCCCGAGACTGCAGCTGCCTTATTGACTTGGCTCTGAATTTCTTCACAGAGGTCAGCATCTTCTGTTATGTCAATTCCTAGGTATCTAAAGGTATTAACCTGTTCAATTGGGTTGTTGTCTATAGTCAGATTGCATGCTATGTGTGTTTTTGAGAATGTCATACATTTAGTCTTATTAATTGAAATTGCCATGTTGTATTGTTTGCAGGTGCTATGTAACCTGTTCAGCATTGTCTGTAGGTCATTGTTAGTTTCGGCTACTATAATAGCGTCGTCGGCATAGCAAATTACATTAACAATTTCCTTCCCCATTCTGTACCCAAGCTGGGGCGATTTAATTTCCTTGATTAGTTCATCCATTATTAGATTAAACAGGAATGGGCTTAGACTATCTCCTTGTCGGACACCTGTCATTATAGGGATTGAATTGCTTAATTCATTGTCGTTTCTTATCTTTGTACTGCTTCCCAAATTTATATCTCTTATGATGTTTATTAATTCTGGAGGTACATCCTTAGCCACCAACATATTAATAATATCCTTGAGTTGTACTCTATCGAAGGCCTTCATTAAATCCACAAAGCATACAAAGGCAGGAGTTTGGTATTCAATTGCCTTCTCTTTTTTCTGTCTTACGATAAATATGGCATCTGTAGTGGATCGGTTCCTTCTAAAACCTTGTTGTTCTTCTCTTAGGGTAATATGTGTTTCTAGTCTTGTCTTAATGATTTGTGTGAACAGTTTAAGTGTTGAGCACAATAGGGATATACCTCTATAGTTCTCTGGTTTTGTCTTTTGGCCTTTTTTAAATATTGGTACTGTAATGCTAGTCCTCCACTCCTCTGGGATTTTTGTCGAGTGTATGATTCTATTGAATAATTGATGCAGTTGTTGTGTTAGGCTGTCACCAGCATATTTAATTAGTTCATTGCTTATGTCGTCTATACCCGGCGTTTTCCTATTTTTTAATTTGGCAATCGCAATATGTATTTCATGTATACTGATTTCATTTTGATACAAAGGATGATTGAAATTCTATAAAATAATTACCTTTCACGGCACTTGCTATAGCTAAACCAATGCCAGTATTTCCAGATGTTGGTTCAATAATAACTGAACCAGGTTTTAAAATACCCTTTTCTTCAGCGTCAATAACCATTCTATAACCGATTCTGTCCTTGACAGATCCACCAGGGTTGAAAAACTCACATTTCGCATCTGAAATTAAAACAACATAATTTTATGAAAATGTGAGTAAAATTATAGGATTTTAGTCTGCAAAGCCCATACAGATTGTTGTTAAGTGTATGTTTATTTATTTATTTATTTAGAGAAAAAACAATTACACATTTTTGTTTTATAAATAATAAAGTTGATTTATTTATATGTGCAATCACAATATTTACTATAGAGAAGTTACAACGTAGGTAAACATAGACGTGCTTAGAGATAAAAGTAATAAAATATAAAAAATACTTATTAAAAAACATATTATGAAGAAGAGTTTGGAATACACAAGAATGACATCACTCATATAACATTACTTCCTCAACAGTGCATTCCAGCCATACCCAGGTTCTAAGAAGTTGTATAATTTTCGCCAAACATCTTGAACGAGCTTTCGGTTGCGCAGAGCGCAAATTTGTGTCATTTTGCTTCGTTGGTTTATATTCAAATCGCCTCCCTTCTCGGTTAAAAGTTCAAGTTATTTGGCAACAACTATGTACGTGAGAAGTAAATTCCAACTAACAGCTGTTTAGCCAGGTTGCTCTTGGTCTATATTCAAATATAAATTTGCCTCTTGTTTGACAAATCAGGATTAGAAAAAAAATATCATCATTTGTAATAAAAGAAATATCTTACACATGTCACACTGGATTCCGAAAGATTGTGGTATTTTATTTAATTTAACAAGTGGAGTGTTGCCAATGGCATGCAGTATATCAGGCATCACTTTCATCGGAGGTTGTCTAAAATAAACAACATTTCATAATTAGCATTACTTCTATAGTATATTTACCAACAATTATTATTATACATCAGATCAACTTCTTCCTCATACCTTCATAGTTAAAATTAATTTTTATAACAAGACAGTTTTAAACCGTGACTACTTGATAGTTTCGAAAAAAAATGGAAAATCTAAAAATTGAAATATTAACTTGAGAAAAATGTATTTTTTCTTTAATTGCACAGTTACGGGAGTATTGACTAATACGCATTTAAAAATATTGATAACTAAAAATCTTTAATTGGTATATTCAACTCATCTCAAATAATATGAAAGAACTAATCAATTGTCTTTCGGTGGTAGTCCCATAATACTTAGTTACTTTTTTGTATACTCAGTTCAATGCTTTAATATTTTGTTGTATTAATATGCTAAATTCATTCTAAAACAGGTTCACCTAGTTGGGCGTCCAACGTGTCAATAATTTTTATACAGCGTACAACACGGACAAATTTACATGAAAAACTGTACCTACTTTGTTAACGTACTAATATATTTTGTTGTTATAATTATTGTTATGTTACTTATTCTGTTTTATGTCTAATAATATTATGTAAAAAATAAAAATAAACAAAAATAAAAAAAAATCCTCCTCAGTTCATCACACTAATCGCCTTAGATTTTGATGCAATATTTTGTCAAAAGAGTATTAATTTGAAACAAAATGACACTCTAATGAAATACTACCTATATTTTTTCGAGTATACAGATGCAAGATTAGCAGCAAAAAAAAACAGATATTCATAAATTGTAATTCTTGTACATGTGCAATCAAATATACAGAAAGAAAAAGAACTGTTGACTTACGTTGGTCTACTTGAGTGAGGGGAAAGCTTTGAATCCATACCAACCCTCCATGTACATTTTGAAGGAGTATCGGGGCTGATGAACATTGCTGCATATCCATTCTTGGACACATTATTCTCTGAATTATTTTGGGACATTATACTATCTAAAAATACAAAACGTCACTTAAACAACTGTATCGCTTTGATGTAAAGCATTTTTGTGCAATATTTGACAAATATTTTATTATTTAATTACAAATTTATGAAACATGGAGGAATTAAAACAAGTAATATTGTATTTTTATATTGATTAAATATGCACAATATTGTCAAAACAAACGAATCGACTACCAAAATGCATAATTTAAAAAATATATTAAGCATGTGAGCATTTAATTAGAAAATATTATTTAGTAGGTATTCAAAAAAATATTATTAGAGACTAATAGGTGTGTTAACATAAAAATTTAATATTTTCCAATATCGAATATTTTCAACTTTCAATTACTAACCTCACCACTCCACATTAACCGGCTAAATAATATGAAATAATATTCAAAGAGTATATAATACCTACGGATTGATAATATTATTTAACTTCGTGGCACGAAGAATGCAGCCACAGATAATATCTATGGATAATATAGAAGTAAACTTGAATGCAGTTTGACAACTTGAAGAAGAGTTGCCTACATCAATGTTTAAATCCCTGTTTTTTTTTTCCTACCGAAACAAAATTAAATCTCAATATAAAAATTATGAATTAATGTTTTTATCAATCTTTTTGTTGTTTGTTTTTCTTATAAAATATCCAATTTCACAGAAATATAGATGTTTTTATTTTCAAGTGTAATACGTTTTACGCGGAGTAAAAATGATTAAATTAAAATACCATTCTCATTAATTTTGTGAGACTGACAGGTTATAACGTTATGTGGAAAGATCAAGTGCTTGGTGCAGATTAATCTTAGGTTTGCGACTCAAAAGAACAACGTAAAGTAGCGCAGCAAGCACATGTTGGACAATTGTAAAATAACAGTAGTTAAACAAAATCCATTATAATATTATGGTGGAAAGAAACGAAGTTGGAGATAATAACACTCAAGGTGCTTGGAAGAAACGAGAGGCATGTCACTCCATAACTATCTTGTTCTAGAATTTCAATACGCCAACGATAAAACTCATTCTCCACCGGCTGCTCCTTAACAGCTCCAATGAAAAAACTTTATTTTGAAGATATAATTTTTATCTTTACAATTCTAGGAAAACGCCAATATTGCAAGGTGAGTATAATTATCATAACTTGAGCCATACTTCCGGGTGCGCAGAGCATAAATTTGTGTCTTTTTGCTTAGTTGTTTTATGTGCAAATCGCCCCCCTCCACGGCGAAATGGCTCAATAAGTCAGCGAAAATTATAGAAGCGGATAAGTTTGTGTCAGAAGCTTGCAAATGATGCCACAATGAGATTTTACGTATCGTGCGATGTATCTTATAGTTCTCAGCCGGTCTGCATCTTCAATTCGCGATCATTGTTTTAATGTAAAATAACTATTTTTGTGGAAAAAGTGAGGTAATGGCAACACTATAATTAAGAAAATCCTTGTATGAAAAGGCGGGAAAAACAAATAATTATCAAGTAACAATTACTTATTCACAAGACATGTTTTAAAATTTAATATAATGTCTTGTATAAAAAATAGATTACATTATGAAATAAAAGGGATATAATTTACATGATTATTTTTGAAGACGAATTCCTAGCCGAAAAATATATGCATATGGATAAATGAAAAGTCTGCCCCTAAAAACACTAAGGTGAGCGAGTCTCCTTCACCACTGCTCCCGATCGATACCTACCATCCTCCCCTGGATATACTTATCTTGTCCCAACTTTGTAATTCTAATAAAAATGTACGTATCAAACAGAACTTCCATAGGGTTGATTACTCGGGCATTAATTCATTCTTAAAAAATATTGACTTTTCATTTCTACACACCGATATGGACTTAAACAATATGACAGAGTTTTTCTACACAAAACTTCAATCTTGTATAGAGTTATTTGTTCCGAAAACAACTATTAAACACTCGAGCTATCCTAAGTGGTTTAATGTCGAACTTAAGCAATTAATATTAAGAAAGAAACTAGCACACAGAAAGTTTAAAGAGACTAACAACTTAGACGATTACGTTTGCTTTTCTATTTTGCTCAAAAAATGTGCCACTCTTTCTAAAGTATGCTACAAACGTCATATTGATATAGTTGAGAAATTTCTGCCTTCGGGTTCTCAAGATCTGTGGAAGTTTGTTAACGGGTTGAGGGATGCTCGGGTTGACATACCGGCAAATGTTTACTACAATAATCAATGTTCTAAATCAACCCAGGATGCTGCAGACCTTTTTGCATCCTTTTTTCAGAGTGTATACGATCCTCCATTTGCGGGTCCTGTCACCGATTTTTCCTCCACTAAGATAATTGATTTACCCGGCATAACGATTACACTTGACGAGATCAAAAGTGCTATCCTTGCTTTAGACACCTCAAAATCGGCTGGTCCTGATGGAATACCGAACATATTTATAAAGAATTGTATTGAAATTATGTCTAATCTGTTACTTAACTTATTTAATAAATCCTTAAAAACAGGCATTTTTCCGATTATCTGGAAGTCCGGCTTCATTAGCCCAATACATAAAAAAGGAGAACTTAATCTTGTGACTAATTATAGACCGATATGCATATTGTCTGCAATTCCTAAGCTCTTTGAATCGATAATTGCTAAAAAAATAAGCCAACCGATAAACAATATTATTACTGCTTCCCAACATGACTTTATTCCCAAGGAATCTACACTAACTAACCTAGCAGTATATCATAACTACATAGCCAATATAGTTTCTAGGAGAGGTCAAGTCGATTCCGTGTACACGGACTTCTCAAAAGCTTTTGACAAGGTGTCACATTCCTTACTACTATATAAGTTACGTGGATACGGAGTAGATGGTATCTTCCTACATTGGCTTAAAAGTTACTTGAGTGATCGTACTCTTAGAGTAAGGATTGGGAATTGCATATCTCAGCCAATACAAGCATCTAGTGGTGTTCCGCAGGGATCGCACTTGGGACCAATATTGTTCAATTTATTTGTGGATGACATAGTTCAGATCTTCAAAGGTGTTGAAGTCGTGTTATTTGCGGATGACTTGAAAATTTTCAAATCAATTAATAATATTGAAGACTGTTTAACCATTCAAAACAATCTGTCATCTTTAAGCGAATGGTGTAAACGTAATAAACTTAATTTAAATGCTTCAAAGTGTCAAGTTATCCGTTTTCATCGAACAAGATCCCAATTTACCTATAATTATACAATTGACAATGTTACTCTTGACAGCGTTACAAACTTGAGGGATTTGGGAGTCACACTATCTGAGGATCTGACCTTTAATTTACATATAGAGGAGATCGTCGGTAAAGCTATGAGGGTGTTGGGCTTCATCACGAGACTGGCAGCTGATCTTAATAAAACTGAATCATACAGGTTACTATTTGTTTCTCTAGTCAGACCATTATTGGAATATAATTCTGTAATCTGGTCCCCCTACTACAATGTCCACATAAATCATATTGAAAGGGTCCAGAGAAAATTTTTGCGATTTGTAAATTATAAAAAGGGGATACCAATAGAACACATCAATTACACAGATCTAATGCTAGAATTTAAACTTTTAAATCTTGACGTTAGAAGAAAGGTTTTTGACCTTTCCTTCTTACACAAAATATTGAACTATGCAATAGACTGTACCGAACTCCTTAAACTCATAAACTTAAATGTTCCGGCTAAAACCACTAGACAGTGTGTTATGTTTCGTGAGAGCCATTCTCTGAATAATTATGTCTACCACTCCCCAATACCAAGGCTACACAGACTTGGTAACATTGTGGGGAGTCGCTCCGATGTTTTTGCCGACGATTTTTCTACTTTCAAATCAAAAATAGTACATTTTCTTTCTCTTAACTCATGACTTATCATAGTAATCGTTATGTTTGGGATTTATTTTGTTTTTGTATTTTGTTTTTATTGATGTTTCTTAACTGATATAATGTATTGCTGAACTTAATGTGTTATACTTATGTTATTATTGTATTTATAACTGTGTTGTGTACTGTTCAATTTTTAACATTATATTTCATAACAGATATTATGTATCGCCGAATTTTAAATTTGATTTCTTTCTGATTTACAATATGTTATTGTTATCTTTATTGATGTTTCTTAACTGATATAATGTATTGCTGAACTTAATGTGTTATACTTATGTTATTATTGTATTTATAACTGTGTTGTGTACTGTTCAATTTTTAACATTATATTTCATAACAGATATTATGTATCACCGAATTTTAAATTTGATTTCTTTCTGATTTACAATATGTTATTGTTATCTTTATTGATGTTTATTAACTGATATAATGTATTGCTGAACTTAATGTGTTATACTTATGTTATTATTGTATTTATAACTGTGTTGTGTACTGTTCAATTTTTAACATTATATTTCATAACAGATATTATGTATCGCCGAATTTTAAATTTGATTTCTTTCTGATTTACAATATGTTATTGTTATCTTTATTGATGTTTATTAACTGATATAATGTATTGCTGAACTTAATGTGTTATACTTATGTTATTATTGTATTTATAACTGTGTTGTGTACTGTTCAATTTTTAACATTATATTTCATAACAGATATTATGTATCGCCGAATTTTAAATTTGATTTCTTTCTGATTTACAATATGTTATTGTTATCTTTATTGATGTTTCTTAACTGATATAATGTATTGCTGAACTTAATGTGTTATACTTATGTTATTATTGTATTTATAACTGTGTTGTGTACTGTTCAATTTTTAACATTATATTTCATAACAGATATTATGTATCACCGAATTTTAAATTTGATTTCTTTCTGATTTACAATATGTTATTGTTATCTTTATTGATGTTTATTAACTGATATAATGTATTGCTGAACTTAATGTGTTATACTTATGTTATTATTGTATTTATAACTGTGTTGTGTACTGTTCAATTTTTAACATTATATTTCATAACAGATATTATGTATCACCGAATTTTAAATTTGATTTCTTTCTGATTTACAATATGTTATTGTTATCTTTATTGATGTTTATTAACTGATATAATGTATTGCTGAACTTAATGTGTTATACTTATGTTATTATTGTATTTATAACTGTGTTGTGTACTGTTCAATTTTTAACATTATATTTCATAACAGATATTATGTATCGCCGAATTTTAAATTTGATTTCTTTCTGATTTACAATATGTTATTGTTATCTTTATTGATGTTTCTTAACTGATATAATGTATTGCTGAACTTAATGTGTTATACTTATGTTATTATTGTATTTATAACTGTGTTGTGTACTGTTCAATTTTTAACATTATATTTCATAACAGATATTATGTATCACCGAATTTTAAATTTGATTTCTTTCTGATTTACAATATGTTATTGTTATCTTTATTGATGTTTATTAACTGATATAATGTATTGCTGAACTTAATGTGTTATACTTATGTTATTATTGTATTTATAACTGTGTTGTGTACTGTTCAATTTTTAACATTATATTTCATAACAGATATTATGTATCGCCGAATTTTAAATTTGATTTCTTTCTGATTTACAATATGTTATTGTTATCTTTATTGATGTTTCTTAACTGATATAATGTATTGCTGAACTTAATGTGTTATACTTATGTTATTATTGTATTTATAACTGTGTTGTGTACTGTTCAATTTTTAACATTATATTTCATAACAGATATTATGTATCACCGAATTTTAAATTTGATTTCTTTCTGATTTACAATATGTTATTGTTATCTTTATTGATGTTTATTAACTGATATAATGTATTGCTGAACTTAATGTGTTATACTTATGTTATTATTGTATTTATAACTGTGTTGTGTACTGTTCAATTTTTAACATTATATTTCATAACAGATATTATGTATCACCGAATTTTAAATTTGATTTCTTTCTGATTTACAATATGTTATTGTTATCTTTATTGATGTTTATTAACTGATATAATGTATTGCTGAACTTAATGTGTTATACTTATGTTATTATTGTATTTATAACTGTGTTGTGTACTGTTCAATTTTTAACATTATATTTCATAACAGATATTATGTATCGCCGAATTTTAAATTTGATTTCTTTCTGATTTACAATATGTTATTGTTATCTTTATTGATGTTTATTAACTGATATAATGTATTGCTGAACTTAATGTGTTATACTTATGTTATTATTGTATTTATAACTGTGTTGTGTACTGTTCAATTTTTAACATTATATTTCATAACAGATATTATGTATCACCGAATTTTAAATTTGATTTCTTTCTGATTTACAATATGTTATTGTTATCTTTATTGATGTTTCTTAACTGATATAATGTATTGCTGAACTTAATGTGTTATACTTATGTTATTATTGTATTTATAACTGTGTTGTGTACTGTTCAATTTTTAACATTATATTTCATAACAGATATTATGTATCACCGAATTTTAAATTTGATTTCTTTCTGATTTACAATATGTTATTGTTATCTTTATTGATGTTTATTAACTGATATAATGTATTGCTGAACTTAATGTGTTATACTTATGTTATTATTGTATTTATAACTGTGTTGTGTACTGTTCAATTTTTAACATTATATTTCATAACAGATATTATGTATCACCGAATTTTAAATTTGATTTCTTTCTGATTTACAATATGTTATTGTTATCTTTATTGATGTTTATTAACTGATATAATGTATTGCTGAACTTAATGTGTTATACTTATGTTATTATTGTATTTATAACTGTGTTGTGTACTGTTCAATTTTTAACATTATATTTCATAACAGATATTATGTATCGCCGAATTTTAAATTTGATTTCTTTCTGATTTACAATATGTTATTGTTATCTTTATTGATGTTTATTAACTGATATAATGTATTGCTGAACTTAATGTGTTATACTTATGTTATTATTGTATTTATAACTGTGTTGTGTACTGTTCAATTTTTAACATTATATTTCATAACAGATATTATGTATCGCCGAATTTTAAATTTGATTTCTTTCTGATTTACAATATGTTATTGTTATCTTTATTGATGTTTATTAACTGATATAATGTATTGCTGAACTTAATGTGTTATACTTATGTTATTATTGTATTTATAACTGTGTTGTGTACTGTTCAATTTTTAACATTATATTTCATAACAGATATTATGTATCGCCGAATTTTAAATTTGATTTCTTTCTGATTTACAATATGTTATTGTTATCTTTATTGATGTTTCTTAACTGATATAATGTATTGCTGAACTTAATGTGTTATACTTATGTTATTATTGTATTTATAACTGGTGTTATGTACTGTTAATAACATGGTGTTATGTACTGTAAATAGGCTTTCAAGCCGTAAATATAATTAAATAAATAAAATAAATAAATAAATTATCTTCTTTATCATGTAATCCAACTGTCAATTTGTTGAAGAGAATTTATTTCTCTTAAGACCCTTGTATACCCTGGGTATACGAATGTACACAAAAATACACACTAAATTACCTTGTAATGTATGAAACACGAAAAAATACTGTATATCATCTAATCTGTAATATACAACATTTTTTCGTGATGAAAAGTTAAAATTTAGAGTTTTTTATAGTAATAAAAATATTATAATAATAAAAAAACTCAGGCAGTAGATTTTCATATTCTCTTTTGATTGAAATAAAAATCTACTTTATAGGCCTTGTACATATTTTTTAGATACTTGCAATAAAAAAATAAAAAAGGGTTTTACTAAAACTTATTTTACAAGAAAAGTATTAAGCAAATTCAAATTTCAAAAAACTCACGCAATAGAATAAAGATGTATTACAAACTATTCCTTATTTCAAAGACGTATCTTTTGAGGGTATTAGGGAAATCATTTTCTAAATATACTATATAGCCTCTAAATTTTTCACTTTACATACTGAATATTTAATAATAGAATTGGAATATTAAAAAAAACTTATTTTAATGCTGCGCCCATACAAAGTTTTTTTTTTTTAAATCGGCAACCGCGGATGTTTGCCTTCAAAATTCCACTCTGCATCCATATCCACATAATTTGGATCCCAACATCCCTGGTCCGTACTGTATAATAAATTATCTTTCAATCAGTTATACAATTTTGAAAACATATTTCAAAATATTTTAAATTTTTTCAAAAACAAATCATAAAAAAACATTTTCCAGGTTAATAAAAAACATAAAGGTTATTTATAGTTATTTTATTATTATTTAAGTTATACAAATTTCACATAAATTATACATATTAACAGCCATTAAAAATAGATTTATATTGAATTAAATATTACAATCCAAAAATGAGATTATCAACAATGATTTATTTGTACAAAAAATTCCCATTATGATCACATAATGAATATAAAAGAAAAATAACAATTTTTGTATAAAATATGGATCAAAAACTCGGAATGAAATATTGAACATTTACAAATTTACTATAAAAAGTCAATATAGGAATCATCTGCGAAATGTAATGTAGGTATAAAATTTTAAGTTTCCATTTCCTCAATTTCATTTCGTATTTCAGTGACTTTAAATGGCTGCTGAGGTTGATCATCCTGTTGAGACTTCTTAGATTTTTTACTCTTAGTTGGCTGTTGGGTTTCATTAGAACCACCGTCGTCGCTGTCTGAGTCTCTATCAGCTCCGGGATGCTGCGGAACAAATCTTTGGGGGCGTCTTTGCTTAACTGCTTCCCCAGGGGCAGACCATTTCTTCTTCGAAGTCTGAAAAAACACAAGTATGAAGAAATAGGAATAATTTGGTATATATTTTTTTTTTTTTTAATGAATATGTCCTTGCTAAACAAGTACATATACATCTTCCTACGTTCCCTAAAATAAGCAAATAAATGCTTGTGCTATAGGTGAACGAAATCGGTCGAGGCAGGATTCGAACTCGCAACCACTGGATTACTAGCCCAGCGCGCTAACCGCTCTGCCATCGACCCATCTAAATCAATCTTATCAATATCGTCATTATTCCATGGATGTCCAGGAAATATTTAAAATAGTTTATCTTCAATATCAAAGAACGACTATTTATTTTGAATGGTGGTTTAGTTTGGATTGATATTATCTTTATGTTTAAAAATAAATTTAAGTTAAATTAAAAAGTCAAAAAACAATTTACGATTCTAAAAACTTGTTAATTTTATTTCAACAGCTATTTTGTCCTACAAGGACATTATTTTATTTTATTTTATTTATTTAGGTAAAATATACAGGATTAAACCTACAATTATTTTACACGATTAATCATAAAAAAATAATTACATCAAATTTGTATAACATTTCAAATTTCAAAGTATAAAAATTAAAACAATCCAAAAGCATACAAGGTAGTAGGTATAAAATCAAAATAAATTAAAGCATACAAGGGTCATTCGCTTGTTTACAAAAATATAATCGACATTATGAAGTTTTGAAGGAATATCTATAGACAAAATAAATTAAATATAATCATACTCAAGGTTTTTCATTCTTCTTAATTTATAATGATATTTTATCAAATAAATGTAATGAATTTAATAATTACATGAATTTGATTCTTCAGATCCCGAACTAACTGCAAGTAAAAGTCATAAACATATTGCGCCATGTGCTGCATATCATTAACAACCAGAGGATGGCCAAATGGCAGAGTTTCGTTCGTTCTTTTGGTTGGATATCTTTCCTGAGGGCATAGCTCTAGATTCAATGGACGAGACATCAGCTAGAAAGCAAATATATTTCAATATATATCAATGTAAATATATTTCAATATATATCAATGTAAATATATTTCAATATATATCAATGTAAATAATTCAGATATGATAACACTTTATTATTTTTCTTCACATGATGTATCAAAATATATTGTTTTATGCATGTCTAAACAAAACTCAATATTTCACATACACCTTAAATCATTGTAGGTATGTCTCTTATACATCCAATAATTACAGTAAGTTCAATATTGTTTTGTTCCCAGTAAATATAATTAGAAATACAATAAAATCACACAAACTTATAATCCAAGTATTGAATGAATGCTTTGAATTGAATGAATGAGAGCCAGAATGCTTTTCATGAGTTTTGATTGCGATTCTGAGAATGATGGTTTAACTATTAAATAAGCTTTAATTACATACGTGGATAACAAATAATGTTTGTGCTTATCATATTTCTAATAATATTCAAGTGATTACATTTTTTGTGAACTTTCTTGAAGATTTTTTTCTTTATTGATGTTGTGAGACTTCAGTGAGATACAAAAAAATATGATTTTAAAAAAACATTTATTTCGTTGGAAAAAATCAAAGCCGAAACTTCATTGAGTAAATCATAATAGTAAAATATTTTATATTATACCTGATGGAATGTTGGTTGAAGTTCAAAACAGTTCCTGAAGAGATTTGCTCTGGCAAATACGTATAGTCCCAATCTGGCTCGAGACATGGCTACAACCAGACGACGGACATCACGCAAGTGACCAACTGCCCTTGTTCTCACAAGGGACACAAGAACATAATCATTTTGCTGACCTTGATATTTGTCCACAGTTGTCACCTAAAACATGTTTTCCAGAATATTTATCATCTTAAGGTCAGTTTACCACTGAAATAAATTCAAGAACTATTGTGTCAAAGAAAATAATTTCCTCACACTTAAATCTTCTGGATTACGAAGTACTGATTCTTTACACATTGAGAACAAAGCAGTATCAATGATCAATACTTGAAGGTGATTGAACATACAAAGTGGATCATGCAACACACAATTAAACTATTAGCGCCCTTGGAATGATCCTGTATCATACGCACTATTCATTAATAATCTAGATGTATGGTGCCAGATATTGTGTTAATCGCCGATGATATTGTGTTAATCTCGGAGGATGTCGATGAAATGGTGGAAATGATCAGCCAACTAGAAGGTATATCTGCTTCAATTGGTTTAAAAATGAATGTCAAGAAAACGAAAATAATGACAAACTTAGACACAAGCAATTATTGCCTTCCAGTGGAAGAGGTTGATCACTATATATACCTTGGACATAAGATGACCCTAGGCAGAGACAATCAAACCATAGAAATTGAGAGAAGAATAAGTCTCGCATGGGCGGCCTTTGGGAAACTCGATAGCACCTTTCGTAGCCCCATACCGAATTCTCTGAAGGCAAGGGTGTTTGAGCAGTGCATTCTACCAATATTCACTTATGGCATGGAAACAACCACTTTAACCAAATTGTCTGCCAACAAGCTGCGTATAGCACAAAGGAAGATGGAAAGAATAATGTTGGCAATCAAACTAGAAGACAGGAAGAGGAATGACTGGATACGCAGTCAGACCAAACTGTCCGATGTGGTTGAGGGAATAGCCATGCAGAAGTGGAGATGGGCAGGACACCTATCAAGAATGACCGATAATAGATGGACTAAAAGACTGGTGGAGTGGAGACCGAGAGGAGACAAGAGACCACAAGGGCGACCACCTAATAGATGGATGGACGACATAAAAGATTTGTTGGACCACAGTGGATGGGAGTCGCACAGGAACGGGAGGAGTGGAGAAGGAGAGGGGAGGCCTATGTCCTGCAGTGGGCAAACACAGGCTGACGATGATGACGATGATGTGGTGCCAGAGCCGTTGGTTAGCGCACTGGGTTAGTAATCCAGTGGTGATATATATGTCATTGTTTCAAGGATAAATTCTTTTAAAAAATAAAGAAGAAAAAAAAAATAATAAAAATGTAACTTATAATTTAATAGTAAATGTTTTACCTTGTAAGGTCTTCCTATAAGTGGATTATCTGCACAACGAATATTGATAACATCTCTGATGAGATGTTTCTGTCCATTGTACGTGGTGAGGATGGAAATTTTTTCAGCCGGATAACCAATCAGTCGCATGTACATGAACACAGCTACGACGTATTCTGCTTCCGCCAGATTCTACAAATAATTATATATTCCATTAAACAATTATTATGAAACAAAGCTGTTAATGATATTTTATGTTGAATAAAAGTTGAATTAGAAATATATGAATACCTGATAAAAATAGGGACTTGGTTCACTTTCTCCGATGCCATTAAAGTCTTCCACGTTGATCAGTTGAAAGTCATGACAGAATCCAGCATTGGCAGAACGATACTCGGGAAGATTCAATACATGGGTGAGATTTCCCAAAAGTTTGTATCGCCAGTTGTACAAGTTGCAAATGCTAGAAATAAAATAAACGTTAGTGAAATATAAAATATACACATACTAGCAAGACAGTATTGTGCTTATTTTTTTTTGTCAACTGTGTTGATAATTGGTTTAATCTACTATGGACCAAGTTGATGCGCTGGCACTATTTCACACTGGGTGCATAATAAAACAGGTTTTTGCATTAAGGAACTTTGAAGAAATTAGCAGTAATTCAAAAAAATATAAACAAAAATTGGTAAATAATGCAAATACCTAGCCCTAGCTCTTCCTTGTGCGTCTAAATCCACAGTTGGCACTCCAAGTCTGACCATCCTGGTGAAGAGACTCTGTTCCATGTTGGAGTACTTTTGAAATGCCATATTTTTTATCACAGGTGGAAGCTGATGATGGTCTCCAATCATGATCCAACGCTTGAGTCTAGAAAACCCATCCTGGGGGTTCTGCAGCAGCAATGGTATAAAGGTTTCTATCTCCAAAATTTGAGCTGCCTCCTCCATCAATATGTTATCGTATTTGAAACCTATAAAAATATTTACAATTGTATACAAACAACAAATATCTACCCAATCATTGTGATCACTGAACTAGAAAAGATAAATTGAAGGAGAACAAGAAAAACATAAAAAAAAGACAAATTGGTTTTTAAATGAACAAAAACTTTGGAAAAAATTGATTAAATAATGGAGAAAAGGTAGTTTATCTTTGAACACAGATAAAATTCACAAAACTAAATTATGACTGAAAACTTGAATATAACAGAAAAAAATTATTATTATTATTGACATGACAAGCAGGCAGTATAAAGCTGATGTGCTTGAATGAGTCCACAGTGTCACTGTAATCCATCTAGTCTGTTCTTAAAGGAGTTGACATTCTCAGCAACAAGCAGATCCTGAGGCAGTCTGTTCCAAGCATCCACCACTCAATTACTTAGGAAGTGTTTATATGGATTCTGAGCAAACGCACTTCTATCCAACTTCAGGCTATGGCCACGCAAGTGCTCATTTTGATTGTCAGTGTATATATTTTAGCACATATTATGTTATAAGTAATGTCAATAACTACTGTAACTTGAGAGAACTCATCACAAACTCTCTTAAATCATTTTAATTTTGTTTGTTTGAAAAGTTGTATGGTTGGAATTTTAAAAACGTTTAAAAAGAACATGTAAATTTTAGTAAACAACTTACCCATATCAACTAATTCTTTCCTCTTCAACGCAGCGTGTGTACATGTCATGGCAATAATCTTAGCTTCCTTTACTAACAAATACTTTGATCTATCGAGACCTGATCTTAACAATTCAAAAGCTCTGAATTCATCAAGTTCTTCAAAAATTCTCTCAATGTACCTAAAACCATTTTAATGTTATATTATTCATAAATCATACCTGTTATTGAAAACAAAAAAATATTGAATACGTACATAAATAAAGATAATATATCATTTATTAACTCATACAACCATTTACAACTAAAACATACCTAAAGCATCCATCAGCTATCATCATATCTTCATCATAAGACTTTCCTTTGAACAATGGCTTAGGGGCATTATCAAAGAATCCATGGAAGGGGAACTCAGCTGATATTTGATTGACTGGTATTTCCTGCAGATGTAATACATGTTAATTATAAAGTATGTAGAACTAAGGCACCAAAAGAGAAAACAAGACAATTATGAGGATAAAATACAATAAAAAATAGCTATAACCAAAATGACTTTACAGACTTGACAATTAATTCTGAATTTTATAAAATGGCTCTCAAAATACATTGATTTTATTTACATAGAAGAACAAGCTTATAATGAGAAAAATCACTCTTAAGAGGGTGATTTCTATAAGAATTGAATAGCCTCCAATCATTATACCTTTTGTTTAATTCCTGATTTAGGCTTGCAAACTGAGAGAAACTTTTCCCATCGAGCCATAACATGGTAGAGGAAGAAGTGAGCAGCAGTCTCACAGGTGGCCCCAACATCTCCTGGCCCATCCAAGCTTTCCTGCAATCTCTGTACTTGCTCCAATAATTCCAAGCGTTTTGCAAGTACATAGTTAACTCGACCATATCTGAAATAAATTATCCATATTTTATATTATATTACAATATTGCAGAAGTCACGGAATATAGTATAGCACTGACATGAGTATGAATAGAACTGTTAAGAGTTATTTACTTACCTCGAGAAGTCTTTATCAGTATCCAAAGCCTCTTCACCATGTCCAAGACGCAACAGATGGCGTTCATCAACATCTAATGTCATGATCTTTTCAAACAACTGATTCAACGCCTGATTGGAGTGCGTGACTATCAGAGTCCTCTGCCAGGGAAAATTGTGATACAAATTGGATATTATTTGCACAGCGACGTCAGTTTTACCTTTAGTTTAAAAGTAAAATATATAAATACAAAAATTGCAATAGTAAAAAAATATAATACATTTCCAAATTAAAAATCTACATATTTCATAGTCAAAAGAATAAAATACCTGTTCCTGGAGGTCCAACAACCAAAGTGAGTCCAGGTTGCATTCCAGCTCTAATAGCTTCTACTTGGGTTGGTGTAAACAAAATAGCATTCCTAGAAAATAAATCATTTCATTATAAACGTTTGATCATAATCAGTTTAACGATGACGTTCAGACTATGCAACAAAATCTTCCCATATCAAAATAAAGCATTACAGAATCAATTCATTGACAAGTGAATCAGTGAGTTTTTGCAACTTACTTTTTTGGCTCATTGAAAACATAAGGACCTCGACTTGGTGGAACATGAGGTTCAACAACAATGCATTTCTTCCCTTTGTTCGCTCCATCAGACCCGTTGTCTTCGTCATCTGCCTCCTTATTTTTTTCCAACACATCTTCAAATATGAGCCTACAAATGAGAAAAATCAATTAAAATTGTATGTGCGCATATATTTTTTACTAAATGCCAATAAAGCTTATGCACACTATGCGCCATTCATCATCATTTTCAATTCAATGGCTATGGTTGGTTTTAGAATCTGTTGTTATTTCCTGCTTGTGCATCCTTACTACATTTACTATTTTGCCCATGAAGGTATAAATATGAATTTTGCCACTTGAAAATCAATTAAAATTGTAGATTAATAAAATTTTTCATTTATAATTTACTACTCAAATTTCCTGGAATAGAATGATTTACATATATTGACAGATCTATTAACAAAGATGTACTGTCTTATGAGTCGTAATTAATACACATCACTTATTAGTAATATCAGCTGATAAACTGAATTTAGTAATATAAGATTGAAATAATAGTTTTGAAGATACAATTAATTCATAATTAGAGAAGAACTTACTTGAACGGTCTCACCAACTTTTTGGGATCATCGGTTATCGTTTTTATTTGATATGTGGGAAAACTTTTACGCAAGTGGTCCATATCTAAAAATGTATCGTTGAAATCCATTGAAGCAATCTCATTCGGCATTCTGAAATATTGAGAATATTTATTAGATATTTGAAACCAATCGGTTTGATTCCTCTTTTTACCATACACAAAAAAAAGTTTATAAAAATATTCAAACAAAAAACTTATTTTTTACCTAGAATAATGTGCCTGTCCAGGATCTCCGTAGCCAAGAATAATATCATGAAGCCAGTCAGGCACAACACATTCGGTGTTCATCAGTTCTCTGATGGTTTCCAGGACGGCTTTAAAGTTATTCTCTTTTGGTTTCCTTCGCATTAATACATTAAAAGACTCATAGACATCCTAGAAAACATTAAAGATGTTATTAAAATTTCAAAATATTCACTATCCATACATTACTTTATAGTAAATAAATCAATTGTATATTTTAGTCTTGGAGTAATGAAGAAGGTAGAGATGCCCATAATCACAGGTTTACTGATGAAGTGTTTAGATATAGTTTAAATATTCTACTCTTCAAAGACAAGAAAGAAAGATATTTGATTTGAAATGTGGATGATATAACACTTCATAATTTTTACAAAAACACAATTTGCATAGAATATATTTTTTTGATAAATAATGCAGTAATGTTTGTATTTATAGCAATACTACCAGATCCAATGCCAGGCAACAAAGTGTGGGCCACTTGGGAGGGATAAAAATACTGATAGGCAACATTAAAATTATTACACTCCCTCATTTTAGCAGCAAGTGGCAATCCTATCAGTCTATCTTATTAGACACTTGTCATAGATGAGTATGTATAATTTGTTTGGTCATTTAGTTAAGGACTTCCTCTTAGTTTAAATCTATTTTATTTAACAATATATGTAAAGTAGTTGAAGCAAATTGTGAGGTATATATACACACACTTATTAAACAAACTATTCTATCTCTTTATGAATACATATAAAAATAATTTACCTCCTTTCCTTTGCTGGCAGCATCAAGATCCTGAGCATACTGATTTGGATCCAAGCAAACTCTATAAGTCCTCGTGTCTCCGGGGAGTTGTGGTCTTTCTCCGATACCGTCTTCAATGACTCTACCCCCGGCATCCAACATCCCCTCCACCTCACATCCTCGAACGCACACAACGCCAGTCTGAGCCAAGAATGGCTGCTGATGATCATACTTTGTACCTATATAAAAATATTTTTTAATTTAGACAAATCATCACTTAACTTTAACTTATGGATATCACCATTCATAAGAGGTTTTATAAAATGAATGATTTAGTTCAACAAATATTTATTTTCTTTCGCAGAATGATCATTTGGGCTGATCACTGTCAGCTGATCACTGTCAGCTGATCACTGTCAGCTGATCACTGATCAGCTGATCACTGTCGATTTTTTTCTTCAACACCATATAGTATTTACATGTCTGAATAATTTCATATCTTGTTACGTTGTAGCTAATAAATGATACAATTGAAATAAATATATTTATGTATGAAACACTGATAAGTAATTCACACTACTAATTTCGGAGCATAAACGCTCCTTCTTCTGGGCTGCGTTCAGAACATTCGATGTCGAGTGTGGATGTACATGAAGTTGTAGATTATGGTGTTTTTCACACCAATCTCATTGAACGCTTTCGAGTGGCGTTTCAATCTGAACACAGCATCGGGCGTTTTGAATGTCAAATGTAATTTATCATACATGTGTCTTTTTAGGTTAAATTTCATCAAAAGACAACAATTGGGCAGTGGAGTAGGTAAATAACGCTCTCTGACCTTTTATTGAAAACTTTTATGAATGCATATTGTCATCATAATAGACATCAGCCAACTGACATAATAGACATCACAGAAACAAATAAAAGTCAACAGTTATTATAACTGTCAGAGCATTTTTTACCCGACGATTATACAAAGCGTTAGAACGTACATTCGTCGTTCAATCTGAATGCGACAGAATGTCTTTAGAGAGTCTGTTTCTAGTAATTTTGAATGGCTTAGAGCGTCACTAAGTGCACTCGGCGTTCTTGTGAACGCAGCCCTGGAAAGACTTAGAGTATAGGTCCTTTCTACTTAGAAACTAGTAGATATTAAATTACTAAGCAGTGAATCACATAAAGAAATTTGTTTATTTTGGTTATATTTTTAATTTCATTCTATCATATATTGTTTTATATTATATAATTGTTTAATAATATACATGCATATATACAAATCATCACACCATGTCCCTCACGGGGTAGGCAGAGAGAACCGAACGCCACTTATTTCTATCTTGACATACATTCATTGCCTCGTCAACATTCATACATCGTCTTATACATGTTCGTCTGTTGTCGTCTTTCAAAATACCGTTCACATGGACGTGCCATTCCTTCCTTGGGCGGCCCCGACCTCTCATTCCATTCCTGTCCGCAATGTATATTTTCTTCATCAGGCGTTCCTCATTCATTCTTCCCATGTGGCCAAACCATCTCAATGTGTTCACTTTTATTCTATTAATAACATCTTTCTTTAATAATAATAATATTTAGAAATTATAACACAATTTCAGGAAAATGTTGGATTTTAATATCTTTTACTAACCAATTGGTTGTGTGGGCTTCACTGTGATTAAGAAACAGACGTCTCTCTTCCGAAGACCTTCCCATTCATATTTTATGTCACTCCTGACGGACAACACCACAGTGACGTCAGCTCTGACCCTCGAAGGTTTCTTCTCCCCGATGTTAGGTTTAGCTACTTCCACAACAGCAAATCCCGTGATGGGTTGTGCCATCCTGGCCCATCCACCAAAGAAAACACCACCACCTTCGTCTTTCCTGAATATACGTAAAAAATACAATAGAATTCTATTTTATCACAAATCGGAGCTTTTAATAAATTTTATTGCTAAAAGAATCAATGTATCATACAAATTGAATTTGAATGAAAAATTAAAAATGAATTATTCTTACCATGGACATAGTCTGCTAATGGCATCTTCAATATCCTGACGGATTTCATCTGTAAATCAATAATTAAATGATAATGTTCATCAAAAAAACAAAATTTCAATCAAAGTGGCTTAAATCAAGAAAATGATAATTTATTAATAATCTAATGAACACGTTTCTACAATGATGCTGACAGACATTAAAGACAATAATTATATCAATTTCATAAACTACTTCAGAACAGATATTTTACACATCTACATTGTATTAATATTTCATACTTATATTTTTATGTAAAATAGTTATAAAAATATACCATTATTTTATAAATTGAATTAATAGGTAAATTATATTGTAATTCTTGTTACACCAAGAATATATTAAAATTACGATAGAATATACAACATACATTAAAAAAAACATTCTAGATCTGGCATGGTGCTACGCAGATCCCAACCCGCCCTAGGTGATGAACAGAACAAAACTTACATGTGCTTTCAAGTCGAAACAAATTAAAGTTCCTCAACAAGTAGTCATGAAGAGTGAGGAATTGTAGATTCAATTTGGGGAGAGCGAGGCAACCTTCACCGCTATAATATTCCGAGGGCACGGCACTTTCATTCCAGACAACCTCCTCAGTGGGATACAGAGGCATTGCATTCAGTTCTTCTAATTGAGATGCACGGCGAGAATGTCTGGATATCTGTACAATGGATAACAAAAACATTTTATTTTATTAAACGAGCGTTTTCATATCTCATATTAGTGCAGTTGATTATTACAGTGCCTTATGATTATAAAAAGCTACATAATTTAGCAGTATCACAGAGCCATGGAAAGGAGAATGCTGGGTATTTCATTAAGAGATAGAAAAACTAACTTGTGGATAAGAGAGAAAACCAAAATAACCGACGTTGAATCCAAAAGTTTGCCAAGCAAAAGTGGAGCTGGGCAGGGCATGTATACTGAACCACAGACTCCAGATGGACTAAGAAAGTGCTGGAATGACGACCTAGAACATGCGAATAAAGTGTTGGAAGGCTTGAAACAAGGTCTGAAGATATTAGACAAGTGGCTGGAGGCGGATGGATGCAGTCTGCCCAAGATAGGGACCTGTGGAGGTCTCAGAGGGAGGCCTATGTCCATTACTGGATGAAGAAGATGATAAGGAGATTCCATTAGGTTATTTCCATAAATCATGGTCACTTCTCTGATGAGGACATACATAAGAAAATTAAAAAAAAAAATTCACTTCACATTCGTTGATTGATTTTTTGTTAAAATATCTAATCAATAGGGCTCCATAAAATACTCTTTGTAGTATACTTTTTTTGTTGTTCTGTGAAGAGGCCGATTAGTGCCTGCATGGGGAGCCAGTGGTAGTGGGAGATTCATTCCCGTTGGACCAATATGTTGCAGTAGACAAGATTTATCAGTACACAGATGAAATTGATAGCTCAAAAAGAATACATGAAACAATGACTTACAAGTAATTCCCTCAAAAACTCCTGATCCACACGATGCCACTCAACTTCATTTTCAAAACCATCCTGAGGCACCAGGTTTAGATGGGTTGCAATGGCACGAAGTTTATCAACACTGAAATTCAAATAAACAGAGGATTCATTACTTTAAATAAAGTCAAATAAGCCTAACAAAACACAAACTTAGCCGAATGAATATAAAATTTAATGATAGCTTATGCTATTTCATTCTTTATAGTTATCTATTATCTAATTACCTATAAATAAAGGCAAATTGCTTAAAACACACATAAGGTAAATCTTAACTATATATCAATGCTACAGACAAAAAATCACCAGACGTTAATATATGCAACTTGGCTAGGGGGCGATTATTTACTATTTTTCAATACTCGATTACAGTTATTATTCACGTCAAGCATCCACCGTAACCAATTTATAATCAATCAATCAACCAACATAAATTTTTCAGTTATTTTTAATTTATAAATATACTGACCTGGATGTTATTTTAAATAAGACTACAAGCAGAATTCATTAAAGCCAATTATAATTTATTTACAAAGTTTTTGAATAATAGTGAAAATTGTTATTGACCTTATAAGTATGCAGTAGTAGTGGATATCAGATTTATAGAAAATGTTGTGTAATACTGTTCATTTCTTATCATCAAGTAAAAAAAGACAAACTGAAACATGAAGTGATTTAAAATAGAGGATGAAAGTCTTGAAAAATTCAAAATTTTAAATTAAATATACCTTAAATTTCCAAAATGTTTTTGCAAACTGTCCCTAGTGTCCACACTTGCGACATTGGCTAAGGAAAACATCCGAAGGTCTGGAAATTTGGCATAAGCAGCTTTCTAGAATCAAACAAAAATTTCGACATGATGTATAAAATCTCTTACTTTTCCTTATAAGAGATATAAATTACTGATCATCAAGAAAAAAATTGAAGGAAAACAAAGTGTCAGTAGAGTAGGCAGGTGGAATACCTGATTGGAGCTTCTAGAGGTAAAGAGATATACTCAAGTGTCAGTAGAGTAGGCAGGTGGAATACCTGATTGGAGCTTCTAGAGGTAAAGAGATATACTCAAGTGTCAGTAGAGTAGGCAGGTGGAATACCTGATTGGAGCTTCTAGAGGTAAAGAGATATACTCAAGTGTCAGTAGAGTAGGCAGGTGGAATACCTGATTGGAGCTTCTAGAGGTAAAGAGATATACTCAAGTGTCAGTAGAGTAGGCAGGTGGAATACCTGACTGGAGCTTCTAGAGGTAAAGAGATATACTCAAGTGTCAGTAGAGTAGGCAGGTGGAATACCTGATTGGAGCTTCTAGAGGTAAAGAGATATACTCAAGTGGTATTCAACATTGTGGGGACCAAACAAGTTACATGAAGAAGAAAAATTTTTGAAAACCAAAATAAAATTATATCTTATAATCATTTACAAATTGAGACTGAATCAGATATATAAAGATAAAATTAAATGGAAAACAAACCTGAAGAGACGTAATTCTGGAATAATGTTCCAAGGTCATGTCATGGTCTGTCAATGGATCTCCACTCTCGTCGCTGATCTCAAATCTGGCATAGAACTTTAACATCTCCAAAAGCTAGAACCAATTAAATAAAAAATATTATAATTATATTTGTAAATTTTGTATCTTATTAAATGTAAGCAATATTTTGCATATCTATATTTAATAAAATACAAAATAATGTACATCTAATCTTTTCTTTATAATATATTATAATATAATATAGTATAATAGGTATATAATTCTTCTGTAAATGTAAAAAGGGATGGAAGGGTCTGAAGGGATGGAATTATAATTATTAGATATTCTAGATTATATAAACATCAATCATTTTTATACATATACCAGTGAACCCCCGGCTAACTTCGTATTGCCTGTATAATTAAAAATGGTCCTTCATTACCACCTGTCACTGACCCTTCAGTACCTCCCGTCCCTTCAGGCCCTCAGTATGTCCCTTCCCTTCAGGCCCTTCATTACCTCCCATCACTTCAGGCCCTTTAGTACCTCCCGTCCCTTCCGAAACTTCAGTACCTCCCGTCCCTTCAGGCCCTTTAGTACCTCCCTTCCCTTCATTACCTCCCGTTTCTTCAGTAGGTTAAGAAAAAGTTTAAATCCAGAAACCATCCTGGAAGACCTGCGAAGAGATGAAAGGACAGTTGGACCTTCTTCTCCCAAGGATACTCCAACTTCATAGGTAAATGACCAAATACACGATGAAGAAGAAAAAAGTTTAAATCTAGAAACCGTCTTGGAAGACCTGCGAAGAGATGGAAGGTTAGTTGGACCTTCTTCTCCCAGGATACTACAACTTCATAGGTAAAATAACCTAATACCCGATGAAGAAGAAAAAAAAAATTGTAATCCAGAAACCATCCCGGGCATACGCTCGACAATTCACAAAAGTTTCATTGCAATCGGATGAACAGTTTAGGAGCGCATAGCATACATACATACATAGATACATACAAATATTCAAATTTATAATATAGATATATACAGAGGTATACACAAGCAGGATAACGTCTGCCAGGTTTTGGTAGTAGAATATAAATTCTTTAGGTTTTATACTCCTAAACTAACCTATCTCAACAATCTTATTAGTTAATTGTCACTTAATTATTCTGATAATATTACATTAAAGTACAGTCCCGAATTGGAAAACATTTATTTGAATTGCTAAAAATTCACATAATTCAGAAATTACATTTATATCCTATTTATTAACTTCACTTGTCTGTCTGTGCTGGAATTTTGTAATCAATTTTTATCTAACTTCCCGACCAGTTATAGCTCTGAAACTTTTAGAATTTGTGTATTCCCAATGACAATGCATGATAAAACTGCTAGATTTATTTGATAATATCGTTATTTGATCGATTTCAGTTATTTTTTTTTTATTACTTCACTTGTTCTTCATTTTAACGTGGTGAAGAAAATTTTGAAAAGGATGTCCGCATTTTTTAATATACTTTGTTTTCAAATTACGATGTACAATAATATCACACGATATAATGAGATATTATGAAAATAAATACCCACGCCACTGCGTGTCTGTATAGTATATTATTATTTACGTTGTCTTTCAGAATCGGAATACTTCAACCACTTCAGTGTGTAGTAAAGTGTGCTGAAGATAAGACGTGAAGTCAAAATCGTTTAAAAATAGCGACAAAAAATTTTCGATCTATAATAATATATGCGTTTTAATTATCAAGTGCTCAATATAATGCATGTTTTAATTCATGAATTTTCGTATGTGATATTGTCTAAAGTGTGAACATCGAAGACTCGATGATAAACGAAAATTCGATAGAATAATAATCATAACGAAAAAATGGACAAGTCAAAAGGTGAGAAAACAAATAATGATACTGATGTCAGAAGTGTCAAATGTTAAGATAAATAATATTAATGTAAGAAATCTTATTACGTTTATGACAGCGGGCGTGTTGATAATTCAAAACGGTCGAAAATAATTATGAAAGAAAAAAATCATATTTTATTCGATTGATAATATCAAAATGTGTCCGAAACTTCATCTTATTTACGAATACAACACAACAAAAATATATGATACTCGGTCTTATTTGTTCATATAAAAACGTCAGATTTTTTTCAAAATTTGAATTTCGAATCGGGGCGGAATCTACTATAGATATTATGGCGGGAGTACATAAATCATAACAACAATCGACTCGAGTTTGAAGATGAATATTATTTATCGTTTTGATTTTTTATAAAAATGTATAATTTTTTTCCTCTTCCATTCCGCATTGTCAAAAACTAAACCGTGAAACATACCCAAACCACGAATAAAATATGATATTTGAAGTTTTGCAATATATTTTGTAAGCAGACATAATATTGGCGAGAGTTTTAAACCTAGAATCAAAGTATAGTTAAAATACTTTAAATACTTCAAAATTGCATTGTTTCAAGGCATTACATTTCAATGAAACAAACTAGTTTTCCGCTATAACTTTACTTATTATTGCATTCTGCATTATTATTTGATTTATTAAAATTCATATTATGTTCATAATTCCAAAGTTGATCAACACAAACGTTGAGATTATTACTTTTAAATTTACTGAATTTATTCGACTATTACAATTTATAAATCAATATATTCTGTGCGTATCGCTTAAATGGATAAACATGACATTAAATATTATTATCATTCTCATATTTCATTATAAGGTCATTTAAATATTAAATGAATACGATACACAAAGCTTAATTACAATACTATTTCTGATAATAAATAATAATCATAATATGCGATACAACATATGGCATAATTCAATAACATACGCATTGATAAAATTAATGTAGCAAAATATCACACAACAATTAATTTATATTGTTTGTTTTAAAATGGATTTCTATTAAACAAATTAAAGTAAATCGAATAATAATAACAAATACCTATATATTTATTAATACGTGAAGCGAAAACTTCGTACCCCCTTTAAAACGAACTGCTCGCACGGAATAGTGTGAGATTTGGCATAGTTAAAGTTTATTATAGAGAACCAAGTTGACAAAGAAATTTTCATTTCCTTGGAGTAAAAATTTTCAATTTGCTTCCAATTGAATTGAAGAAAACTAAAAATAATAGCTTTAAATGCGGATTAAAAGAGTGGGTAAAAAAACAGACAAGACGTTAACATACAATGACACACACGCGCACCTAAACCACATACTTAATATAATATGTAATTATAAGCTGCTTCAGAACAGGTTAACCTAGTGAAGCAGTTTACGCTACGCATCTAGTTTTTACGTGTCATTTTTGTAAAAAAAAATGTATTGTAAAACTTTGATGTGTATATAGGTATATTATTTCTTATGTTACAAATAAAAAAAAATACATAAGATGTGTTTCAAATACATTAAATAAAATAAAAAATTCACATCGAACCATTGATTGTTTACATGAACATGAAAAAGAGGGGAAGCGTAACTTCAATACATCCGCGTATTATAAGCTGGTTAGTTGGAAGAAACTGCAACTTTCGCAGGGTGCAAGGAAGTGTTTATTAATTTATTATTATTATACAGTCACACTGCAGTAGTCATAGTTACGTATCCCAATATCTTTCGTGAACTTAGTTGTTTATGTTAAATGTCAACGTGGTACCTATACTACTCAGTTGTTTTATACGACAACTAATGGTAAATTCAAATACAAAACATGTCTATCATACATAATCTACTGTGAAACAATTAAATGATATTTAAACAATTACACTTTGCAATGTGTGTTAAGAAAATATTATACCCCTTGTATGAAAATAACATTTTTTTATCATATCAGGCAAATGACTTCAAACTTAAGAAGCTATAGTGAGCTATATAGTATAACAATAATTTCCCTAATACCCTCAAAAGATACGTCTTTGAAATAAGAAACAGTTTGTATTTACATCTTTAAACTATTGCATATTATTTTTACAATTTTGAAATTGTTTAATACTTTTCTCGTAAAATTAGTTTTAGTAAAACCCTTTTTTATTTTTTTATTGTAATCATCTAAAAAACTACAAGGCCTATGAAGTAGATTTATACATCAATCGAAAGAGAATATGAAAATCTACCGGCTGAGTTTTTTTTTATTATAATATTTTAATAACTATTCTTGCTATTTAAAAAAAAACTCTAAATTTTAACATTTTTACACGATAAAATGTTGTATATCACATATCAGGTGATACACAATATTTTTTCGTGTTTCATACATTAGAAGGTAATTTAGTGTGCATTTTTGTGTACATCCATATACCCAGGATATACAAGGGCCTTAATAAAAATTCAATGAACTACGATCGAATGTTTTGGCCACTGCGCGATCACTAGTACCAATTTATAAATAAATAATATGAAAAGTGAATCACAAATAAATATTTATTTTGAATCACTAGTTCCGTGAAATGCGGATTTTAGTATTAGTATTTAGTATTAGTATTGCGTACATTGATAAAAATAAATTTATTTACGTAATTACAAAAAAATACCGATTGATATTCATTTCGCATTTCCTTTTATGTAAGTACCTATGTGTTTCTTTCGTTATTGCTTATTGCTTTGTGAGTGGTTCGATTATTTTCAATTTCGCAAATATAAAGGTAGGTACCTAATTTTTAGTAAATTGGCGATTATTTATTTGGTGACTATACGGCAAAAACACTTTTTAAACAATAAACCATATATACCAGAGATTACCAAACTTATTTCTTTTACCGCCCCCTTTGAAAACCAATAATTTTTCAGCGCCCCCATTTTTTTTTACATTAAAAACTGAGAAACCACAATTTAATGACATTAATTAATTTAGTTATAGTGTGCTATATTAGTCGGTTCTGGTGTTTAAACTTACATTCTAAACTAGAAATTTTTACCAGTAAGAGCAATTAAAACGCAAATTTATTACTTATATTTTAATCAAATTAAAAGATACAATATTTTTTTCTGGGCTCCTTAACGCCCCCCTCTAGGTCTCCAACGCCCACAAGGGGGCGTTATCGCCCACTTTGAGAAAGACTGATATATACAGCATTTAAAACAGTATTTAAAAAAATGTAAGAATTGACGATCTACAATTTTTAAAAAATAATAATGAATTCACAAAAGAGCCAAAAAACATAATAACAATTATAAATTTAGAAATGAAATCACTAGATACTAGGTATATAGAAATCACTAGATACTAGGTATATAGAAATCACTAGATACTAGGTATATAGAAATCACTAGATACTAGGTATATAGAAATCACTAGATACTAGGTATATAGAAATCACTAGATACTAGGTATATAGAAATCACTAGATACTAGGTATATAGAAATCACTAGATACTAGGTATATAGAAATCACTAGATACTAGGTATATAGAAATCACTAGATACTAGGTATATAGAAATCACTAGATACTAGGTATATAGAAATCACTAGATACTAGGTATATAGAAAGCCGAAAATAAAAAAGAATAACACCTTGAATAAATTATTAACTAAAAAGAATAAAACAATTCAATTATTAGTCAACGAAATATAATGACGTAATTCCATATTTAACGTGTAATACTTTATTTAACGTCGATAGCTATTTCGGTTAATTGCAGTATTTTGTAGTCTTGTCAGTCTTGAAAAGGTCCTAATGATTCGAAATAACTATCGACGTAAAATCAATAATATAATAATGTTTACCAAATGTAAAAAAAAATATTATCTTTGCTTTCGCAATGCTTAAAAAATATTTTATGAAAATATACCCGCCTTTGTTCACTTATTGTAAATAAATAAATAAATAAATAAAACAAATAAATATATTTAATTGGAATTGATATTTATGAATTAAATAAACACTTATTGTATAAATTTATTAACTTATTATCTAAAGTGTATTTAGAAGAATTTGTATGGTATGACAAGATGAGAAACGAGGAGGCTAAGAAAAAATGTAGGTAAGTAAAATGTAATCTATCGAATGAAAGTGAGCATGTTTAGATCGTTTAACCAAATAGTAAGAAATAATTAAGAACGTCCGATGAAAAAAATGAGTAGGTATACAAAGCGGACTGAAATAATGTTGTCCTATAAAAGTATGTCTCGACCCTGAAAAAGACGGATATGAATGAGACAGGGGATGCATGTCAAGGTAGAAAAATTATCTCCGCCTACCCAGTTAGGGATATGGCGTGATGGTATGAATGTATTAAATTGACGTAGGTATGTTTAACCTCCAACCTTTCTAGTAACTATTTTTATTATCCCTTTAAGTTTATCGGTTATTTAAAGTTACAGAATTTTATTGAAAAAAAAGCAGTTATTTGATAAGTTTGGAATTTCTAATTACCATTGGCAACTGAATACATGGAACAATATAGTTTTACCCTAGCCCCTGTGGAAGGCTAAAAATAAAATAATCTGATATGCAAAATTTTGCGTCTAAAATAATTTGACTTTCCAATCTGGACAAGGATATCTGCACTGTCATTAATGAAATATGAAGACGTTTATCTGTACTGTACATTGTTTCAGAGAGATATTCCAGGGCAGTCAAAATGGTCACGGCATTCATCGATTAAGAATAATATTTCAAAATTTCAAAACATTTATCCGTCCGAAAATAATAGCGATAAAATCGCCCTTATCTATGGCAAAAAAATATTCACCGTCGCGAAAGCCTTCGACCGGTAGGCACTTCTGGGAGGTATTACCTTTTATTGACATCATCAGCAAAATTTGTAATGAACTAACCCGGAACGTATCTAAATACAAAATTCACGAAATGGTATAGGCCAGTTTTCCTCAACCTTATTTGTGTCGTGCCTCCCTACCTCAGCATTTCCAATAGTATCACCCTTAGCATGTATTATAACTACACAATTGTTGTTATCTAATCAAAAATGTAATGTTCACGATTCTTAAATTGTAGGTTTAAGAAAGAAATCACTGAGAAATTGTCGATGAAACACAATGATTTTTGAACAGAACAGAATATTTTTTAAACTTCGTCATTCATGACCCACAAATCCACATTCAGCTATATAATTTGATTATGGAAACGGTAGCAAACGGTTTAAATCCGAACGAATTATTTTTTTTAATCCCCACTTTAAAAATCAAATTCCCCTTTTTGCATCAGCCCCACGTTGGGAAACACAGGTGTAGATCAAGGTTATTTTCTGTAATACTGTTGTCATTTCCATTATTATCGTCAAGTCGAGTAGAAAAAAAGGGAATACTTATTACCTACTTACTATACACGGCAATATTTTTAACGGTACTATTAATATGTAATGAAGTTTTGTTTTTATGAAACTATTGTAAGATGTTTAGATGACCTCACCGAAAGACTCAATTTATATTAAACTAGTTGTGGGACACTAAATATCAGCAATGAGACCTGTTCTTCAACAGCAGATTGGTCTCTTGGATGAAACAGATTCATTAAAAGTCGGATCCTTTGTAGTCCCACTACGTATAGGTGTCCGTTCAAATGTTCAATAAACAAGCCTGTTCTTGATGGTACCTGCTTAGATTTAGCAATTTCTCGGTTCTTTTGGATGTATTCTCGATGGATTCTTTAATCTCGCCAATCGCTTCAAGTTTGACAGAACTCGTTGTGTTAGATAGTAATTACTCAGTAAAAATAAAAAAGAACATAATTTTTGCCATCAAGTTCAGTTTGTCGATATATGACCTTAAACTCATACGTTTAGGTGTAGATGTACTGTGAAACAGAGGCTTTCAAAGATATTGGATGTAAAAAGGAATTTTCACAATACAAAAAGTACGTGCACAGAGTTGAGAGTGGTATTCTTAAACACGCGCATTTGATATTAGTATTTAGCGTGTCTCGACCGTAAAACATCGGCAGTGTTTACATTATTTTTAGAAATGGGCATGACCGCATTCGGGACAGTGAACCGAACGTATTTGTGGTTCGAGTCGTTTATTTATTGAACACCATGATAAAATAATGCATCAATTCATTGACTACTGAAGCTTTAAGCTCTTTTTTTTTCGAGAACAATCAGCTAGATTATGCGATAACTTAAATAAAGGAAAACATGTTTACTGCGTTCCGTCTATTGTTGATCTGTACGACGTACACTTGTACCTTCCACTGTCTATTGTGATCTATTTTTCTTTTATTTCATACCGTTATTTTTGTTTTCAAACCTCTATTTTGTAAAATTCATATATGTTATAAATAAATAAATATAATTTATAACGTCATCTTAATCTGTATTATCACAAATATTAAAAAAAAACTAGAGAAATTATATTTATCAATTGGAGACCGAAATTTCTCATGCGTCCTTCAGGTGATCAATTAGTATATATTTTTTTTCGTTTGTCTCGCTGTTGTTTGTAATTAATGAAAATTTTATTCAATCGAATTTAATTGAGGTTTAAATAATATGACCTTCTGGAAATAACTCCACGTTTGTACACATGATTTTACTTATTAAAAATCAAAACAAGTTTATTTTGTGCATCTATTTTCACCCGACATTGAGGTCGCGTAAAAATAGATATATATCACAAGTGCACCTGTTACAATGTCAATCTAAAAGTTATTTGACTTAAATGCCAAGAAAAAATATTTACTCAATACTTCTCTTAATAAAACCTATAAATAACGAAATTGTAATGAAATCAAGGTTGTATTTTACATTTTTCTGTTTGTTTTTTTTTTAAATTTCATTAATTTTATACGTAAACTTCCATTACTCTTAATTGTTAATCTTTAACATACACGTATTACTGTGTTAATTGTGGTTGGATGACAAAAAATGCTTACAAATCCGCCACATTGTTAAAACACAATTAAATATTTAAGTAATGTTAATTGTTATATCCACAGACACGTCATTAAACATACCAGGCATTACGTTTGTTAGTTAATGTTACGTTTACATATTTACTTACGTCTGTAGGTTAAAGCAATATTTGTCATTTAGCGTAGAGCATCTTGGGAATCACAAATTCCACAGTCCTTTCGTTTAAGTAATAAAACATTGTGGCACAGGAAGCTGTTTCTTTGTACTTATAACATGTTTATTTTTGTGAAGATTACACGATAAGATGTCGACGATAGGTTTCTAAAAACACAATTATAAGATTTGCAAATGAAATTGTCATCACGCTCATGAGTAAGTTTCACATAGCAAATATTGGCTTTTAAAAATGTACCTACGATATTTTTATTGACAAACTTTTTAACATCAGAATAGAGACGTAGTTAGGATATTATAGAATAACCAGGAACTCAAGGCACCTACAGAGCTTACGACCTGTCATCGGCTGGTTTACGTGATCACTTCGTTCGCCGATTGTGCCTACTTATTGAGTTCCCTTATCAATGTAATTTTTGAAATTTCTATACATTCGAATAATGTATAACGATTCATATTATAACAATTCACCTGAAAATAAGGAATTACACTATTGCCATCTATGAAGTAACGAAGAAACCTTTTTTGTAACGCCATCTATTGAGTTAAAATTAAAAATATATTCTATTTAAATGTACAAACGTTATTATTACTCCCATGTGAATCAGTGCCAGGGTTTGGTTCAATCATTCAACAGTACCTACAGTATGACACTGATTTGTATGATGTGTGTATCGAGCGAGCATTGAGTTTAAACCGAGAAACAAAATAAAAAAAAGTTCAAAGAATGCGCAAGAGTAGAAAGATATTGGTCAGTTAGTTGAATCAGAAGAGCAAGGCGATGCTAAGCCGCTCAAATATTATATTTTATTACCTACTATTTTTAAAGAAAAGCCAACATGTCTTACAATAATATCTTTCCTCTATAAATCACCAGTTTTATATAGAATCCTATTAAATTAATGTGGACTTGGTCAGTAGCGTAACGATTAGTGCGATGAACTAGCAATTCATTGTTCGACTTCAACCGTAATTTTCGTTTTGTTCACTATCTGTATTAAGTACTTATTTCAATAAAAATATCAACGATATTTTCAAAAGATAAAAATAAAATGAAGAAATATTTCTTCGGAGATCAAACGTTTTCGCTGAGACTTTTATCATGGTCGCGGTAAACGAGACTTTTAAGCATGTTCGGCCTCAGAAATAATTGACATTACTCGATGGCAGAGCGGTTAGCGCGCTGGGCTAGTAATCCAGTAGTCGCGAGTTCGAATCCTGCCTCGATCGATTTCGTTCACCTACAGCACAAGCATTTATGCTTATTTTAGGGAACGTAGAAATATGTATATGTCCTTGTTTTTTATTTTTTTTTAAATGAATAACTTTTGGGCGCAAACTGAAAATAATCGACTTTTATTTGAATATTCGTGGTTAGTTATGCTCAGTTGGTTAGATATCGACTTCTGAACGAAAAGTCCCGGGTTCGATTCCCGATGTAGACACATTTTTTAATTGTGTTTTCAGTCTGGATCTGTGAGACGATAAATATCATTAAGTCTCCAGAATGTGGCAACTTGTTATTGGGTGTTTGTTAAATTGACATTTGGCACAGTATCTATTATCCCGAGAAACAATACAAAATAAAATAAATTAATGAAAAAAAAATAACATATTTTTATAAAATAATTCATAATATATGAGAATGGTGAATACTTAGTTTATTTTTTTGTTGATATTTCTCAAGAAAATAATCGATTTTTTAACAAATTTTCAATAAAATACGAGTAATTCATAATATGGCTATAATTTATAAATACATTTTAAGTAGATCAATGTTAACTACCAATAATACCATTGCACTTTTATGTAAATCATCAGTCGGCATCAGAGGTCAAATGAAAAAAAATCGTATGGACTAGTGTTTTTTAAATGTCATAAAATCGCAAATATCTACTGTGTTCGCCAACGACAATTTATTATTTGAAAACCGGATTTTTTCAGACTACGTTAACTATGATTAATTAACGACATATATTATATATGAATAACAATTTATTAATAAACAACTGGCTATAGATACAAAAAACATAAACAGAATCCTGGTAAATTAAAATACGTATCAAGGAAAGTAAGATCTTAATATTATTTTTTTTATTAATGTTATTAATTTTGAACGATATCTCATCGTAACTTCATTGATAGGTACTATCCGCTTTCAAAAGAAATCTGAAGGATCATCTCTTTACAAATAACACTTAATTCTATCTCCTTATCCAATCCTTGTCCCATCCTTTACTCACATCTACCCATTATGCACCATAGACAGTGGTGTAGCTAGACATTTTAGACCCTCGTGCAAAAACCAAGTACTAACATTTTTTTTATTTGAGAATGTTTGCGTATAATATTATTTATTATATTAACTATTGCTTCTACATAATATTTCTCTTTCGTCCAGTAATGTGGACATATGCCTCCCCCTGAGACCTCCACAGCTCCCTATCTTGGGCAGACCGCATCCATCTACCTCCAGCCACCCGTTTAATATTGTCAGACCACTTTGTTTGAGGCCTTCCAACACTTCTTTGGCATGTTTTAGGTCGCCATTCCAGCGCTTTCTTAGTCCATCTGGTTCGGGCGACATGCCCAGCACAGCTCCACATATTATTACATAATAAATATTCAAAATTTCTTCTTTCTTGTTTAGATATTGACAAAATCACTAATAAGTTTTTTCTATAGTCTATTTTTAAAATATTATCTTAATTTTTTCTATTTAAGTTTACGTAAACCAGCCGATGACAGGTCGTAAGCCCTGTAGATGCCTTGGGTTCCTGGTTCTTCTATAATATCCCAACTTCGTCTCTATTGAAATGTTAAAAAGTTTCAATAAAAAATGACAGGACCTGTTTCAAAACTTTCCTAGTATTGCCTAATCTGATAATAGGTATACTTATACATATTTTGTGCAGTTTTTATTTGCACAATTTGATATTGTATATAAGTACATATTTATATAACTATATATTTGCAAATCAATGCCACTTACTCCAATACGAAGACAAACACCAAAGATAACATCTATATATATTTTTTATCTCTTAACTTGTGCAGAATACTAATTAAACAGAAATAATGCAGGAACAAAGATTACCACTACACGGTAAGTAATAAATATAAAATTAACTGTGTGATATTAGATGCATACCTATATTTTGTAGGATAGTGACATAACTAAACCAGCTTTTAAAGAACATAATGACTGCATAATTACATATGTGGCCATAAGGAGAGAATGCAACATAAAGAAGGATATTACATATAACTTGAGGTGTGTTGAAAGAATGTAAGGTGCAAGAGATGGCATGAATAGCAGCGGTCGTCCAAGAAATGGATGACGTAAGCATGTAAAGAAGGAAAAATAATAAGAAGTTTGAATAATCGACGATTATGTATGAGACGATGCTCGAATGTTTATAAGGGAAAAGTTGTATGGCGCTCGATTTACTCAGTCTATCCCGATAAGGACATGGCGTGATGGTATGTTTATGTGTAGGTATTTAAAAACAAATATTTGTACCCATCCATATTATAAAATCCAAATGCATTATTGCAATGTACGCATGATGGTGATGATGGCCATGTGTTTAGTTTTATTAACAGAAGTTCATTCATCTCTGGGTGAGGCGGTGTTTTTCTTGTATTGTATTACACAAACATTGGCGAAAAAAAGCTCGTATATATAATTTAAGAGTGTAATAAAATAATAACGTACAAATCTCATAATGTATTTTTTATTGAAGTTGTATTGATCAGAAAGTATGATATTTAAACATATAATTAAAAAATAATTATTATTTAATTTTATTTCTCGGGCAACTAACAGGTACTATGTCAAATATTATTTTAACACGCACCCAATAACAAGTTGCCACATTCTGGAGAGTTCCGTTATTAATCGTCTCTCACAGATCCAGACTGAAAACACAATTAAAAACTGTCTCCACCGGGAATCGAAGCCGGGAGTCTTGGGTCAGCAGTAGATACCCAACCAACTGAGCCACGAAGGCTGACGATATTCCAGAACAAGAGAGCTATTTAAAAGATTTGATAGATGAAATTGTAATAATAAATCTGTCTCGCTGATAAAAGTTGTTATTTTTTTCTGAGTATGCAGTATTCAGAATGAATATATTAAGAAGGAATATAAACCTAAACACCCCAATTTGAAATCAATTTTCGCAAACATGTTAAACTAACGGTGTATTTTAAAAAAATGTTACATGTATTTACAACATTTGTCTATTGAATGTTCGTCACATAATTTAAAAACCCAGCATAAACTCCCCTAAAACTAATTTTTAACAGCGTTTATTTATAATGACTCTATAACTTTTATGTCGTAAAGAAATAAATATTTTATGTCCTTAAACAATGTATAAAATCAAAGTGAATTATCGTGATATATTTTTTTCATATCGTCAGTTTTGTTCTTAAAATGCAAAAAATAATTGCAAGAAATTTTAGGTATCCGAATGTTTAAATCATGTATAAACCTTTTTAAACGCACGCGATAGTTACTATTACTAACACGTAACTTCATAGTGTATTAGGCGGTTCGATAGTTACTATTACTAACACGTAACTTCATAGGGCCGGTCTTATAAACGTCCGTTAGTTAGATTTCAGACCAAACAAACCGAAATTTGATACAAATGCTCTATATTTCGTCTTATAACAATCCGTTAGTTAAATTTTAGTAAAAGTTTACCGATAGCCTTTACCGACGGTCGGACCACCGATTAAGCGTTCGTTAACGATAAGTTATGGAAGGATTGAGTTTTACCACACTTGTTTTTTTTATGTTGTGGTACAATTTCAATATTACGAATATTTTGAAATATACTGTTTTATATTTTATTGGATTTTTATATTGAATTGCTTTTTTTCAGTAAAAAATGTCGTCCGACAGTGATTTTGAATAACCAAAACAAATTTGATTACAAGTTTGTGTTTGACCAAATATTTTATTATTTCAACATGACATTGATGACACTGAATTTCGTTTTATTTTATATTAATTATTTTTTTTTATTTTAAAAAAAGAATTTCAGTTGAGGCGAGGTTTGAACGAACCCGCGTCCACTGAATTACTAATCCAGCGCGCTAGTTAAATAATAAAGGATTATCACCATTTTTGTAATTTTTGATATTGTTTGAAGTACGCAAAAAATTAAACACTCTCTGTTTATATATTGCAATGACAGCACCGCTTAATCCATTACAGTCCAATACAAATCCATTGAAAATCCATTGTAGTCTTATTAGACTGTAACTGTCAAATAAACGGACAGTTAAAATAGTTTTATAATACCGCCGATAGTAATATCTACTTAGGAACATCCATCCGTTAGTAAATCGTAAACATACTTACGAATATTTGGTCTCTCGTTTATAAGACTGGCCCTAAAGTGTATTAGGCGGTTCGATAGTTACTATTACTAACATGTAACTTCATAGTGTATTAGGGCGTACCTGCAAAAATGCGATTTTTCATTTTTTATGCCAAACAATGCTTTATTAAGACCTCCACCATCTGTAAAAAAATCACGGCTTTCCGTTGCGTATTGTTCGAGATATTTCAAAAAATAATTTTGGGCGTATGGTATGGCATAGGTGAATTTGTCAAGCCAGAAGGGCGTATAAACATACTTCGAAGACTAAACCGATATCTTTGTGAAATATTATCGAACTAGATGGGCGAATCTGCATAATCCGAACATTAAACAGATATTTTTAAAGAAAAATGTCGGAAAATAAATTATTTAAAAAATAAAATAATATGATACGACCTTTCAAAAAATTTGATGATGGCATAGAAACCTGCCAAGCCAGAAGGGCGTACCTACAAACATAATAAATGACATAAGCTTTAGATTAATTGTCTCAATTTCGCTATCAAAATGTTAAAATACATCTCATAATTAAGCTACATATTTTTTTTCTCTAAAAAAACTATGATTCATAGCATTTTATAAAATTTGTTTTTACGCCCCACAAAAATTGTGAATTTTCGATGCAAAAATCGAGTCCGCATCTAGAAACATTAGCGAGCCAAAAGGGCGTATGTGCAAAATATATAATAAGTTCACTAGTTATTGAAATTTGGGTAATACTCCTCGATGAGGCTTCATTTTTGCTATATTTTCCAAAAAATCTTCTTCTTCTTCTTCTTCGTTTCCTTAATGCTGAGGGTCGCGATCTATGGGGCCGCCAATGGACAGAACTAGTCGCCTCCAGTCCTCTCTGCTCTCAGCTCGCACCGCCGAATAAATGTCACACATCGCGCAGGAGATCTGCCTCTACTTCTTTTACCTGGTACACTTCCTGTGATAATACTTTTTTCCAGGTTACCTGGCTCCCTCCTAGCGATGTGACCAAAGAAGCTCAGTACCCAGCGGCTGCATACTGTAGACAATATTTCTTTTATCTTGAGCTCTTTAAGGACCGAATCATTTGTTCTTCTTGCAGTCCACGGAATCCTCAACAAACGACGCCAACACCACAAATCTACATGGAAATAAATACAGAAATAAATAGTTTTTTTAGTTTTTTTTTTCATCGTTACAGAAATAAATAGTTTTTTGTCTCTCCTGTAAAGTAGTCATTTCGTTTGTACGCCCTTCTGGCTTGACGCCCGCGATATATTATCATGCTTTCGGTAACGAGATTTAGCGTTATATGCCCTCCTAACTAGTGTTGTAAGAATCCATTAAAAACTATTAAGTTATAATTGTTAGAGTTATTAAAAATATTAAATGTGAAATATTATACTCTCAATTATTAGTATGTGCACACAAACATTCAGCGGTATTTGATACAGTTCAAAGACATTCCCTTGCAGGAATGCAACGCAAGAAAGAATGCAATTTTATGGGTACAACAGTTCGGGTAATTACATACTGTACTGTATTAATAATGCACTATAGAAAAATTGCATTGTTGGTATCCAGCCTCCATATTCATGTATAATCGTTTGCATCTTTATATACTAAAATATTATAAATCGGACATAGAAAAAAACACTGGTATGTTTCAGTGTTAATTCATTAAAGGCGCTAACAGGTATCGGGTCTATCAGAACATCATCAGTGTCTGAATGAATCCAAAAAATAACCCAGTAAACTACATAATCTATTATGATATAATAAGTTTAATAATATTATATTATATTACAATTTATGAATAACTTTGAATCTTAACAAGAATAAATTGGGTGGCCCTTAGAATTTATATTAATACAGAAAATAAATGCCTGATCGTCGTGGCTCTGTTGGTTAGGAATCTGACTGCTGATCCAACGGTCCCGGTGGAGAGACAGTTTTTAATTGTGTTTTCTATCTGGGTCTGTGAGACGATTAATATGGTGACTCCAGAATGTGGCAACTTGTTATTGGGTGCGTGTTAAACTTATATTTGACATAACACATAGTAACTGTTAAGTTGCCCGAGAAGGAATAAATAAATAATATGTAACAGCAAAATATTATGCTTATTTTAGGAAACGTAGTAAGATGTACATATATGTACTTATTTAACAAGGACATATTCATTTTATTTAACAAGAATTTTTTTTTACTGTTTGTTAAATATTTCATTAGAATAAAGACAATAATTATCTACCTATTATTTTTATGACAAATTTGAAACATCTCAATAGAAACGAAGTTAGAATATTATGAGAAAACCAGGAACCCGAGGCACCTACAGGGCTTACGACCTGTCATAAAGCGTATAAAGTGATCACTTTATACGCTTGCGCAACGTTCACCTGTGTCATATGTGAGGGATCTGAATAAAAAAGAATGATTCATAAGTAGAAAAGAACTGTGATTACGAAAATGCTAATAAAAGATAGAAATTGTTTACTATTTTGACATTCAAAATTCAATTTTTCGTCTAAGTTACAAACGGTCTGTAATCGGTTGACCGTCGTGGCCTAAGAGAAATCAAGCCACCTATGTACCTTTAACTTTTCTCAACTCACCGTCATACAACATCTTTGGTTTGACTTCATTTAACAATTATTTATTTTTGAAATCAATTGACACCATTTGTTGGTTTTGGTTTTATCAACTATGACTTTAATCAGTATCAAGTTCCATTGAGTATTTAATCTTACACTAATTCAAGATATTGAATTAGTATAAGATTAACTACTCAATGGGAAAACTTCATTATACAGATTTATTATTACAATTAACTACTAAACACTAATTCGAATTTCCCCGTCGTACGATGTGTATGAATCACAGAAGTCAACAGACGCCATTCTTCAATTATTGTCGAAAGCAGTGTTGTGTCGGTCTCCCTCCAGTCGGTTTGGCGACCTCTGACCTGGAGGGGTCATAAGGCGGTGGCTGAGGGACTAATTAATATTTGGTAGCGGCTATCTCCAGGTTGGATCTAGGTATGGAGTACCTAGAGTATAATATGTATTATGCTTGGCGCACAGTTACTTGGAGTTACTTGGCGTGGGTGGACTCAGCTATATTTCATGACCACACTCACTTCCTGAGTACATTGCTTTTTTGATTTGAATAGACCTCGCGAAATGGAAAAGTAACTAATTACTGTTGACGTTGTTTTCACTATGTGTGATTAATAATTTAAATTAATATGAATATGTACAATATGAATATCCTGGGGGAAAGTCAGGGGGGCAAGTCCTGTCAAACGGTGAAATCAAAACCCTCACGATTACCCATATCAAGGATATAGAGATGGGTGGTGGCAGATCCGTTAGTGCGCTGGGTTTATAATCCAGTAGTCGCGATATCGAATCTTGCCACGACCAATTCGTTCACCTATAGCACAAGCTTTTACGCTTAATTTAGAGAATGTATAAGGATGTATATGTACCTACTTGTAACAAGGACATATTCATACTTATATATGAAGTTCTATGATATCTTAAAATAACTCCATATAAAAATTATATCCATAGTATGGGTAATCGTGAGGGTTTTGATTTCACCGTTTGAAGATACTAGACGAGTCCCCCCTGGTCAAACAGTGAAATCAAAACCCTCTTGATTACCCATATCATGGATAATTATCATATAGAGTTACATAATATGTTAGGATATTATAGAACTCCATATGATAATTATATCCATGATATCATGAAAGTTTTGATTTCAAAGTTTGACCGGACTTGCCCCCTGAATTATTCGTTATTTTAATATTTGTAGAAAAGCGGTGTTATTCACGTTATTTGATTTTGTTTTTTGAAAAGTTACAAACAAATAGAACTTTTTCATCCTAAACCCTAGATTATTGTGTAGGTACACTATTTAAACCCGCATTTCACATTACTGACTTAATATCACATTCAAAACACATTTATTTTTACGATTTTTAAGGTTTGTTCTCATGTCTGCCAAAACAGTTTTATATTTTATGATGATAGAAACCTATATAAATCGACATTAACGTAAGGCATCCATATGTTATTATAGATTGATTCATTTTGTCAAAAAAATTCTTATAATCATGTCTTATTTTAATTTAACTATATTTAATGCATTGGTTGTGTAGATTTCACCTGTAGAAATTTGAGTTACAATAATTATTTTTTATTTCTGTCTTTTCATTCGATAATTATTATTGTGTATTTTTATTGTATGATTCGCGAAAAAAGTGCAAAATTCGCGAATAAAATCGGGTTTATAGATAATTCTAATAATTCAGATCACTAGTTATTTGATGTACCTACCTACGCAAAATTATGTGATATTTACGAGCTTTCATATTTTTTATAGATTTTCTCCTAACTTTCAAAATACAGCGACCCCTTTATGAACTCTATAGTATATTGTATATCCAATGTTTGCGTATATGGAATTAAAAAAGAATATTCGATTTATATTGTATATATTTTTTATCAAATGGACAATACCGACAAAAAACGATGTAGTATTTTTTTTCATATACTTTATAATGGTAGTGTTTGCAAGTTTTCCCTAATCTTCGTATGTTCTTTTAGAAATCTGTAAGAGGCTGTTATCAGTTCAAGCGTTTTTATACATTTAGAGGTAAATAAAATTAAACCCTGACGTCTATCGGGTTTAACTAGTCCGTATATAAAAGTAGAACTATTTGGACAGCTCAGAACTATAGTTATGAATAAATTATAAAAATATGAATATGAATATTTATTTAAATACGGGTATATTACCCATTGGAAATCGCTTCCAAGCAATTAAATTCGGTACTATTGCTTGGTTAGTATAATGTGGCAAGTCATTTTCCGGAAATTATAAACCTATATTCCGTGACATTATAGTGTAAAATTAATAACACTAATAACGTGAAACTAAACTTTTTTTATGAATAAAATAAAATATTTCGTGTTTGTTTAACATTTATTTATATGATTATGGAGCAATATTCAACTTATAAACTAGGATATTATATAAAATCCGAGTGTATTATCAGGGTAGGTAACCATATATTTTAATGTAAAAAATCGGCCACCAGTTTCAACGAACGTTGCAAATCACGCACATCAACATTATGTACGTATGTATTATTGGGTGAAAATTTCACGTCAATCGAATACAAAAAAATACGAAAAAAAAATAGCTGAAAATTACCATTTTCAGCTCTAAGTCTACCGATTCATTTTTAACCACTATTTACATTTCTTTTCTTTTCCGTTCTATTTCTATATTCACTACCTAAACATTTTTTCCTCTTTTTTTTAGATTGATAGAGGAAGAAAATAATAATAATAAAAAAACGCTTCATTATAGGTACCCTGCGCAAGTGGCGAGCAATATCTTCCAAATAACCAGTGTTTCCAGCCCAGAGAAGCAATATTTGCGTGAGAAATAAAAATAAATTTTTCCTCTGCTGGGGATCAAACCCAGGACACAGGCACAGAAGCCAACGGCTTACCAACTGCGCCACGGCGGTCGGCACATATTAACAATTTGTTTGAAAATTCGGCGAGGGATGTCGAAAAAGTAACAATTTATATCGATTTCTTCATAGATTGCTTCTTCCGACTAACCAGCCCCCTAAACAACGGGTCATTTAGCTCAAGAAAAGATAACTCAATGTATGGAAGTGACAGTTGTCACGTGACTGGCAACTGTCACTTCCATACATTGAGTTATCTTTTCTTGTTTCTTATCTTGAGATAAATGACACGTTGTCTAGGGGGGCAGTATTTCCATACTTCAAAAATACTTTAATACAATTAAGTGCAATAAATCCGACCTCGATGGCTAAGTTGGTTAGATGTATGACTCAAAGTACAAGTCAAAGGTCCCGGTTTCGATTCCCGAGAGTGACGTCTTTGACGAGATAGGATATGTTCTTCGGCCACCACCACCCGTTCTGCTTATGGGCATTAATGACGGCCCGTTGAATAACTCTGAAAGGACACACTAAGAAAGGGTCCGGATAACTACGTATAAACAGCAGGCTCCCCGTAAGGCTGCCTGTCCATTGATGCGGAGCGAGGCAGGGGAGTAAAATAAAATCTCCGCTCCGGAGATTTTATGCAATCCTATTGGTTAATATTTCTCCGTTTCTTCGCTCCGCTGCCTCGCTCCGCATCAATGGACAGGCAGCCTTACTGAATGTGAAGATAAGAGGGCACGGTATTTTTTACAAAAAGTGTTGAAAGCAAAAAGCCGAGACTTCTCCGCCAACAAGAGGCAAAAAGCTTTTAGTAATAAAGAATAGATTAAGTTGTACTTTCTCTGTCATATATTATAATTAATATTGAGTTCCTGTTATGATGCAATGCACCTTCTTATGTTTTATAATCAGCTTTGACCTCTAAATGCTGTGGTTTAAAATCACAACACAAACAACTAACTTCTATTCACTTGTATATTACATAATCATTATGCGATACAAATATAAGACTACATAAAGCTATGTTATACATATAAAAAAACGAGAGGGTTGTGGCCAACGCTATACTCCTCACTAGCAAGTAGCTCCACAAAGTATTCAAATTTTGAATTAAAAATGTTCAACATTTTCACGACATGAATTTGACTATTTTTGATTTATTTTTTTTATTATGAAAACTTCTTTGACATTTTATGAAAGTGATGTGCCTTTTAAGCAATTTAAAAATAAATATATCAAATTTTATGATTCCTGACCCTGGGGTCACTTTGAAACATTGGACAGTTAAAAAAATTGAGAAGAACTATTCAGACATCCTTCAAAATTTAATGGGGTGTATGCGAGTATTAAATATACAAATTTTCAAAATTTGAAAAAATCGAATTAGTACCTACTTTAGTCTATAATCGATAAAGTGGAATAAACACACCGTACATAGTACAGAGCACACACACAGATGAAACTTTCAAAATACAATCTCAGCATGATACCATTTGATAATCTGCATTAAAAAAATAACAAATTCATAACTCCCCACTATCCCCATGAAGTAGTGAGAAGTAATAAATCGCAATATGAAGTCATACAGAAAAATATATTCCAAACTATCCTATCTTGGCATACATGTTCTGTATAGAAAAAAATATCTTAAAATATTGAATAATTTGGATTTAAGGGTTTATAGTTTGGTATTTAATTATTTATATTTCAACTTTACATACTATCGCCATTGACAATTGGATCTCGTGTGTTACATGCAACCAGTTTTACATAAATAAAACAAATAATTCTGCTTATCCTATAAGACACATAGAAAGACGGTACCAAAGTTGATTCTCAAACAGACAGATGTCATATAATCACACAATAATAATTGTTATTGACGGATGAGATTTGATTTGGTTTTTGGGTACAAGGCAACATATTATTATCGAGAAAGGTGTTCAGTGCGTGGGTCACTTGGGCTTAATGGGTCACCTAAATTAATTTCATCGTCACACACGAGACCCACTTGTAAATCAAATATTATTGATATTGCTTCCAATGTATCATTAACCTCTTACCTATGTGACCATCAAACATGTATCACGTATGAAGATTCTGGTCGTATCAAAATAGAAAATAATTAGGACTTTGACGGATGTGGCCTAAATAATTTATGATTAAATGAATTATCACCGAACAGATTCTGCGAACCCCATGCACAACCCCGATTTTAACACAAGTCTCCATCTCAATATCTCCATCTTGAATTTCTCGTAGTATTTATATTAAAAAACAAAGAATCGGTTCGTTGTCAAAAACGAACAAAATTTTAGAGGCGCAATTTCATAATTTTGACGAAAAAAGAAGGTGATTTCTGATACTTAAAATAGTTTCCGCACGGTGAATTGTCCATTCGGTCAATTGTCCACACAGTAAATTGTCCTCACGGTCAACTGTCCCCACGGTAAATTGTCCGTGCGATGAATTGTCCTCACGATCAATTGTTCTCACTGTCAATTGTCCCCACGGTCAATTGTCCTCACGGTCAATTGTCCATTCGGTTAAAAGGGCGTACGATCAATCGTCCGGGAATCAATTAAAACCTTGCAGACAGAAAATATTCAGCATTTTCATGAAATGAGTTTGTTAAATTATTTTTCAATTAAATATTTTATTATAAAAACTTGATAACTCTTCAATGCCATTTTATGTAAGTGGTGTGCCTTTTTACCAATTGGAAATTAAAAATTCAAATTTTATGTTTCCTGAGCTTGGGGTCACTTTCAAATATTTGACAGTTAAAAAAATTAGAAGCACTATTCAGATATCCTTCAAAATCTAATGGAGTCTAAGCGAGTATTAGATATACATTATTTGCAAAATTTGAAAAGAATTGAATGAGTACTTTAGTCTACAATCGATAAAGTAAAATAAACACGCCGTACATAGCACACAGCACATAGCACACACACACATAGATACATTGTGATGAAACTTACAGAAAACAATCTCAGCATGATACTAGTTGATAATCTGCAATAAAAAATATCCTATTTGGGTTAGTGAGGAGTAAAAATATCCCCTTGAGTCTGTTTATGTTATAGAGACGTGAAATATACAATCACTTTATCTTTAGTGAAATATTTATCTCTTCGTGCCATGTCAAGTCTCACAGACTTAGGCAATAACTCTAGCAAAGGCTTTTAAGACGTACTCATTTATATCATTTCAAGGGTGACATTACTCCAATGAGATTGACATGGACTCACAACATTTTTACATGTAAATGAAAAAAATCGTTATCGTAAGATGACGAATCATCAAATTAATTTAGTGACTTTTTCCGTTGTCTATGGTCAATTCACTCCAATGAAAATGACTGGCTGACACTAATTTTATATACGAAACGACACCTGCATTTGAAAAAAAAAAATCACAGGAATCGTTTGTTATGATTATTTTTTTATTAAGAACGTAATCAGTTAAGTCACGACACTAATTTCATTTTTTCTGAATGATCGCTTTATTCCGATAAAAAATCGCTGTCACAAGATAAATAATCTTTCTTTGTAATGACTTTAGAGCGTATTATTTGATATGATCAATAGGCTGGATAACTAGTAAATCAGCAAATTAATCTGAGATTACCGCTTAACAAAAAATATGACTGATGGCTTTGACGGTAACTTTGTGGTAGTCCATAATAACAATAATAATGGTGGAAGTACTTTGCTAAATACTAAATACCACTTGGTGAGTTAAACTTCAATATTACTAGTTTCGGGAGAGCACTCCTACCATCGACAGTTATAATACACCTGTCGATGGGAGGAGTGCTCTCCCGAAACTAGTAGTGTTTAAGTTTAACTCACCAACAAAGTACTTCATCATTATTACCTATTGTTAAAAAATACGACGTTTAAAAAGATTTCGTTAAACTAGTATTATAGCTTCATGCGTTAAACAGTAATTATCCTAGTTGACCATAAAAATTTATCGAAGATCAACGTTGATTGTGCGTGAAAATATCGGTTAATATTATGCGAGTATTATTGTATGTTAATTATTTATTATTGTATCAAGTTTTATGTAAATTGACATACGACGAATGTCTCAGCGTATCATTTTATTTCAAGAATCCATAATATACAGGGTGTCCCATAAGTCAACGTATTCCTTTGAAGGGCTGTTAGACCAACTCATGACTCGCCAGAATATGAAAATATGACCTTAGTAAAAGTGCCTTAGTTTTCGAGATATTGCCACTTTTACAAAGTGCCCGAAAATCTCTGCCTTGGATTGGTTTTTCGAGTGCCATATCTACAAATTTCAATATTTTGGAATTCTCATTTATGTTTTATAATCTTGAATAAATCAGCTGTTGATCATAATCCAAAATAATAGTAAAACTTTTTTATTTGGCGGAAAAAAAAATTATTATGTCCCGGGCTATGAATTTAAAAAAAAATATTACCCATCTTTGATTGTTCACACTGAAAAAAAAATGTATGCCGCCAACCTGGCAAATTGTTGCAAAAGTTGGCGCAATTATTGTTATTTCCAAAATAGTATAACAATTACTATGGTTTACAGTAAAAAATATAGATATTGCTATTTTACTGCAAAATGAGCTGATTGTGAAATTATTTCATTTATTAGGATTTCCGGCGTAAACACATGCTTTTATTTATTAAAGTGACAAGGATTTATTTTGACTAAATAAAACATTTAAATAATCTAAAGGCAAGTGTTCACACTGAAATTTTGCTTCTTCTTTAGTAAATAAGAGAACTCTTTTTTATCATCTTATAATTATAAAAAATAATACCACTACTACAAATTGATAAAACTAACAAGTAAAACAACATTAAAAATAACAAAATCAAGACAATAAGTAATGAAACAAATAGGGTAGGGTAAATTGGGATGGGTGGTGGCAGAGCGGTTAGCGCGCTGGGCTAGCAACCCAGAGGTCGCGAGTTCGAATCCTGCCACGACCGATTTCCATTCACCTATAGTACAAGCATTTATGCTTAGTTTAGGGAATGTATAAGGATGTATATGTACTTGCTATACAAGGACATATTCATTCTTTTTAAAAAATAAAAAAATAAATAAAAATAGAACACAGCTAAAATTAAGAACTAGAATTAAAAATCTACATTAAAAACTATAGTTAAAAATCATACAAATCTATAGAATTATATGAATGATCGCAACCAGTTATGAATGATCGCAACATATCAAGAGACGCTAAAGTTGCCATTCATAAGGCAATCGTAGTGCCAACCCTGACGTATGCAAGTGAGACCTGGACATGGCAGAAGTCGCACGAAAGCAGAATAAATGCAGTTGAAATGAGATCGCTTAGAAGAATTTGTAACAGAACGATGTATGATAGAGTTCGGAATGAAGATACAAGGAAAGAATGTAAGATAAAGAAAGATGTAATTAACAGAATGAAAGTTAACACATTGAGATGGTTTGGCCACTTGGGGAGAATGAACGAAGAACGCCTGACGAAGAAAATATACAAAGCTGACAGGAACGGAATAAGAGGTCGCGGGCGCCCAAGAAAAGGATGGCACGACCATGTAAACGATATTTTGAAAGATGGAAATGTAAGAAGCATGAACAACAGACGAACATGTATAAGACGATGTATGAATGTTGATGAGGCGATGAATGTGTGTCAAGATAGAAAAATGTGGCGTTCGGTTCTCACTGCCTACCCCGTGAGGGACATGGCGTGATGGTATGTATGTATGTATAGTATCCCTACTTGTGGTAGGCAGAGAGGACCGAACGCCAGACACCTCTATCTTGACATACACGTTTTGCCTCATTTACATCCATGCATCGCGTCATACATGCTTTCCTATTATTCTGACTTGGTATATTTATACCATCTTTCAAAATCTCATTTATATGATCATGCCAACTCTTTCTCGGGCGGCCACGACCTCTCATTCCACTCTTTTCAGCCTTGTATACTTTCTTTGTCAGGCGCTCATCGTTCATTCTCTCCACATGTCCGAACCATCGTAGTGTATTTAATTTCATTCTACTCATAATATATCTTTCAATCTTGCATTCTCGTCTGATGTCCACATTCCTTATCCTATCATAGATCGTCCTACCACACATTCGTCTTAGGGACCTCATTTCCACAGCGTTAATTTTACTTTTAAAAGTAAAAAAAAGTAATACTATAGAATTACAAATCTTAAAAATAAAATAACTAGAGTAAAAACTGGCAAAGCAAAAAATTGGAAGATGAATTAAAGGATCTTTTTTAGAAAGATGCCGAATGTGTATTGAAACTGGTGGTATGCAATTTGAATATTTAATTTGATTTTCATTTATGTTTTGTGTGGTTTAAATCATGTATTTTCTTTTGTTTTGTCAGTTTTTTCGCTGTAGTAATTTTTATTCTTGCTTTTACTATTTTTAAGGTTACATTATGCTTGTTAATTTTATCCATTTAAGTTGGCTTGTGGTTTGTACGACTAAAATTAAAATTCTTCACAATTTTATGCTATTCCAGTTTTTTCTCAACTTAGTTATTTTGTTTTTAAGATTTGTAATTCTATAGATTTGTATGATTTTTAACTATAGTTTTTAATGTAGATTTTTAATTCTAGTTCTTAATTTTGGCTTTGTACTATTTGTTTTATTACTAATTGTCTTGATATTATTATTTTTAAAGTTGTTTTACTTGTTAGTTTTATCAATTTGTAGTAGTGGTATTACTTTTATAATTATAAGATGATAAAAAAGAGTTCACTTATTTACTAAAGAAGATGCAAAATTTCAGTGTGTACACTTTCCTTTAGATTATTTAAATGTTTTATTTAGTTAAAATAAATCCTTGTCACTTTAATAAATAAAAGCAAGTGTTTACGCCGGAAATCCTAATAAATGAAATAATTTCACAATCAGCTCATTTTGCAGTAAAATAGCAATATCTATTTTTGTACTGTAAACCATAGTAATTGTTATACTATTTTGGAAATAACAATAATTGCGCCAACTTCTGCAACAATTTGCCAGGTTGACGTCATACATTTTTTTTCAGTGTGAACAATCAAAGATGGGTAGTATTTTTTTTTTAAATTCATAGCCCGGGCCATAATTATTTTTTTAACCGCCAAATAAAAAAGTTTTACTATTATTTTGGATTGTGATCAACAGCTGAGTTATTCAAGATTATAAAACATAAATTAGAATTCCAAAATATTGAAGTTTGTAGATATGGCACTCGAAAAACCAATCCAAGGCGGAGATTTTCGGGCACTTTGTAAAAGTGGCAATATCTCGAAAACTAAGGTACTTTTACTAAGGTTATATTTGCATATTCTGGCGAGTCATGAGTTGGTATAACAGCCCTTCAAAGTAATACGTTGACTTATGGGACACCCTGTATATTAACCTTACGATACAAAATATATTTTTGAAAAAAAATATGATGAAGAATGAATTACATATGTACGTCTAGACCAGCGCGGCGGTCGGGGAACTTTTTTTAACCATTACTCCAAAATATTTTTGCGTAAGTCGATATTACCCCTTCCCCCCATTTTGAAAAGAAGACAATCAATGTATATTGAAATAAAAAATATTTACTGAATTAATTTACACGGAAAATAAAAAAAAGTTACATGAGAATAGTAAGTACGTAATAGACAAACAAAATAAAATTCTCAAATTGGATCAAACAAAAATTCATTTTTATCCCATTTGGGGTAATTTACCCCGGTCCCCGACCGCTGGTCTAGACTATAGACAACATCATTATTGAGAACAAGGACCAAGTTGTTGATGGCGCCAAGTTCAGATATATTGTACAAATAAGAAAGGCGTATCAATTATTATGAGATAAAAGTACGTATGTAATGATTTTACATTCCACTGCCAATAGGTATTATGATTGCTTAAATTATATAGTAACAGTACATAAAAATGATATTCAACTTTTGAAACCAACCCTGCCAATAATCTATTTAATAAAAATATATTATTTTAATATTGTTAAGCCGTGCGGGCTGACATTTTTTTGTAGTATTTTTCAAATAAATTATATTTAAATGTAATATAATAAGAATTTCAGAGTTTTTCTGCTCTATTGTAAAATCGCCGATATTGACTTACGTGGTGTTACACCTAAGACAACCTTACAGCTACCCCGCCCCTGTACCCGCCATGACTAGAGCTGCACATCAAGACATCAAAAATAATAACAGCATCCGATACAAGGAAAGTTGGCGATTTGCGATTTACATTATACAAAAGTTACCTCGCATTATTCCAATCTTTCATCCGTCACATATTCGAAAGATAAGTTATTATTTTAATCTTCTTCTTATATTAGATCGTAGAACTACTTTTACGAAAAAGCTATTCCTGTAAAGCTGAGGTCCAGCTATTTCTCCACCTCTTCCGGGGAGGCGATGGCCTGGTGGGATTTCGTTTGCCATGGAATTCGAGATGCGTCCATCCTGTTGACATGGTCCCTTCATGGAATCTTCTCCTAGCTCTACTCCATCGTATGATGTCCTCGGTCTCACAGGTCCGCCTAATGCCGTCATTGCGAATTCCGTCCCTAAGCGTCTTCCCTGTGATAGCCCTTGGAAACTTCATTTCCGATGTTCGTAGGAGGTTTTTGGTTCTGGTCGTGTCTCCCATTTATTGGCTCTTGTTTTATTTTCTTTCAGAAATAGACTTTTACGTTTTTAAAAATATGCGAATGACTCGGAAACTATTTGTAAAGTTAAATATTCGCTTCATTTATTTAATTTATTACTGCACGTCGTATTACATACTCTATGAAATTTATTAATATTTAATCGACATTCAAATAGTTAAAGCAAGCGAAGCTGCGGGTATTCAGTATGTATATTTTTCTACACATAAATTATATGTTATAATTTGCATGACCAATAATAATCGCTGTTGCTATTATTGAGACATGTGATTTTAATACTCCTTTTTTGCACTTAAATAATTCAAGGTTTCGCGTTCGAGAAATTTGTAAACATTCATGTTTTCATAATATGTTTAAAGTTATCAAACATCCTACAAAAGAAAAACTCAAAAAATATATCATAAAACAATTATATTGATATCGTGAACATTGGCAAAATCATAACAAACGTTGAATAAAAATATATAAGTAATTGAAAAACTTCCACTGTTATATAGTATTAGATTTTTAAAACGATCAAGAAAATAAATATTTAGGTATGTTGAAAATATTATTTTTTATCAAATTTAAGTGCAGCAAGGGCTCAATGGATGGGTTCTTTCCATAAGGCATTCTTTACCGACCAACCCGAACAACAAGAATATTTATTTTAATATTATTTGTACGGATTGAGACGACTTCATCATTTCGGCCAATTATTTCATTAAATTTGCTGTATCTGTTTGATATTTATTGACACCTGTGTTTATTCGATATTCTCAATATACGTCATACATGTTTTGCGATTAAATCACGAAATTTCGCGGCATATCATTGAACAATGGCAAAAACTCAACGTATAACCTGTACGACTAGTTGGAGGACGAATGGGTAAAAACGAGTATTGCTAATCCCCAAAGTGTTGGTAGCTTACGTAAGAGATCAATTAAGACGAGTCAAACATTAGCAATTATAGAAAATTCATCAAAAAATGTTGTCCCAATGACAACGAGCATAGGATCTGTGGCGGCTTTTAGATTGAATTTGTCTTTTGGTTCGAAATTCATGCTGATTTTCTATATACAAGAAATATTATGCATAATATTTCTGTTACAAATAATGTGCTCTGGGGGGCAAGTCTGGTTGGACCGGCGAAATCAGAACCCTAGTGATTACCTATATCATGGATATAATTATCGTATGGAGTTCTATGGCATCTAAAGATATTGTAGAACTCCATATAATAATTATATTCATGATATGGGTAATCACGAGGGTTTTGATTTCGCCGATTGAACCAGACTTGCCCCCCTGGTGAATATATATTATTAATAAAAAGATATAATCACCATGGTGATTATATCTTTTTATGCTCTAGTGATAATATCTATTTAATAAGTGGTATGGATAAACTTTTTACACATTTGACACATTTATAAATAGTAATTAAATCAAAAGCATGTATCCCATCTTATAATTTTAATACTGTAACTTAAAGAATGTGACATTTACTTGACCTTTTTGTATGGGAAACTCACTGAAAGCCTCTAGGCTAGTGAGATCCCAACTATTATAATGTGTAATCTTCATGAAAATAAATTTAAAATAAAATAATAATTAAGAAATATTTGTTGACGAATCAACTCTGTGATAAGATTCGCTAAATCATAACTGAGCAAAACCGTTTTGATGGACATTGACCAAACTCTGCCAAATTTCATATTACCCAAGGTATTACCTTTATTTATATTTCTTGAATTTATAGTTTGGGAGACAAAAAATGACACTATACGCCATACGTAATACTTAAGAGGCAATAGTAGGATATATATATATATATATATATATATATATATATATATATATATATATATATATATATATATATATATATATATATATATATATATATATATATATATATATATATATATATATATATATATATATATATATATATATATATATATATATATATATATATATATATATATATATATATATATATATATATATATATATATATATATATATATATATATATATATATATATATATATATATATATATATATATATATATATATATATATATATATATATGTATATATATATATATATATATGTATATATATATATATATATATGTATATATATATATATATATATATATATATATATATATATATATATATATATATATATATATATATATATATATATATATATATATATATATATATATATATATATATATATATATATATATATATATATATATATATATATATATATATATATATATATATATATATATATATATATATATATATATATATATATATATATAGTATTCCAACTGTCGATTTGTTCAAGATAATTTATTTCTCTTAACATATCGACAAAGTATCAAGCAAAAATACGCGAGTTTTATATGCTAGGTACCTATATATTTTAATGTTCTGTATTTACTCAGAATTCGGAGTTTAATTTTATTATTACAATATGTTGATTACTATTCTTGCTATTTAAAAAAAACTCTCTATTTTACCTTTTCTTCACGACAAAATGTTGTGGGTATATTACATATTAGGACATTAGGTGATAAACAATATTTTTCTTGTGTCATGCCTTAGAAGATAATTGAGTGTGCATTTTGTGTACATCCATATATTCAAGGTACACAGGGGCCTTAATGCTCGTATTTAGCAGTATTATACTGTATTTTCGACACAAATACTGCATTTTTCCCAAAATACAGTGTTTATACTGCGAATTTAAACACATGTAAACGGCAATCAGCGAAGTGTACGTAGCAACATATCATATACATACCTATATCCGTCTTTCTTTTCCTTTTAACTGTTCTCTTGTCATAATTCGTTCATATTCAACGCACGTCACTTGGAATGTATAAAACATTGAAGGCGATTATGATCGATAAATGTAACTTGAAGTATGCATGCGTTGATTTCTACAATCACCACTAAACAAAGCCGGAATTGCTTCGTCAAATTTCTGCAAGGGATAAATACAGAAATGAAGATGTTGAAATGGAAAGCTGATGTAAATGATAAAAATTAGTCGATAATTAGCAATTTTTTCGTGAATAAGATGAATATTGTTAAAGACTTTTAAAAATTGAAATACTGTATTTTTACGGGGGAAATAAACTGTATTTTGACCAATTAAAGATACGAGCAATAGTAATACTCCATGCACACAAAAAAGCATCACGACAAGACTCATAATATGCACTCACTACACGATACATTTGTTAAGAGGCCAAATAACGAAAAAACTATAGAGACTTAAAACATGAAATATTTAAACAGCCTAATGCACTGTGAAGTAAAGTGTTAGTAAGGGTAACTATCGGGAATCTAAAATTTGTTGATTATTTGCATTTTTAGAACAAACCTGAATTGAAATAAAAAAATATCACGAACATTCACATTGATGTATGGACTCTTTACACATAATAGATTTATTTCTTCCAGACACAAAGTTATGGAGAATTTTTAAAAAAATGCAGTAAAAAAGGATAATTTTAATAATCCTTTTAGAGGAATTTATGCTGAATTGTGTGACGAACATTCACTAGAGAAATTTTGAAAATACCATTATATTCTTTTTAAAAACACACTGTTTAACATATTTGAGAAATTTGATATTTCAAATTGGGGTGTTTAGGTTTATATGCCTTCTTAAATTGATTAAGAAATTGATCTTAAAAAAACGCAAAAAAATGGTCAAGTACATTTTATTACTAAGTATGGATAGGTTATCTTAAATGTATAATTATGCTAGAAATATGAAGTGACATAATGTAAAGGTGCGCCAATAATAATTGGTTTATGGGTAGGTATTAATAATATTACCTGTGTATTTAAAACAATCTTTGTCATTTTATTGTAAGTCACGCCATTATGAAATCATCATTAGAATACATGATAATATTATGTTAACTACATAAATATACAAAATTAAATATATACCGACAGTGTTTCAAGATCATTCAGATCACATAGAAATCCTTTAATATCCATAAAATATTATAGGTACTATTATCAGTACTATTATTAGTATATTCTATAAGCTGGAGAATGAATATTTAGCACAAATATTGGCCTGCCAAGACTCTTGGGGGTCTCTGATGAAAATGCCATTGGATACCATTGGCAAATTGGTCCTAGTTGAAAATGGAAAAAATGTTGCAATAAGAAAAATATCGTCAGTGAAAAAAAGGACAATACATACATCATATGAATAAGGTATTTGAAGTATAGTTTTGAACTGCTTAAATCATAATTGTACATTTTGTTTTGGTACAAATTACTGTACTTTGTTAACTATGAATGAATAGAGACCTGCCCACCTTAGACAACATGTCATTTAGCTCAAGAAAAGATCTCAATGTATGGATGGGACAGTTGTCACGTGACTGACAACTGTCACTTCCATACATTGAGTTATCTTTTCTTGAGCCAAATCACACGTTGTCTAGGGGGGCTGAATTATTCGCGTTTGCGATAAACCCGATTATATACGCGAATTTTTACGTTTCATAAAAATAACACCGAAATTTGACTCTTTTGGGACATTTTCGTAAAAAATATAAAGAATTTTTTTTATTTAAAAAATAAATATGCCCTTTTTATTCACAATCTCAGGTTTTGTTGTATATTTTATTCAATGTACATGTAACTTTTTTATAGTGAAATAAATTATTTAGATATACTCACTGCGTTAACATTGAACCAGTTTTTAGTCCCACATCCCAGGGAACCTAACCATATTGATTTTTTTTCATTTAGGTACAATTATTTGTATGTAGAAAAAAAGCATCGATATATTAAAAATGTCACCCTTTTGCTGAAAAATAACACTGCTTTTCATAAAAATACAGTAATTTTTCGTTTTTTTTACTAAAATAATCATTATAATAACAGCGCATTTCGTTTTTCTACAAAAATATAACCCCATTTCCAAATGAACAACGCGAATAAATGAGTGTTATATACCGTTTTGGCATGTGAGTGTTATATAAGTTATAAATAAATATTTTATTTATTCAACCGGTTATCAATATTACTATTGTTTACATACTTTCGTTTTATTCCTATAGTAAATTGTTTACATAAAGCTGCATGCCACCGTTAGTGATTACGTGCTTTTACATTAGGTAGTATTAATATGTTTTATCGTTAATAGATGGTAATTATAAAACATTTCCTGTTAATTAATATTTGTAATTGAATCAAATGAAAAATAAAAGTATTAGGTCAATTTTTCTTATCGCTTGCTTTGATATCAATTTCGCAAACTCCGTTACTTATCTTATAGGTTTCAAGTGCAGTGCAATCTTACTGTAATATTTTAAAGTACCTTCAGGGATGGCGAACCTTAGACACGCGTGCCACAGGTGGCACGCGAGACGATTTTGCATGACAAGCGAATGAAGAGAAAAAAATAAAAGTGACTACACAAAAAATTCAAAAAAGTTTTAGAAATAGTATAAAAATATTTAAATAGCCGTGTGTATTTTATTCGTTCATCAATAGTTTCACAAACGAAGGATATGACGACATTCATACATAAATAGATCGCATTGTTTTATACTTCCCGCACGGTGCTAGACCCCCGAGGTGATTTTTTTTTTTGCAATAAACATCGCTCCCGGCACGAGCCGTTCCGAATAGCAACGGGCATTATAACATTTTTTTTCTTTCCTGTGAATCATTATTTACTTCAATGAACTTTATTGAATCAGACATAAGACAACTGCATGTATTTTACTAAAAGCTACCAGCTATGAACCCGATATAAACGAGTCATTCTATAAAGTTTTCAAATTTTGTATGGAAAATATTCATCATTTTCGTGAAATGAGTTTGTTAAATTATTTTTTATTTAAATATTTTTTTAAGAAAACATGATAACTTTTCAATGCCATTTTATAAATTTGATGTGCCTTTTTACTAATTTGAAAATAAAAATTTCAAATATTAAGTTTCCTGAGCATGGGGTCACTTTGAAATATTTGACAGTTAACAAAAATGAAAAGCACTATTCAGATATCCTTCAAAATCAAATTGGGTCTAAGCAAGTGTTAGATATACATATTTGCAAAATTTGAAAAGAATCGAATGAATACTTTAGTCTATAATCGATAAAGTAAAATAAACACGCCGTACATAGCACACAGCACATAGTACACACACACATAGATACATTGTGATGAAACTTTCAGAAAACAATCTCTGCATGATACTAATTGATAATCTGCTATAAAAAAATACCCTTGAAAATTGCGCACTCAGACTCTAAAAGGTTCGCCATCCCTGTCCTATGACATAGCAACCATTTATATCAATCATTTATACTTTGAACCATTTCTCGAGCTCATTTATTGGGTGTATGGCACATAGTTCTATGTATCTATCTATCTATCTTAGTATGGACATTGGTGATGGTATGGATTGCTTTGTGGAACTGAAAGAGTATGTACGACTTCTTGGACGACTAACATATCTCACTACAACAGACATTCTAATACATTTTATCTTCCTCGATGCAACACAAACTCTAAAAAGCACTCTTCCATTTACCAGGAAATTAGACACTTACAGGGCTAACGATCTGCCATCGGCTGGTATATGTATAATATGTATGTGATCATAAAAATATAAGATATATTATATTCTTTAAAATTTTGTTTCGTTAGAACTTTGTTAGTGAAGGCGATAATACCGTTATATATAGGACTGGAATTCCTTGATTCAGTATACAATATGTGTAGGTATGTGCATGGTAAATGCATTTGAAGAACAAAGAGTCGTTTCAAGCTGCGCCTTACTTAGGATGTAATCATAATATTTACAAACCAATATTATACCTTAATGCTTCGATTGTATATACACGAGATACAACGCAAACGATTTTCAAATTCATGCTTTTATGTTGATTTTCCTTCGGTTTACAAACAATTTGTTTCAACAATGTTTATTTGAAATTATCTGCAAATTTCCAATGATTTACACGTTTGATCGCGATAAATTAGAAGAAGATAACAAGCAAACAGAGTTGCAGTGGTGGCTGGTTGTTTGAAAAATATTGCGAGAATAAACAAACAATAATTCTGACGCTTAGCGAAATCAGTATCCATAAAAACTGCGTATGACGCATAGTGTTATCCAACTTACTGTCGATTCTTTAAAGAGAATTTAATTCTCTTATGTAATTAATCGACAGTATTGCCAGGAACATTTTGTATGGTAAACACCAACTTAGAGACTTCGTAGGATGAATTCTGAACTTGAAGTAGAATATTTTGTGTCTGTGTGTGTGTGTCCGTCCCCCCTTATAACTTTTGATCTGCTCAATTCACAGAACCCAAAATTTCAGAATATATAGATAGTTATAGGCCCACAAAGCTTTTGTACTCAGAATTTTGAATTTTTTTTCAGTTAGGGGTTATCAACTATTAAAATTTTACTATATATCTCAAAAACCATAGCTAGAACGCTGAAAATTGGTATAAATAAAGACAAATATAAAATCTGTTTATTTATTTGTGTTTTGTCTCAAATATTTTTTACTAAGAAAAACATTTTTTTATGTTAAATTTGTGTTTAATTGCCTATATTTCCAGCACATTATATGATTGTTTCCCTTGTGTTTAATTGCCTATCTTAATTTTGATGATATCACTATGCTCCGTACTTATGGTGAATTCACCATACTTTAAGCTGAATTCACGTTATTTAAGAATATCAGTTTTCTCAATGTGCGGATAATAGTATCCAGTCTGTCTGAGAAGGCTTCACACGCTGCACGAATGTGGTCTGATGGTATTTTGTCCCACTCTCGGCGAAGAGCAATCTTTAAAGCGTTGACCGTCTCAAATTTTTTAGTGAATACTTTGGCCTGCAGAATGGACCATATGGAAAAATCCATTGGGCTTAAGTCCGGGGAATATGGTGGCCATTGTTGTGAAGAAATGAAGCTGGGAATTTTTCCTTGTAAAAAACTTTGGGTTTCACGAGCTTTATGGGATGGTGCCGAATCTTGTTGAAACGTCCAATGGTTTCTACCGAACTGTTTACGTGCCCAACGTAACAAAGCATCGTTTATAATCTTTTCACGATAGATTTGTTGATTTACCTTTACGCCCTGTTCAATGAAAACGAGTAGAGAGCGTCCTGTGGCAGTTACCGCGGCCCAAACCATCACTGATGCATGCGCTTGTTTTCGCATAGCAATTCACAGGTCTTAATTGTCTTTTGATCTGCACTCTAACCAAACACGATCGTTTTGTTTGTTTACATATTGCTGAACCGTAAAAAAATTGTCATCAGAAAAGACCAAATTCTCAAGCTTGCCACCAACGTGCTAGTGTTTTAACAGCTTTGCTCTTGCTTGGGCAATTGCCTTACGTGCAGGTATTAAATCTTGCAACTTTAGTATTTTGTAGGACTTCAATCTAACTTCATTTTTTAATATGCGCCCTAAACTTCGAGCAGACACATTGAGATTTTTCGCCAGTTGAACTGCTCTTTGTCGTGGATTACGTTGAATTCTGGTCTTCACCTTTCGAACCATTTCTGGCGATGTTGCTGTTTTTGGATGTCCACCTCCATGACGTTTTTTGATGCTACCAGTATCATTGTAACGTGTAATAGACCGACACACAAACATTTTGTTCACATGTAAACGTCGTAGCTCATTAACAATGGCTGATTGCAATTTTCCAGCCAAATACAAAGCATTTTGACAACTTTTTTTAATTGCGATGTAAAACGATATGCTTCTGTAGGCTTGTAAAAAACATAACAGGCTGACGTTTTTCAAAATTTGAGGGCGCTGTCATTAGCCGTTTGGTTGCTACATCAGCGTGAAGTTGGTAACACTTCGAACGCCGACCCCTGTATATATTATTATGTAACGTCAGTGATTTGATTATGTTGCGGGACAATAGGTACATATTGACAAACTTTATACACATTGATTTTTTTTATTCATAACTTCTTAAAACGATAATCCAAAGTTTGATTAATCTTTCGCTTCAAGTTTTAGGAAATAGTTCAATACATCTGAAAGTATAGAGCACATTGTCATTCTTTATTCCGAGCTCTTTTTAACCTTTTTGTGGCGAGACAGGCTATGCAACATAATATTACACACATAAGATAACTAAACCATTTAATGAATACATTTATTTTAAATCAGATGAATAATACATATTTGCTGTAGGTAATGACTGTACGAACACGGAGATACATTGTATATAAAATTGATATCATGTGTCATTTAAATAACATGCCTCATTGAATTCAACCGCGATAGTATTTACGTCAAAACGTTTTGCAATTAGGTATACATTTATACAATACCTAACCGAGAACTTGTACAAAAACGAGTGGGTTGTGTCCAACACTAAACTCTCCACATCACCAGAGGACAAAAGTTTTCACAATACACCATACACACAAAAACATTGTCACGAAACTCATAGTAGGTATGTATTTTCTACATGGTACCTGTAGAGAAAATTTAAGTAAAATTGCATTACTAGCAAGATGAGTATGTATGAGATAGTGTATCAATGTTGATGAGCAGGGCCGGATAAAAGTGTTTTTGCGCCCGTAGCAATATATTTGAATTCACCCCACCCCATTTTTTTGTAATTTTAAATGTAGAACAATTTAAAATTATGTAAAATTACATCCGGTTTAAAATGACGAATCAGTAAGTTAATATATCACCTAAACCTACAATAAATATATAGTTGTTTATTATTTATAAAAAAATATCCACAACAATTGGAGATTCAAAATAATATTAAGTACATATTTCCAATGTTAACATTATTTGAGTCAATTTTGTTTTGTTTGACAACACCAGATATAATGCACAAGTAACATGTTAAAAGTAGGCGAGAAAGATATTAGCACTAAGCGGGAATTTTTACATACACACCATCATGCCGAGCCTCTATCCGGGTACGCAAAGAGAACCGAGAGCCATACCTTTATTTTATTTATATGATTAACATTTTAGAATTTTCAGTGCCCTTTTTAAGACAACCGCCCTCACTTCTTGTTCCTGATTGTTCTATGATTTATCCGGCCCTGTTGATGAGGCGATGTACATATGTACCTACCCCTTGATGAAGATAGAAGTGGAGAGTAAAATATACACTTGTCTATAGAGACATCAATACAATATCAATATGAAGTTGATCACTCAATTTCCCCTTACAGAAGCAATTTTACTTCTGTTATATACATTTTTCATACAAATATGAAATTTATTTCACATTGATATGGCAAACCATAGATTTTTTCTTTAAATTTTGACAATCCTTGAATACGTTTTTGATTAGTTTATTTTCGTTATATCAAAATTTCAAACAGTATAAAAATAACTCGATTTTCCAGACCATAGGAGCATTTTGAAAATTTGGACAGATGAAAACATACAGAAGAAATTAACGGATATCTATGGAAAACTAATCAGCTCTAGGTCTATGAACATAATATAATGTTAATATGAAGTCGATCGGACTTATAGTTTGGGCTGTAGAGAGGACACAAAAAGGATTTTCCGTACGCCGTAATAATTGTGAAACCATGACTCCACTATTCCATAGTGTGTAGAGTAATAAGTCAATACTTATACCTATTCATAATTTAATTGAAATAATTTTAAAAAACACGAGAAACGACTAGTGATGAACAAATCTTAGACAAGGCGGTCTAATATTCTGGTCTTGCATACCCAGTCTTAGTCCAGGTCTACTAGCAAGTCTTGCAACTTTTATAAAAACGAGTGGGTTGTGGCCAACGCTAAACGACTCCTCACTACCAAGTCACTACACAGAGTAGGTATTTAAATTTTGTACGGAAAATTTTCAACATTTTCATGAAATAAGTTTTGTTAATTATTTTTGATTTAAATGTTTTATTATGAACACTTGATAATTCTTCAATGCCATTTTGTGAAAGTGATGTGCCATTTTACTAACATGAAAATAAAAATTTCAAATTTTAAGTTTCCTGAGCTTAGGGTAACTTTAAAATATTTGAGAAGCACTATTCAGATATCCGTCAAAATCTAATGGGGTCTAAGCGGGTATTATAATAATATGTATACAAATTTGCTAAAATTGAAAAGAAACGAATGAAAACTTAAGTCTATAAATCGAAAAAGAAGAATAAACACGCCGTATATAGCACATAGTACACAGCACACACACACACAGATAAATTGTGATGAAACTTTCAGAATACAATCTCAGCGTGATACTAGTTGAAAATCTGCAATAAAAAAATAACCTTAAAAATTGGGTTAGTGAGGAGTAAAAACCAATAGATCTTTCACCTAGTAAACAATACAGTGGGATTAGTACCTATTCGCAGTTCTGAGAAACTTAAATCATAACATACTTTTTATAAGGTCTTTCCTCTCTAGATTTAAATTTGATCAAATGGATATTCACTGTTTGCTGCATGTTTGCGGTTTAACTCTGATATATTTCTTCTTCTTCGTGTCTCCGTGCCTTATCAGGTCTCTCTGGCGTCGGCTATTACTCCTAACGATGTCGGCTAACCGGAATAGCTCTTCCACTCTATGCACTCCGGTCTATTGACTGATGTTTCCTAACCCAAGACATCTGCCTCCTACCCACATCGCGACAACCCTCAATTTTTCCTTTCTTGATAAGATGCAGTAGACCGAAATTATCGTTACGAAGAATGTGTCTTAAGTATAGGTATAGGTATTTAATATATTTTATATATTTACTATTACATAATATTTTTTGTTACAGCCTTCACGATGTGGATCAGCGGCCTTGTGATGATACTCGTCCATCTCGAATCAGCGCAATCTCATTCCCGCCTTCCTGTTACCAACGGCACAGCGTGCTGCCCTGGTAACAATATTCTCACCAAGTTAGGATGCTTGGACTACACGTTGAATAGTATGCTCGTCAATGCGCCAAAGAATGAGACGACAGACGGTAAAAAGAGAAAAGTTCGAATGCTCTGCGATAACGGAATGTATCTCATGGAACCCATGGAGGATAAAATGTCTATACAAAATGACGGAACACTTCTCATTGAGGAGAACATTGAAATCGAAGAGGGAAAGTTAGTATCAATTCAAATGTTTTGGCCTATCAACTCCTTACATAAATATGATAAAATTATTTATTGCTCCTAGTACAAAAATAAAGATGATACATTGTATATCCAACAACGATATGGACTCTTGAAATCAATAGTATAACACAATAAAAAAGAATATGTCAAAATCTTGTTGGAATTTTACTAGGTAAAAACTATGGTATGGTTTGTGAAAAATGTGGTGATGAAGTAAAACAATTAATTTTATAACCACAATCGGAAAACTTATTTTAAATTAAATTAAAAATATCGGACATAGTAGAAACAGTTCGTTAACGAAATCAATTTCGAGGATCACGTCAGTAGCTTTGACGATTCCCACAGCAATTACATATGAATAATATTCTATAAATTAGTCTTGGATTTGGTAAATGTGAGATTAATTACGTTTTAATTAAATAACTTATGGTCTATGACTTACGATAGTATTTAATTATTCACTCGTTAGTTTGTTTGTAAACCAGAGATTTAAAACACACGTAAAGATGTTGTGCGATGTAACTGATATTCCTGATAATTCAAACAGACATAGTATAATATTGAATTCAGCTGTTTTAAGCTGATAATAATATTTATTTAAAATCAGTCATCATAAAAAGTAATATATTAAATCAGTTCCTGAAAATCTCAGATGTAGGGTAATTAATTTCAACGAATATTAGACGGCGCTGAAGAACTTGATAGCCAAATTGCAAATACCTACTAACAATTCTGTCAAGACAAATGCAAGTTTGTTTATTTTTTGTATGGAATTAGACTTCTGAATCTGCATAAAATTCCACACGATAAATCGACAATTCAGGGGGGCAAGTCTGGTCAATAAGCGGAATCAAAACCATCCATATTCACCCATATCATGGATATAATTATCCATAAGAATCGCCCAGAACAGGTCTTGCCTAGTGGGGCGTTACTTACTTAGCCTAAATATGTAAAAATGTTTGTGTATTGACAATAAATAAAATAAAATAAATAAGATAATTATATCCATGATATGGGTAAACATGGATGGTTTTGACTTCGCCGGTTCACCAGACTTGCCCCCCATATGTAGGGTCATTTTGATACGGGGAAGTTAATAGCTCTGAAGAAAAGCCTCTAGCAAAATTGCGAATATCTACTACCGACTAACGTTTATGGGCCGGTATTTCAGTCGGCCCTTAGGAGTTTAACTCAAGTTTAACAAAAATATTGCGTATTTCAGTACGTAATCTTCCCTTAAATACGTCACTAAACGACAAATATTTAACTCAACGTTTCTGGCGGATCGCGTGTCTTAATCTTGAATTTAGTATTGTTTCTAGTCTTTTTTCGCCAGGTGGCGTACTAATCGCCGCACGCTTTAATGTTTTATTTCATTTTATACTACAAATAACTATGCATAATAATTATAATCATGATTTATTTTTGTTGTTAAAATAAAATACTTGATATAGAAGTGGTTCATGTATTTAATATTAAATTTATTTTCTTTTTTACATAATTACAATGTATTGCCTGACAACAAACGAAATAAACTGTCAGCCATGAAACGTCAGGCACGCATTTGAAACTTTATTTTTGCGATGTTTTTTCATCCCACTTTTTAAATTGATCCATCCTGTTTCTATATATGTAAAGAAAATATCTAATAAGTACTTTCTTAAAAAGGATTTATTGTAGGTGTTCTAAATTCGAACACCTATGAAAACATGTGAAATGAATTTTGATAAAAATATGGTATTTTAATTTGACAATTGAATAAGAAACTTTAAATGTCGTTTCCTGTAAATAATTATAAATAATTAAATATTCAGTGCAACAACAAAGAGTTTCATTTGTCAAGCAAGATAAAAATAATACTAAGTACCCTTATATATATATATATATATATATATATATATATATATATATATATATATATATATATATATATATATATATATATATATATATATATATATATATATATATATATATATATATATATATATATATATATATATATATATATATATATATATATATATATATATATATATATATATATATATTGATTTTAATTAATAAAAACATCGATCGGTATAAAAAATTGAAAAAGTAACATGCTGTGTAATGAAACAAATAAAATAATGTGTTGTTATACTAATAAAATAATATTTAGTCACAGCTTCGCGTCACGTATCATTTAAGGTTATTGAAATTTGACAGATGCGTTATAGACAATAACCATAGAAAACGTAAAATATATCTATAGTTGAAGATTAAATAACTGACGTTTCATTTTGCACTGAAATACGCGAATGAAATTTAATCTTCCCTAAACTTTTAACTTGGATTACTAAATCCAACGATTTAAAAGCCAACTGATATCTCGGGCCTTTGTCACTAGAAACGCCTGGTTGTTGATTTTTAAGAAATATGACGTCTAGCTAATTATGTTCCCGGCTTAAAATTCCAAACAAGAAAACAACCAGGCATTTCTCTAGACATAAACATAAGTTTTTGTAACCAGTCCAGATGTAGGTCATGTTGACACCCTTCTTTAATTTCACTTGTCTGTTGGTACTGGAATACTGCAATCGATTTTTTAACTAACTTAAGAGCTCTGTAACTTTCAGAATTTTTGTATTCCCGATGACGATGCACGTTAAAATGCATTTCCAGCTTGATTCATTCAATACGTTGATAAAATTGAAAAATTACATTTTTTTTAGTGGCTGAGTGGCTGAGCGTTAATAAAATTTGAATTTTATTTGGTTACGTGCAACAATGATATATTTTACATTTTCGATGTAAAAACATTTAAAATCATAATAATATGCATTTCTAAAAAAGACTAATAGAAATTTCAACTTTTAATAAATATATATTTAATTTTTTTCATTTGAACGAGAAGAAAACTTTGAAACGGGTGTCTTCGATTTTCTTCAATTTAATTATTCAGTAAGAAATTTTACGTATAGTTAATTAATGTCACGGCTTAAAATTCATAAAAACATAAGTTTTTTTAACTTCGCTGGTTGTAGGTCATTTTTAGCGTTGATGTTTTTTAAACATTAAAATGTAAAACAATATAATTTCTATCAAATGGTTTATTGCAGGTATTGTATCGCCGATAAAATAGATATCAACGACACTGTAGACTTGAAAACTTTAGAACCAAACAAAATGGAACAGACCCAAGTTGTGTTGGTATGTTTCACACAAGTGGAAATCAAAGAGACCTTTCTAGCAGCGGCCGTCTCGGGGACATTGGCTTTCATATCTGTGAGCTTCCTTATACTAACCCTGCTAGTATACGCCATTGTACCGGAATTGAGGTAAGTCTAAATTATTCAATAAATTAAAATAGATGCGTTAAAGTAGACCCCAGAAAATAATTAGGTATTATATAACGATCTTACTAGTATTTGCGATTTGAGTTTAATTCGACGCTTATACCCAGTTTAAAAGTCGGATTATAGCCAATTTTCTTATTGATACTCACCGCCACAACAATTGAATATTTTCACAAGGGTTCGGAACGAAAATTTTGAAACAGTAATCAACACTAATTATCAAAAATTACATGTTGTCAATAAAGGTATTTAAATTTCGAAAAGCAAACACTTTTACTGATGAATCTGACATCTGTCGTTAATATCCGATTTATTTTTTAAACATGAATGTGTTTGGCATACCCCCGTTCTGTATATGTCCTAATTCTATGGCCCTAATAGTTTTGCATCCAAATGTATGCTTTGTTGTACGACCAATTCAAAAATCTATCGTTTATACGTTTAGACTACCAGAAATATTATAAATAAAAAAAACTTGAGTTTGTAACAAACAGTAAGTTATATTTCAATTTATATTTTCTTATTTCAATTTTATTTCAATATGTAGGTACTGAAAACTTACATTATTAATTTAATGGTTTGCAAAGGTTTGTATAAAAATTATTAATAGCATGTAAATTTTGGCATATAGAGTCGTTAAATTATCGAAATCAATCACATTTTTTTTATTTTACAACATATAAGGGCATGTAAGCACTTAAATCGAATATTTTCTTACGCATTGTGTCATTAAAATCATCATCGATCCATTAATTTGTATAAATTGAAGCTAGTATAAACAATGGGTATCGGAATTTACCTGGATAATTTATTGAAGGCCGTTTTTACCAATATACATCAAATTAAATATCAACTAAGTACCAATTCGGAACTCATATCATTGAGCATGCGAAGTACTACGCCAAAAGCCGCCATTGTATTTTATGACAGTTGACTATTGATAAAGTTATGGATAGTGCAGGCGCTGGAAGTAATTTCGTTTGCAAAATCCGAGGACCGGCAAATATGTTTGGATTCTTGTACTTGAGACCTCAAACAATGAAAAAATGCATCTTGCCAGCAGCTGCGGTGGTCCCTTCATGTCTCTCCCCCTCCCCTTTCCACGCCGTATGGTAGCCATAGGCCCAGTATTTCAGTCGGCCCTTAGGAGTTTAACTCAAGTTTAACAAAAATATTGCGTATTTCAGTACCAAATCTTCCCTTAAATACGTCACTAAACCACAAATATTTAACTCAACGTTTCTGGCGGATTGCGTGTCTTAATCTTGAGTTAAGTATTGTTTCTAGTCTTTTTCGCCAGGTGGCGTACTAATCGCCGCACGCTTTAATGTTTTATTTCATTTTATACTACAAATAACTATGCATAATAATTATAATCATGATTTATTTTTGATGTTAAAATAAAAGACTTGATATAGAAGTGGTTCATGTATTTAATATTTATTTTCTTTTTTACATAATTATATTGTATTGTCTGACAACAAACGAAATAAACTGTCAGCCATAATGAAACGTCAGGCACGCAACTTTATTTTTGCGATGTTTTTTCATCCCACTTTTTAAATTGATCCATCCTGTTTCTATATATATAATGTGTATTCTTAAATTTTCTACATAAGACACTATTTTACCATGATCACTTAGTTCCATATCTATCTGTAAAATGTACATACATTTTGCATTGAAGTACTACGTACGTAGTACATATTCTTCAATCACATTTTTCACTACAATGTTTGATTTTAATTTAAAAAAAACATCGATCTGTATAAAAAATTGAAAAAGTAACATGCTGTGTAATGAAACAAATAAAATAATGTGTTGTTATAATAATAAAATAATATTTAGTCACACCTTCGCGTCACGTATCATTTAAGGTTATTACAATTTGACAGATGCGTTATAGACAATAACCATAGAAAACGTAAAATATATCTATAGTTGAAGATTACGTAACTGACGTCTCATTTTGCACTGAAATACGCGAATGAAATTTAATCTTCCCTAAACTTTTAACTTGGATTACTAAATCCAACGATTTAAGGGCCAACTGATATCTCGGGCCATAGAGCACTCCGCAATTTTTCAGTGCGTTTTTGCGTTTATCGGCACAATAACATGTTCGTCGTGTACGCTTAATATAATATTAATTTTCGTTATTTTTAAGTATATGTTTAATGCGTTTTTTTTAATAAGAAAAATAAAAATGTCGTTAAAAGTAGTAAATTTGAAAAGAAAAAAACCGAACAAATTTTGGTGCTTATTTTGTAATAAAATAAATTATTTAGTTAAAAAACCAAAATCAACCACTCTGCTTAGTATAACAAAGCAGCAGATAGGAGGTAGGATACCTAATATTACTGATACAACGTAATCAATTTTCAGCTGCCTTGAGGTGAGATATTTCACAAAAACGGCGCTATATAAATTATCCAAATTTATTTATTAGGATAAAAGTAAGGTACCTACATAGCATTGAAAAAGCAGAAAGAATACAAGAACAAAGTCAAGGACGACAAACCAAACAAATAATATTAGGATATAATTTAGAGGAAACGGTCTGCAGAAATGTTAATGAAATATAAAATAAACGCAAAACTACGAGACGGTTTAGTGCTTCGATATTACAAATGTGTTAAAAACGATAAAGTTTTAATCCACAAGGACGATTTTAAAAATAATATAATCCTAGGCGCTTTCTCTAGATACAGTGAACATCTTCAGATTCTTCAGAGGCAACAACTATACTTAACTATTTATGAAATTTTGTGCTGAGTGATCTTTGATGAATTGGATTTTTTGCTTTAAGGAACCTTTGTGAAATTGGCGATTAAAGAATTAGAATACTTTTAATGTGACGTTTGAAAAGTATCGAGGACTCGCATTCATTACTTCCCAACAGACACAATGACCTCATTAGAACATTAACGATTTACCTATCTTGTAGGTTAAAACAAAAGTTTGTCTGAAACACGACGAGAATAAATTATACACATAACCGAAATAAATTATGATAATTGATCGTGAAAAAATTCAAATTATGACCTTATTTTGTAATTAGGTACAACGAATTAACGTTTGATACAAATCGCAACTAGACACAATTAAAATAGATAATTTATATTTGATGTGTATCGACTGTTTTAATTTTTATGTGTCTAATCATTCTATCTCTCTCTGCATCGTTGTCCTCATTGCTAAGGGTCGTGACCTTCTTCCCTCTTTGTCCTCAATACATCGTGGATTGTTTTCCTCAACCTCTCCCGACTCGGCCAGCGCCGTAAAAAAATATTTTTAGCCAATATTTAAAGATTACAAAAATATTTACAATTGATTTGCACTATTTTACAACAAATAGGTAAATAGTGTGTGCAATATATTTGTTTATAATTATGTACAAAAATATTAATAAATATGAAATATATAGCTTTTCCTCTTATATACACGTATGTTATATAAGTCAAAGAGAAACTCGTCCGCCTTTCGTCACACGGACTAAACCTACGTTCCACACAACAGCGCACTCTCAATACCAACACACATATCATCCACTTACACCTGACCATTTGAAGTTCACGCAGCCCGCCTATGGAATCAGCTTCCTAATACTATTAGAGATGCCCCTTTGATATCCGTTTTCAAAATACGGCTAAAAACGCACTTTTTGTCAAATTGAGTGACACCATTACTTCCTTTTTTACTCTCTACTACTATGAAATAGTGGAGAGTCATGATTTCACAATTTTTAAGAATATTTTTTTACATCAATTTCTCAATGGGTATATCATGTAGTGCATACTTTGAGTTTCGTTGTGATGTTTATCCGTAATCCGTGTACTGTATACTGTATGCCGTACACAAATATGAAAATTTGTGTCCTCTGTACAGATCAAACGAAAGGGCCGATGAACTTAATATTGATACCATACGTGTGAAGTACATAATCTTAGAGCTGATTAGTTTTCCATAGACAACGGTTCATTTTTTCTCAATGTTTCTCTATGATTTCATCTGTTAAAACTGAAAAAAATGCTCTCACGACCTGGAAATATGTGAGATATTTTAATTTTGTTTAAACTATTTATACAATATCAATAATCTACAAAAAACTGCATTCTAAGAAAAACATAAAACCGTTTGAAAAATTATGTTCATAATAATAGATTTTTGTATGAAAAAAAATTATATATAACAAGAGACTTTTTTTATGTTTGGCAATGTTTAGTTATTTTATTTCATATTGATATTAGAGTATAATATTAGCAGGGAAGCTTCATTGTGTAGTGGAGAGTTTAGCGTTGGCCACAACCCACTCGTTTCTTTCCTAAGTTCCTCCCCCCACCCCTTTCCAATCCAATCACCGGATACACAGTGTTACCTTGAATCAGTACCACTAATTTATGTTTGTGTGTATATTGTGTAATATTTACAATATTATTTTGTTATAATGTTTTTTTTTGTAATCTCTATATTCGTGGTTGAATAGTAATGGTAATGCCCTAGGAAAATAAGTCCGCCACATTATAGTTTTATGCACCCGTAAAACTTAATAAAAGCATTTTATTATTATTATTTTGAATATTATAGGAGATTTTGTACAGAACGTCTGTTAAGAAATTTTCTATAAGACATTTGAACCGAAAATAATTTCCTAGCAAGTTCGATAAAAATATTTACTTATTCAAAGGGTATTCTATTTTATTATTTCAGGGATCTGCAAGGAAAGTGCATGATGTGTACATCAGCTTCTCTGTGTTTGGGTTTCTTCCACTTGGCTCTAGCACAACTATCATTGGTTGGAAACGACATATCCTGTTTGGCAAATGGTAATCTACAAACATCCATCTTACTATTATTATTTTACCATTTGAAATAGCTAAGATCAAAAGATTTGAACCAACATAAATATAGTTTCTAGCTTCAGTATTTATATTTTGTTTTAATAATATGACAACAATTCAACGAATACAGTTTCAACAAATAAACTGGTATAATATCAGTCTTATTACAACAATAGCTTTGCATACATATACTTATTTTTCTTCATCAGTACCTAAGCCGTCTGCATATTTTAGTATACGAGTAAGCCCTATATTAGTTGAAATATAAGGAAACACTTTATATTTTTATTCAATGTACATTTATATTTATCTATGGATTATTTTTGTTTAAGGATTTTTGATTTTCAATAGTCATTGTTTGTTTATTTACTGCTCAACCCCCTTAGACTACGTGTCATTTATTCTTTACTAGCTTTTATGTCCCGCCGTTGGCCAAGAATTTAAATTATTGAAGGAATAAGCAATCGTTTATATACCTACATAATATTGTCACACATAATTTTTTTTAACCGTAGTATGAAAAGTAGTTTGAAATTTAATTGAGTTTAAGCGGTGTAAAATCTTAAAGTGATGGCCACAATCCATTTGCTTTTATATATAAGCACATACAATTTCTGCACGCATGGACTATGGGAAATGATCTTAAATATGACTTATTATAAAAAGACAACGTCGTAAAGATTTTCAATTTGGCCACAACCCCTATTTTTATATATTTTCATCGAACGCAAATAATGTGTTTTAAATATTTAGTAATTTTGGATGATGGGAAATGGTTTAAAAATTGATTAAACAGAAGTACTGAAAATATTCTAGTGTTGGTCCCATCCCATTCGTTTTTATATTTTTCGTCAAGTTTGCATATAGTTTATTATAGTTTTGCACAATAAAACTGATAGACTTAAAACTGACACATAAGTCTACATTACAGAAGAAGACTTAAGCTATGTTAAATAGTTTTTAATATGAATATAAACGTTGTGAAGATCCAGCAAAGGCCACAACCCCGATTTTTTATATATTGTCATCAAAATGAAATGTGTAGTTATTGAAAATTAAGCAATATATGATGATATAATAAATGGTGTAAATTTGATTGAACAAAAGTAATGAGAAGATTCTAGTGTTGGTCACATCCCATTCGTTTTAATGTATTTTCATCAAGTATGCATGTTGTTTATAATATTTCGTTACAATAGACTATTAGACATAAAACTAATCCAAAAGACCAAATAAAAAAAGAAGTAGAAGTATAAAACTATAACAAATAGTTTGTAATAAAAACTGACCCAATGGTCTACATAGAAGATGAAATAGAAGAATTACACATTAGGAAATGTATTATATAAAAAAACTGACCAAAATGTCTTCATAAAAGAAGAAGAAGATGAATTGAACTATAGGAAATATTTTATATAAAATTCACCCAACGTCTACATTATATAAGAAAACGAAGAATTAGACTAAAGGAAATAATTTGCATAAAAACTAACCAAAAGATCTACAAAAAATAAGAAAAAGAAGAATTAGACTAAAGGATAGTTTGTTTAAAAATAGTTTGTTTAAAAACTAACCAAAAGGTCTACATAAAGGAAGAAGAAGACGAATTAGACTATAGGAAATAGTTTGTATAAAAACTCACCCAAGGTCTACATAAATTAAGAAAAAGAAAAATTAGACTATAGGAAATAGTTTATTTATGAACTGTCCCAAATGACTTCACAAAAGAAGAGGAAGAAGATTTAAACCCCAAGAAATAGTTTGTAGAAAAAATCACCCAAAGGTCTACATAGAAAAAAGAAGAATTTCACTATAGGAAATAGTTTGTAGGTATATTGAATGTGTATTGTAGTTAACCTAAAATAGTTTAATAATTTTCCTATACAAAATCAGTATATTCTTGGTTTTTAAGTAGTAAGTATTAGGTATGTAGGTAACTACCTACAATGATGTTCTAAATTAATTCGAATTCGATTTATAACAAATTTTATTTGAATATCAGAATGTGTCCGTTACCATAGTAACCATGTTCCAACATGTGAAAAATATCAAATGTTATGGAGACATTTTTTGAATATGTAGGAACCTACATTGGTTTGTTCGATGCCATAAAAATGAAAATTGTCAGAAAAATCAAATATTTTAAACAAATTATGCAATTTTATTACGCCTATATCTTTACTAATTATTAACAGACTTTTACAATATATGTCTTAAAACTTGCTGTAATGTCTTGTGTTTCATTATATTATTTCATAATCACATTTATTTCAAAGGTATATTATTTTAAAGAAAATATTCATTCGGTAGGAAAATTAAATATCGTATGAAAAGATATTAAAATGGCGGGGTTATATGTACATTTGTACAAAACGCTTACTTTAAAAATAAGTTAAACATTATAATTAGACAAAATATTCACCATGTTTTTCACTTAAAAGCTAAGTTATACTTGAAAATACATTTTTTTCGTGTAAATACGTACTTCTAACTTTTAAACTAACAGATATTTGCGTGCAAAATGTACACTTTTTTGACAGATATGACTTGGAAAATTTTGTATGAAAAAAATAATTATTGAAATATCTTTAAAATTCAGCATTTTAATCGCATTATTTTTAGCGTGACACTGCATCAGGTATACTGGTACACGTTCGCACATAAATTAGATTTTTAGATGCTCTTGGTTTTTCAAAAGGCGTGAGACAAACACACACACACACACACACACACACTAACATATTGATTGCTTTATTACTTTAGATTTATTTATCGTATGGTCATATTATAAAAGTACATCACATTAATCTGTTTATTAGGCACAGTACATATAAATTGCACAGTATAATTGTTTGTCAGAGTTTAAAATTGATAGTCTTTATGTATGTTATCGCCGTTTTATTTGGGCACATAAAATCAGAACCCGTGTCATTGAGCTCAAGAAAAGAAAACTCAATGTATAGAAGTGATTGAGTTATCTTTTCTTGTTTTTTTTCTTGAGCTAAATGACACGTTGTCTAGGGGGGCATGTTGGAATAAATTGTCATTCAATAAACTCGCCACTTGTATAGTGTGTAAGGAAGTATCATCATTATTATTGTTTAGTTTCAACATATATTATTATGTCGGTGTATAATTATTTATTTTTTACTATTTTATATTTGTTCTCCTTTTCTTTTGTGATTTGTTTTGAATAAATAAAATATTTATTGTTTGGAATAATGGAATTATACAAATAAGAAGCCGTCTCAATCAACAGATTAAAAACTGCGACTATTTAAGCCGTAAAGTAATCAACTTTATTCAGAAATACACTACATACATCAACATATTTAAATGGATTAGATAAATGGGGCTATTAAAACATTTATTATCACCCAATTACGCAGTTTTATATAACAGGCAGACGTTTTTATTATATGCATTTATTAAATTTCCCCTATTATGTATTTGTCTACCTCGGATACCGATACCGATCTTTCTGCATTTTTTTCCACTGAATTTTCATAATCATTTTTTCGAATTTGTGATAAGATTATTTTAATCTACCTGCAGTTCATGCTATGTAAGTCATGCACCGAATTTAAACTGTAATATAATATTTAAATAGTTAATATCAATTTAAAACATAAATTTTAACGCTTTCAGGTTTCATGATCTATTTCTGGATGATGAGTGCCTTCTTTTGGATGAACATCGTGTCTATCAATGTTATGAAATCTGTGGTGTAAGTATTCATTTTCAAAAAAAAATGTGTTATCTAGATTTATATATTCTGACAATACAAGACTAGAAGGGAATCCGAATTGCCCAGGGTGCCTAGACAACGTATAGACGCCATTTAGCGCAAGAAAAGATACAAGAAAAGTCAAAGTATAGATGTGACAGTTGTCACGTGACAGACAGCTGTCACTTCCATATCAGAGTCATCTTTTATTTCTATAATGACATAAATGGTACATTGTCAAGGGGGGCAGAACAGAAATGCTTTTAAGAGAATATATAACGCTGAATCTAGTAAATTAAAGTTACGCGTTAGTACAAGGGTAACTATCGAGTGTGTTAAAAAGGTTTAAACGAGATTTAAACCCAAAATTTGTTGATTTTTAGCATTCTAAGAACAATTTTATTATAATATTAACACTTGAATTGAGTTTAACGCAACTAGTTTCGGGAGAAACTGACCTCCCATCGACAGGTGAATTACAACTAACTAATGTTGGACGTTTGTATTAGGTACTTACCTAAATTAGAGTGTGGAGCGGGGGGGGGGGGGTAGTTTCTCCCGAAACTAGTCGCGTTAAACTCAATTCAAGTTGTTATAGCAATTTAATATTATAATAAAATTGAATTATGGAATACCACAAGGTAACCGTCGAAACAATGAATATTCTTCTAAGAACAAACCTTAGTTAAATTGAAAAACTTTATCGGTCATTCAATTTGATTTTATGCACTTTTTAAGCATATAAAAGATTTATTTCTTTACGACACGTAGTTATGGAGTAATTTTAAAAAAATGCTGTAATGTTTTTAATAGTTTTTTAAGGGAATTTAGGCTGAATTTTAAAATTGTGTGACGAGCGTTCATTAGAGAAATGCTGAAAACACTTTTACTCATATTATGGATATAATTTTTATATTGAGTTTTACAATATCTAAAGATGTCATAGAACTCCATACAATAATTATATCCATGATATGGGTAATCACTAGGGTTTTGATTTCGCCGTTCGAACCAGACTTGCCCCCCAGATATCGGAATAGGCATGATGACTAATTTTGAAAAACTATCTCACGATGTTTTTACGCATTCACTGTTTTCAAATATATATACATTTCTACATAAAATAAAGGTTTAGTAGCAAAAATCGCCATTTTAAAATCAAATTTGACATTTACGCCAAAAAAAGCTTGTAGTATCATGGCGGCTGCCGTCCCTGACGGTGACGTCATGGTATCGTAAACTGCATATCACTACTATATGTAATATATGTGTTCTAAGACGATTTGTGTATTTATAATCAATTCAAAAGTGCATAAGTGTTGTGCGGTCCCTAAATGTACAAACACGACGAAAAAAACACCTACTGAGGTATTTGTTTTCGACCCACGCGAAAAAAAAGAGAAATAAGTGATTAAATTTCGCACGGCGAGACACAAGTGAATTTTATTAAGTACGCGTTTACAATGAAGCACAGTATTTGTTCCCCCACTTTTAGCTCTCAATAATATAATATTTACCATTATTTAGGCAATAAGCATATAAAGAACTTCATTAATGTCCAAACGTCAAAATAGGCCATCATAAGTTTCCCGCGTATGTTTTTAGCTTATGAACACATAATGTAGAGAGAAGAAGGAGCATATTTTATCGATTTTCGAGATGTAAGTTGTATTTAAATTACAGATAAATAAAGTACTTATATGTACTTATTATTAAGTTTTTATGTTTCGAAATTCTGATGAACAAAAGTCTTTGTTCGACGCAAAGAAATATCCGACCATCAAAAGTTCCATTCTAGTTAAGAGTAGTTAAGACAGGCAGAAAAATAACTACTATGGCTGCTATTGCTAAAAATAACGATAGCAGATAAATATAGCTTGTTATGAACACAATACAAATAACGAGCGCTATGTAATAATTCGTATGCTGCTAAAATTGTAACGATGTTTTAAAACGCATGCTTCGCGTAATCGCCGTCGTTTCGCAAATCGCTTCATTGCATGAAAAAAATATAGCTTGCTAGTTTAGTTTGGCAGTGACCAGCATCATAACATGTCGAACGTTCGTCAGCTCACCATCGCGTGACAAAATTGTAGAATACTAACACTAAATTAGTTTACCATACGTTGCGAGCGTTCATTATTTATTTATTTATTCAATAAAAACTAAATTACATACAAAATACAATTAACATAGGCCCGATATTACAGTCGGCCCTCAACTCATTGAGTTTGCCAAACTCAAGATTAATGTTAAGGGGAGATTGAATCCATTTCCGTATTACAGTGCAATATGACATGTCAGTTACTAAATCTTCAATTATAGACATATTTCACTTTTTCTGTGGTTATTATCTGTCAAATTTAAATAACCTCAAATAATACGAAATACAAAACGGGACGCTACGACTTTAAATACCATTGTTTTATTATCCAACATGGTAAATTTAATTTTTTTCACCAAAATTATGCTTTTAAATGCCCGTGTTCGTTTCAATACGGCTGTCAGTTTGTTTTGTTGTGTGGCGCCACCTTCGATACAACACTGAAACTACACACGTTGCCTAACGCCTCTAGTGATAGAAACTGAAACTACACGAGTTGCCTAGCAAATGACAGTTGACTCACAGTTAAGTACTTAATCTGCCAGAAACGTTGAGTTAAATATTTGTCGTTTTAGTGACGTATTTGAGGGAAGATTAGGTCTAAACGGACACTGTAATACGCTATATTTTTGTAAAACTTGAGTTTAGCTCTTAAACTGACACTGTAATACCGGCCCATAGTGTCCCCCGATAGGTAGGCGAGTATCTAGGTAAATTGAAACTATTTGCTTTGATGAATACTTGTTCCATTTATATTTAATTTGTTTTAGTTTTAAGTATCTAATTAAAATATTAATATATCGATAACACCAAAATAAACATAGTCCAGACCGACAATTAATGCGTATATTGTATTGAAGACTATCAGAAGAATTGACGCGACCATACTATGACGTCGTGCGCTCTGATTGTTTTTTCTCATAAAATGGCGGACTAACACATTTTGTATTTTTATATTTATAATATTATTATTATTCACTCCTATAAATTAAAAAAAAACCATTTTTTAAATCTTTATAACCTATTTTATTTTTTAAAATCATAATTTCAATGATTTTTTTCTTACAGTCATCACACCTATTACATATTTTAATATATTAATCATAATATGTATATGAATCATAACAGTTATCCCATATGTATATTAGATTCATCATAATACATTGTGTATTTCCATTTCAACCTCATGTAACACTGTACAACTCCCACAAACAATATAATTACATCATTTTATTTTATAATCAAGCAATGAAAGCCACCAAGTTATTTATTTCTGAAACGTTAAATATTCTCCACCACGTTACAATACTCGGTGCGTGTTATAACAGATGCGTCAACGATTCAATAGAGCGGATAGCGATATTATTTGGTTTATTGTCCCAAATAAATCAATAAATAAAAATAGCATGTTAAAAATAAGCAGCATATTCCATATAGCTTGTTATGAAAAAAATAGCCATTTCGAACAACACAACAGTTGACAGTAACAAACACAATTGACAGTGACAATATGGTGACGTCATGCGCTCTGATTGGTGTTTCACATAAAATGGCGGACAAACATATTTTGTATTTTTATTTTAATAATATTAATATTATTCGCTCTTTTAAAATGAAAATAAATATATTTTTTCAAATCTTTATAACATATTTTATCTAATAAAATCATAATTTCAATGATTTTTTCTTACTGTCATCACGCCTATTCGTTTTATTTTCTAGTTCACACATAATTGTTTACAACTATACAAAACAAACTTCAGAGAAACGGGTTAGTAATATAGATATCTAATTACAGTTTCAGGAATGCTCTCATATCTGAGAAAAACACATTTTTGATCTACAAACTGTACGGATGTGGATGTCCACTGCTGTTTCTGATCGCCGCCCTAGCGGCTGAGTTCACAGACGGAAGTCACCTGAAACCAGGTTTTGGAAGACGATCCTGCTGGTTTGCCGGTAAATACTTGTCTATTTTGAAATACTACTTGGGCTTTTTCAATCACATTACCAAAAGTACAATCAATTCATAATTCGTCGGTAGACCCAAACGATGGAGTGCAGCGGGATGTAGATACATCGGAGACAGAGGAATGCATGCAAGGATAAAGAAAGATGGCGACGAATGCTAAAGAAGGCCAAGGCTCATAACGTTCTGTGACATTTATAAATAAATTTTTGACTCTCAATTACATTGTCAAAAGTCGTTTCAATGCATAACTAGTACTAGATGATTCGTTGAATGTAAAAACTCCATCGTTTTAATCGTTCTTCAATGACAAACGAACAAAAAATATTAAAATTATTATTTGTTCGTAAACATTATACTGGAGATTACTTAATTGCGCTCGTGACTAAAATACTGGATAATTCAACAACATTTATTTAATACTTAAATCACATCAAAACAACGTAGCCATTATTATTCCAATCATACTCTGATTGTGGTTTTCGCGGTGAAAATATCATATTTACATTCATGTACAAATAAGAAATTCACATTGATGAATAGATTCTATAGATTCGATACAAACATAATAACAGATGATAAAATATAATTTTATAATAATAATTAAAAACCACAATCAAATTTTTTGCAAACTCTGATAACAATTAGCAATTTGTATTGAATTAAATAAAAATTAAGATCGAAGAATATTATTTTATTTTTTCCTTCTTTCTTAGATTTAGGGATCTGTTTGTGACATAGAGCCCATAGAGGTCTCCTGGAAAAACGAACTTCAGCTATTCAAGAATTACCGTGCTTTGCATTACATCTCTTATCTCATTTTTTATGTCTTCCGCTGAGTAGCACACAAGGTCTTCATATCTGCAGTTGTAGGCAGTGCTTTATTTTATTAAGTTTCAAGTTTTTTACATGCATAAGTTTATTTTTACAAATAAAGTCTATCAGACATCCTGAGTAAAAATTAGACAGATGGAATACTTGAGACGCATTTTCCGTAACGTCAAATAAATAGCGTCTCCTGCACTCCTGAGGATAGTCGCGGTATGGTTATGAGGCAGATGTTTTGACTGAGAAATATCAGAGAGTAACCAGAGTTCATAGAATGGAGGAACTGTTCCGGTTATCTCAGAACATGCCAAAGCAATAGCCGACGTCGAGGGGACCTGACATGACACGAGGAGAAGAAGTATAGTATTTTACACGTTGAATATAATTATGTTCCATAACTAACGCATCTAATATTATTTCAGGAAGAATAGAAACATGGAGTTACTTCTATGGACCAGTTGCTCTACTGATTGTATGCAACATTGTCCTCTTTATCGTGACATCTGTAAAACTCTGGAATCAAACACATTACGAGAACGTGACCAAAATACGCAGCATGAAGTACAAGTAAGATAAATATAAAAATGGTTTATTTATTTATTTAATTTACATACAAAACGAGTGGGTTATGGCAACACTGAACTTTCCACATTATGTTAGTGAACGCCTATATACCTACATACTTATCATTTAATACATTTTGAATACATAGATATGATGATGTAGAAAGCAGTGTCGGTTTTGTGTTTTAATCACCACCAAACTAGGAAAGTCTGTGTCATGGTGGCTATTTTATTCCCAGACGTAAATACAATTTAAATATATTTTTTCAGTAGGAAATTTAAATCTCAGTATGTCCTTCGTCACGTGCCAGTTTAAAAATCTCGTGTTAAGGGGGGGACTGCTGCCAACGTACCTATTTTTCAATTTGATATACCATCATTATTTCTTATCAAATCGTTTTGAAAAAAATAATTTAGATAGTTTGGGTATTCATAAAGAAAAATATATCTTTACTTTTTGATAATGTGAAAAATAATGGCATACCTCGATTTTCAACGTTTATCTTATATTTTTAATAAAAAATAAAATATAAGGCGTAGTTCAACATATTTTTTTTTTAATTAAAGAAGACAAAAATATCTAGAAAAATACGATGTGACGTTGCATTAATGCTTCAAGTTTAGAAAATAAACCTAAAAAACATTTATTTTCCATTCAGCGCCATTGCGAAATATATGTTTTTTTGGTTTATTAGCTTAACCTGATGCATTAATGCAACGTTACATCGTATTTTTCCAGATATTTTGATCTTCTTTAATTTATAAAAAAAATATAATGCTCTATACCTTATAGTTTTTTTTAGAAATTTAAGATAAATGTCAAAAATTGGGGTATGCTTATTATTTTCCTACAAGAATATATACAGAACATAATTAAAAAAATAAGGTATATTTTTATTTATTAATATCCAAACTAACTAGGTTATTTTTTTCAAAATCGTTTTGTAGTAATGACGCAAATTCAAATTGAAAAAATAGGTACGTTGGCAGCAGTCACCCCCCTTAAGAAAAGTGTATCTTTATTACTGTTCTTTAGTTGCGAAGTAATATCTATCTTTAAACTGTTTATATTTTTAATATTTATGTATTTAATTATTTCAAAAAGCTCTTAATTTTATTTGATAAATAAATGTAATAAGTATGATATTTTATGTTAATTGATATTTAATATTGATTAATAGTTTTAGTGATAAACTTATTGCAGGATCCAATTGGTTTTGTACCCCTGGTCTTGATCTTTCAACGACACGTGCAGTCTTATTTTTGTTCATAAAATTACAATCATCATTACAATGTACCTATTTCAAAAACACGTTTTGATTTGTTTTTTCAGGTTTCTGTTATATTTGAAAATATTCCTAGTCATGGGACTAACGTGGATCTTTGAAATTATCAGCTTTGTCCACGACACTGGTCACATTGTTTGGTAAGATTATATTTCAAAATATTAACTGAAAATAAGAATTACAGATGGATGGAGAAATCGAAAAAAATAACTGCGTTGAAGAGGGTGACTGCTGCCAACGTACCTATTTTTCAATTTTTGAATTTGCATCTACAAAACGAATCATTTTAAAAAAAATAATCTAGTTAGTTTGGATATTAATAAAAAAAAATTACCTTAACTTTTTAATTATGTTCTGTATATATTCTTGTAGGAAAATAATAAGCATACCCAGATTGTTGACATTTATCTTAAATTTCTAAAAAAACTATAAGGTATAGAGCATTATATTTTTTTTATAAATTAAAGAAGATCAAAATATCTGGAAAAATACGATGTAACGTTGCATTAATGCATCAGGTTAAGTTAATAAATCAAAAAAACTTTTATTTCGCAATGGCGCTGAATGGAAAATAAATGTTTTTTTAGGTTTATTTACTAAACCTGAAGCATTAATGCAACGTCACATCATATTTTTCTGGATATATTTGTCTTCTTTAATTTAAAAAAAAAAATGTTGAACTACGTCTTATATTTTATTAAAAATATAAGATAAACGTTGAAAATCGGGTTATGCCATTATTTTTCTACAAGAATTTATAAAGAACAATTATCAAAAAGTAAAGATATATTTTTCTTTATTAATACCCAAACTATATGAATTATTTTTTTCAAAACGATTTGATAAGAAATAATGATGGTATATAAAATTGAAAAATAGGTACGTTGGCAGCAGTCCCCCCTGAATATTAAAATATTTGTAATACAACTGTGTCTATTTGTTTTCAAAACAAATTTACTAGAGAAATTCAAATGTTTATCAAAATAAACATTTGAATTGAAGCCAACTTATCCAAGTACCTACATGCATACTAATATTCTCAGGAATGCGTAGAAAGAGAAAAATATATAAAAAATACAGATACTATAAAATATTTGAATTTTTTCATCATTAATGTTGTTGTTTAAATTTTCCTTTACTTCTAAATAGTCTATATGAGATAGTTATCTCCAATCGACTCCTCTTGAATTAGCGCCACGTGCCAAAATCTTGACGCTTCAAAACAATAATATTATCCTCGGTTTTGAGTTTCGTTGCAAAATTAATTTCAATTAAATGGTTGGCGCTTGAGTTTATTGCCATAATATAAATAAGTTATCAACTACTAAATCGAGACAATTTATTATTGACAATCTAATTCTATGTTGACAATATAGATTTTTTGATAAAAACATCGGGAAAAATTTCCGGGATTATTTTTTCAATACCTATAAATAAAACAATCATATAAATAAAACAATCCCGTAGATAACTTTAGTTCTAAGTTAATGCACTCCACATAGTATACACATATCATATCAATATGAAATCGATCTAACTTATAGTTTGGGCTGTTTACAGAGGAAACAAGATTTCATAATACGCCATACACATGTGACATAATATATGACGAAACTGAAAACTATGCACTCTACACCTACATGATACCTGTTGAGATATTAAAAGAAACATTAAAAATTGTGAAATGATAACTCTTTACTAGAGTTTAATAGAGTATAATATGCAACTTTTAAAAAAATATTCGATTTACGTACACATTGGTACAAGTAGGTAAAAAATCCAAAGGGGTAACATCTGTGCGAGAGCATTCTCACCTCATGTATAAGGACTGTTGTTTCATTGTTTACAAAAAAAAATTCTCCAGATGGCGTTACATAAAGGTTTCTTCGTTACTTCACAGATGGCGATGATGTTTTTCAGCTTATTTTCAAACAATCAGTTTCTTATTATTAAAATATATATAATTTTCAAAAATTGCATTGATAAGGGAACTCAATAAGAAAGCATAATTGGTGAACGTTGCGCAAGCGCATAAAGTGGTCACGTAAACCAGCCGATGACAGATCGTAAGCCCAGTAGGTGCCTCGAATTCCTGGTTCTTCTATAATATTCCAACTTCGTCTCTATTGAGATCAATGACTCCTGACAGGGAAAAAATACAATGTTTGCGTATATGCAACTTTTAAAAAATATTCAATTTTCTTTACTAGTCCATAGTAGTTGATAGTAAATGAAAAGACCACTGACGTCAATATGGTCTATTTTATCCAATCTGTGGTTTGAATGTATGTACTGTAATGACGTATGAATGGAATAAAATAAATAAAAAAATTGAATTTGACCTCAATATGTTGAGTATGAGGTTTTGAGGAAAATGTGTATTATTTTATTGATTTTATAGAACCAACAGTTTGCAATATGAATTTACAATAGGTATAATTATATTAACAGGTTATAAATCTTTTAAAGGTTATTTTAAATAGTTTAAACTAAGTACGTAAATTATTTAACAATTGCAAAAATAGGTATATCAGTTGGTTTGATATTTTCGCGCGTATTTTGGACGCGGTGCCATAGTTTTTTTTTGTTAAGTATACCTAATGTCAGAAGTGCGATTCGCGCGCACGTGGGACAGAACTGCCGCGTCGCACCGCATCGCATTGAATTCGCGTTTAACCGCTTCGGATCACTTCGCAATAGCGTTCGCTTTGAATCGCCTACGTAGGACGTCGCGTTGTATTCTGTGATCCGAAACCCAATATTATAATATATATTCTGACAAATTAATAATCTTTCTTGCAGGTTGATCATCGACACGTTCAACTCGCTCCAAGGGTTGGTCTTTTTCTTGGTCCTGATTCTGTTCAGGAAGCGCGCACTGCGCGGTCTCGCCGCCAAGGGTCTGCGCATGCCCTGCGCCCCCAACGCTCACACCGGGGCCGACAACGAGTGCGACGAGATCATCCCGGAGGAGGAGGCCCCGGCCCTGGCAACACTGTCATAGCTGTGCGACACAAACAAGTGACACCAACCTACGACATCTTATTACGAATTGACATTGTGAAATTAACACTGTATCAATCCTACCCTGTGTGAAATTTTTGATATTCAACTAAAGACATTTACACCCAAGTGGCTTAAGTGAAATAATATTGTACGCAAATTATTAAGATTTTATCGGGAAATATAATGTATTGAAGTATTTCATAGTGATGAACATATCTTAAATTTCGAGGTGTAGTTGTCTTGCATACTCGGTCGAGTCTTGACAAAAAAAAACAACTTTTATAAAAAACGATATGTTTACCTTTTAAAGGTCAGTAATTAGAATGGAATATGAAAAAAGAACGTATTATACAAAATTTCAATAGAACGTATTTAATTTATTACTTTCTAACTAAAAATTGTAGGTTTGTCAAATTTGCAAGACCGCAATACTGTCACTTATATGACATGTCTTACAAGCCTAGTTTGGTCATGTATCTATATAATTTGTCTTTTGCTCATCACTAATTTTATCGTCCATTGTGGTGTATTTTACTACGTAATAAAGACAACACTCGATTTTCTTCCAATATTTGTGTCCTTTTGTTGAGCGGAAGAGTAGTGGGATAAGAAAAATCAAAATATCTAAAGATAGTTCATTAATGATTATACGAAGTGTCATCATTAAAATATCAATAGAAAATGCTTCGTTATGATATTAATTTGTTTTAAAAAATAATCAAATTATAAATAAAGCATTTAAAAGTGTATTCCTAGCTATGAAAATCAATGCATTTTAGAACTGTCATAATAAAATAAGGCATTTTTAGCGAAAATATTTTCTATAAATATGCATTAGCTTCTCTAAGCTGTATTATCTACATAAAACTATAGCAGTGTCTTTCACTAAAGCTACCTAACTCTTAGATATTTCCTAGAGTACATTTTGGAAGTTTATAAAAGTTAGGTTTAATATGACAATATACCGATAACTTTTTTTAGAATCTATGTTACAAGTGTGTACCGTGCACTATAACATAGATTGTGAATTTCATAACATAGATTGTGATAATATTATTTTACCAAATGACTCACTTATTTCTCGGCTTACAATCTTTAAAACGAATCAATAATTATTTATCTTTTATTCTACAGTACGAAATATTCAGAATGACATCTTGTTATTTTTTTCTTCTATGACCTGATATCTATAGGATAGGGGCTATATATATCACCCACCGAATGGTACTCCTCCATGTAGGACGTTTTCTTTGACAGATCGAAGAGCTTTAGTTTCTGGAGATACTCTAGCGGACTTGACAAGATCACCTCAATGAATGGGTGACTGACCTCTGGATCTTTTCTGGATTGCGACGAGATTATCGAGGGTCCTTCTGACAAGAATCATATTTTACTCATAATCCACACTCAACATATAGAATAATTGTCATGAGTGGAGTATTTTGTAGTAATTAAATTGTGCCCACAGATAAATTCATATTTTATATCCTCGCAGATGGGAAGACAAACCTTGCCTTATGTTAAGTTTTAAGTAATTATAATTATAGCGCTAATATTATTTTATTTTTCATAATATATGACCAAAACATAACTTCAACAAAATAAAAAATACCGATGTATAAATAATGCATATATTTTTTTATAATTATTTATGACTCAAGTTGTAATAAGATTATTACCCAAATTGAAAAAATATGAATGAATACACTGCGAAAAAATAATGAATGTATACACCGTGAAAAAATAATGAAAAATCGAAAAACCAGAATTCCGTTTGAAAAATCAAAAAAAGGAAATCTATTTTTTTTTTCATAAAAAATATCTCTGTTATTATGTGCCATTTTTACGTAGATAAGTTTAACTCTTTTAAAATAATTAATTTGTTAAATAAACTAAGATTATATTACTACAATATCGAATGTTGCACTGCGACTAATTAAGTTACGTAATGATCTGAATATAAATAAATGATAATCTTTAGTTACCTCCCTTGAAATAAACTCAGTTTATCGGGTTTAATATACCTACATAAGTACAATATTATATTATGTACGATAATTTTATTAAATAAACGTACGTAATTAATTTTAAGATGCAGATTTGATGTGTAAAATTGATCATTGAAAAAATGACGAAAACAAATAAAAAATTAATATAGATAAAAAAAAACGCAAATAATGCATAAAACCACAAAGATCGAAATATAAATTACACAATATTATAATTCATAACATTAATAATATAACAATTAAATAAAATATAAAGCTTTTTTAATTTTTAAATTATCAAAACTGAAATTTTACAAAGTTTGTTCTATTGCCATTTTTGTATTCTATGTGTTAATTTACGGTTTAAGTTGTACCTTAATACGTTCTCATCTAGCCTTAATCTTAAAAATGTATAAATCAGTACTCGATCATTATTTAATTTTAACCTTTCTCTACATTTGATCATAGAAAATTGTTAATATCAACATTCAATATAAAATTTTCATTATTTTTTGTGTTAATTACTATTTTATTTTGTATGTAATTGTAAAAGGCTATTTAGCCGTTGATGGAAGTAATAAATAAATAAATAAAAAGTATTTAATTAATTTGAAGCTCGAAGATTTCTAAAGTCTGAAACTGATCTTAAATTTATGTTAATCAACTTCATGAGTAGCCCTGTAGGGCTGGAGATTTTTTTATAGTACCTACTTATTACGTACTTTATTTAAAAGACTTTTTTTATTTATTTTATTTATTCATCTTTCTGTACATAATATAAAACAAATGTATTGTAAACTAGCGGGCTTATTGTCATTTCTTCTGTCATACAATAATTAATTATAAATGATCAATACGCTTACCCTCGGTTGTAAAAAAACCTACTTTTGAAATACTTAATTGAACGAAATATTTTTTATAGATTTTACTTTTGTCTATTTTTTATTCGTTTTAAAAAAATTCGCTTTGCGGTAGGTACTTTGTTTTTTCATCACTCTCCGGCCCTAGATAGATCCGGCCCTGTATGTCAACAAACTCATATAAAGATTTTTATTCATTAAAATATTATTATGTTTATTAATCTGTATAAACAAAAACAATAATAGAATCGCGATAACTTAGTAGGTATGTATTAGTAATAAATCGATATAACTGTAAAATATAAAATCAATTGCACAAGGCAGTTAGAGTGTCATTTTAGATTTATATAAACTTAGATAAATAATTTTCAAATTGTATATTATAAGAAAATATATTCGCTTTCCATAGGGTTTATAATAAAGCTTGCTAAAATGTAATTATTTTTTGTTAAGTCTAAAGGCTGAGCATCACTGATGGGCGAACTGTAACAAACGACAAAAGCAACCATATTCTGATTTTTTATCAAATCCAAAACAACAAAAAATATATTAATAAATTAAATACGACCTGAACACTCCATTGATCAAAACCAATCAGGGGTCGTGTCTTGATAATTTTCAAATTATTTTGTCAATGTATTATAGAAAATGATCTATCGCTATAGTATTCTGGATCCAAAAAGTTAACGGTCGTGATTTTGAAGGTAAAAAATACGATCAATTTAAAGTTACATAATAGTACATACATACATACCATCACGCCATGTCCCTCACGGGGTAGGCAGAGAGAGCCGAATGCCACTTATTTCTATCTTGACACAACATTCATCGCCTCGTCGACAGTAAATTTTGCATTAATACTCTTCTACATTGTAGGTATTTGTAATAAAAATAAACACACGGTTATTTCATGATTCTTAAGTTTTTTGTTTTGACAGAGTGGAAATCAATTTTAAAATTAACGAACAAAGCTTCATTTTAGTGCTTGACAATGCCAAGTCACCTCGTCGAAAACTTTCGATCATTGTATTCAAATTTTGTGGAAAAATACTTTGCTATATTTGTGGAAAAATACTTTGCTATATTTGTGGAAAAATACTTTGCTATATTTGTGGAAAAATACTTTGCTATATTTGTGGAAAAATACTTTGCTATATTTGTGGAAAAATACTTTGCTATATTTATGGAAAAATAATTTACTATATTTGTTCATTGATTTGACATGGGTATTAGACGGAAATAATAAAGATTCATCAGAAAATCTACTTTTATAACTCAGTTACATTGCCGGATATTTACGACAGAAGCATTATTTATATTTCATATCAGAACCATTAACCCCAAATGAAAAAAAAGTCATTTTTAGCTCGTAATTCGATGTCAGCTCTTTTTTACTATTGAACGTATAATATGTGTTAAAAAAACACCACGACATGTCTTTTATAAAAAAAGGTTACAATTTTGTCAAATAGAAGTTACAGTTCGCTCAATGCTCTGTACGGGCCTTAATATATTTTCTTTAACTAGTCTGATAAGTCCCAAAGAATTGTATATGTGTTATTTATGTTTGTACCTACACCTAAATTTTGAATAAGATAATATTAATATTAAAGTTATGTTTACCAACATTTTGACACTGCTTGACCCGACCGTGAACTCTAAAATTATAATTTGTGATACTCGATGTAACACAGCATTTTATCTAAGTATATTTTTAAATAAAACATAATAATTATTATAAACATTGTTTTTTATTTATTAATTATCATAGCCAGATGTGAGTATATTAATTATATTATAATTATTTTAATAGAGTTATGTTCCAATTGATTGTGACGGTGATTCGTGTATACAAACGAGCGCATATTGGACAGCTTTCTTTATCTTTGTAAGAATAACCTGAAATATTTAAAAGTAGATGATAAAATCAATCTGCGCACTCACGTGACGGGTTCAAGTTGTTTTACTATTTGCAACTTGAATATAAAAAATCCTAATTTATAAATCCCATCTCAGACCTGTCGTAGTGTATGGAGCTGAATGCTGGGTATTAACAAAAAAAGACGAAAACAGCCTCTTGATATTTGAAAGGAAAATACCGAGAAAGATTTTTGGCCCAGTAAATGATAGTGGACTTTGCAGGATGCGATATAATCACGAACTGCAGGCATTATATGACGAACCCAACATTGTACAAGTCATAAAAGTACGTAGACTGCAGTGGTTGGGACATGTCGGCCGGATGAATGATGATCTTGTCCCCAAAAAGGTTCTTAATACCAATCCAGAGGGCAGAAGAAGTAGAGGCAGGCCCAAGCTAAGATGGCTGGACGATACAGAAGACGACATAAGGGCGATCGGAATAGCAAACTGGAGGAGAGCGGTGGAGGACAGGGACGGCTGGAGAAGGATTTTGGAGGAGGCCAGGGCTGTAGCGCCAATGATGATGATGATGAACTTGACTATAATCCAACGTATAGGCAGTTTTATAAAACAACGAGTGGGTTGTGGCCAACGCTATACTCCTCACTACCAAGTCACTCCACAAAGTATTAAATTATTTCTATGGAAAATTTTCAGCAATTTCATGAAATGAGTTTGTTAAAATATTTTTGATTAAAATATTTTATCAAGAAAACTTGATAATTCTTCGATGCCATTTTATGAAAGTGGTGTGTCTTATTAGCAATTTTAAAATAAAATTATAAAATTTTAGTTTCCTGAGTTTAAGGTCACTTTAAAATATTTGAAAATTAAATAAAAATGAGAAGTACTGATCAGATATATTTCAAAATCTAATAGGGCCTAAGCGAGTACTTATTAGATATACAAATTTGCGAATTCATAACTCCCTACATCTCAGTAAGACCGTACATCTTTTATGTTCTGAAATCCGATTTTTGACTTTCGGAAAATATCCAAGTTTACATAATTCCTACACCGTGACACCGTGCTTGCGAGTATTTTTGGGCTTACATTTTCCTACTAGTCATTTTAAACAATAAAATATATTGATCAAATAATATATTTATTCGCTGCATTTTTCGTTTCTTTTATGTACGCATGAGAGACGTTACATAATCTTATTTATCAATCTCATTCATTTTATCTTAAATATATTTTTACCTTATCCATGCAATATTTCCCTTGGTCATAGTCTAAAAAGTCCAACTTCACAGTTTCATTCAATCTTTCAAACTGCGATTTAACTTTAATTACTTTCTTCTCATCTAAGTATTTTTCGTTAAGAAAATAGTGTCTCATTGTGCCATTTGGCAGAAGCACCAATCTATAAATCAATGATTAGTTAAAAATGTCAATCACATAAGAAAATTATACAAACTTTAGAAGAAGCTTTAGTGAGTTTTTAGTCAAAAATGATTGATAATTTAAGTGATATCGAGGTACATAGGTTCAAATGAGCAATTTAAATGTTTTAGGAATGCGTGATAGTAAATCTCGTGTAGTATTTAAGTTATTTATCACGTAAATGTCCAATTACTTACTCCTAGAAATTTAGGTGAAAATTTTTGAAATCTCCAAATGAAGTTATGTACTTTTATACACTGTAAACAAACTTATCCTGTAAAGTTATGTCGTTATTCCTAAAAATTTACGTGAATAATTTTGAGATCTCCTAATGAAATGATGTACTTTTATTCACTGTAAACAAATTAATCCTGCAAAATATGTCGTTATTCCTAGAAATTTTGGTGAATAATTTTGAGATCTCCTAATGAAATTATGTACTTTTACTCACTGTAAACAAACTTATCCTGCAAAGTTATGTCGTTATTCCTAGAAATTTTGGTGAATAACTTTGAGATCTCCTAATGAATTTTTATATTTACGAATACAACATACTTATCCTCAGAATCAGAATCTGGTATATGGTAGTTTGGCCATTTTCGTATTGCTTCACAAACAGGTTGTCCAATCACAAATTCATACGCCTTCACTTGGACATTGTCACCATTTTCACTGGTAAAAACAGGAGACCACAATGCTACGTGTAATAAAAGAACAGTAACAAATAAAAAATACATACAAACATGAGTGTAAATCGGCAGCTGAAATGTTTGGTGCGCTGACTAGTCTATTTAAAAACAAAACTGAACAAACAAGATCATAATCAATGTTACCTGAAAGATGTCTAATTGTGTCCGCACACAAGTTTCATTTTCCACACAGTCCGCACAAAAATGTTGACCAGGGGGAAGACTGTGACCAACCCTACTTATGCCACTGCTCAGATGATCCGCACACACAACAGAAAAATTAGAGGTAGGTAACGTAGATTATAATAATATATTTGCAATCAGGACTTCTGATATTTGAAAGGGAAGTCCTCAGAAAGATATTTGGTCCTGTCAACGAAAATGGAGTGTGGAGGAGACGATTCAACCATCAGAGGCACTGTATGGCGAACCTAAAATTGCACAGTTCATTAAAATAAGAAGACTGCAATGGTTGGGCCATGTCTACAGGATGAGTGATGATCGTACTCCCAACAAGGTTTTAAACACCACACCAGACGGAAGAAGAAGTAGAGGCAGACCAAAAATGAGATGGCTGGACGATGTGGAGGCTGATATACGAGTGCTGGGCCTTACCAACTGGAAGAGAGTCGCAGAGTGCGCAGAGTGCAGGGAGGAATGGAGACGGATTCTGTAAGAGGCCAAGGCCCACAACGGGCTGTAGGGCCAATAATGATGATGATTTGCAATCAGGGTTCGCAAAAAGCCGATATTTATAGTAAACATCAAAATATCCGATATTTTATATAATATCCAATATACATCGGATATAAAACCAACGATAAGAAAAATAAGTAATTTTCCACTTTAATGACTTTTATGGATTTACTCAGATGTTCTTTATATGGATTTACTCAGAAATCCGAGTAGGACATTTAGTGTGACTGTGTGTTTGACTATGTATGTCCTTCCCAATCAAAGACCTTATATACTTTAGTATATAAGGTCTTTGGTCCCAATGCACCGCTCAATGCACAGAACCTAAAATTTCAGAAAATATAAAAAAATATAGGCCTACAAAACTTTTATACTCAGAATTTTGAATTTTTGTTTCAATCAGGGGTTTGTTTCAATATGACCACTCGTATTGAACATGTGTAAATTTGTTACAGTAAAAATGCACCTATCTTGTTAAAACCACACATTAAATTTGTTAAATTGAAATCAACAAAAGACGATACTGGTAAATGCAAAATTAATAGGTTATTATACATACACACCATCACGCCATGTCCCTTATGGGGTAATCAGAAAGAAGCGAGCGCCATACTCCTCTATCTTTGCACACATTCCTGCCTTCCTTTACATCCATGCATTGTATCATAATGCTCGTCAATTATTCAATCTCCTCATGTTTCCTTCTTTGGAAATATTTCTTACACTCCATCTGTTACACCCATCTATATTTTTTAGGTAAACCGTTCATCGTCCATTTTTTTTCAATATGCCCAAACCAACTCAAGGCGTTCACTTTCATCTTCCTTCTTTATCCTGCATTCTCTCATTATGCCCTCATTTTTATTCTATCATATATCGTTCTATTACATACTCTTTTTAGTGATCTTGTTTCTACAATCATTCATTCTAAGTTCATGCATGTTATTGCACGTCGATGATTCACTGGCATACGTCAAAGAAGGCATTTAGACAAAAAAAATGCAAAGTAGACAATTATATAGTTTTAAATAATCGGTTTTACTTACTAGCATTGGTTTCGTTAATACGAGTACACCTTTGATCTACGATAATCTCATTTTTTTCACAGCATTTGTTAATTCTTACAATATTTATATTTTCCGCAATGCCGTTCAGGTTTTCATTGCTCAAAGAAGTTTCTCCGTTTATTTCACAAAGTTTTAATGTGATCATAAAATGACACAGTATTAATGATAACGCTCCATCTTTTCGATAGACACAACACGATTCAAGTAATTGCATTATTTTATAGTCGAGATTCATAATGTTTTTATTCAGCGGATTGATATTCATAATATTATGCACTCGGTTTCAATAATATAAAACAGGGACGAACCTAGTAGAGAACAGTTTCACCTTCAAATTATGTGTGAAAACTTCGTAAAAAGAGGATTTCCCATAGTTAATTTATAAGGTGCAGTTTCGCGTAGTAACGTTTTTAAAAACAATTTACTAACCGGAGTGTATTAATGTATAAGTAAAATAATACTCGTGTAAAATGATGTTTGGAGTAACCTGTATTTTGGATGCTGTTTTAAGCGTTGAAAACCTTGTCCATCTAAAGGGCGCTTTAGTTGCAATTGTTTGAGAAAGAAATTTGAAGGCTGTTGCTTGGTTTAATAACATTAAGGGGCCATATAAACCTAAACACCTCAATTTCAAATATAATCCCTCAAATATGTTAAACAGTGTGTTTCTAGAAATAATAGTATAAGTCTTTTCAACATTTCTCTAGTGAATGTTCATCACACAATTTTAAAATTCAGCCTAAATTCCTATAGATAAATGATTAAAAATAACCTTTTTTGCAGCATTTTTGTTAAATTACTCCATAACCGTGTGTCATAGAGAAATAAATCTTTTATAAGCTTAAAGAGTGCATAAAATCAAATTGAATGACCGATAATTTTTTTTCATTTCAACTAAGGTTTGTTCTTAAAATGCAAAAAATCAACAAATTTGGGGTTTCCGATAATTTAAATCACATATAAACCTTTTTTAACACACGCGATATTTACCCTTACTAACGCGTAACTTCATAGTGCATTGGGCGGTTTTAATATATCATGTTTTCAGTCACTAAGTTTAGCTTTATATGTCCTCTTAAACTTAATTTTTATCATTAATATTACTTAATGTTTTGCGTTGGTTTTCGTCTTTTTCCTTACTATAATTATTAGAGTATGCAACGGACACTTTTTTTTAATAAAATGAATATGTCCTTGTTTAACAAGTACATATACATATTCCTACATTCCCTAAACCAAGTATAAATGCTTGCGCTATAGGTGAACGAAATCGGTCGAGGCAGGATTCGAACTCGCGACCGCGGGATCACTAGCCCTGCGCACTAACTGCTCATCTATTGGAGAATTTTTAAATCTTTAAATTGGAGATTTTTTTATGTTTATATGTACCTATATGCAATGTGGCGCCACAGCGCCTAGCGACTGCCCTGTAAAATTGGTGCATACTCCTCCTAGCATCCAATCAGCGAGCATCGACCTTTCAGGAATTTGGCGCTAGGGGGTTAATTTAACTGAACGCACAAGCGACGCTCTTCAGTGTAAATCTCTCCTCTTTCTTGTCAATTTCGTACGTTTATTATTTATTGAATTTGTATTGTGTCTGAAAAATTGTAACAAAAATATAGTATTAAATATCGTAAATAAACTTTTATTTCTCTATAATATTACGAACCTGGTAAGTTTCATTTAAAGTATCTGAATGTAATCAGATATAATTGCAATTCAATAATTGAATGAATTTAATTAATGTTAACATCTGTGAGTATCAATATTATGAAGATTCAATTAAGTTCCAACTTTATTGAATATGCATATACGAGATTCAAAAAACCCGAATGAACCATAATAATACTCTCATATAATGAATAATTGTATACCTACTTAATCTATTTCTCTGAGAGTGTCTCATAAAAAATATCATCAGGCACTAGTATCGAATTAATTATCATATTCAGTCATTAAAGATTCTATTTGATCGTGTGACATTCTTGCCGATGCGGAAATAGAATATTTTTACAACTCCGATGACACATTTGAATTAGCATAAACTGTTGCATTTTTGATTGATGTCATTACTATATGATGATGAATGAAGGATTAGTCGTCAGTTTGAATCATTACATATTGATACGAGTGTTTTGACACACCTTCTGTTTTTTATGTGACTACCTCATGTTTATCTAACATAAATATCTAATCTAACAATATAGGTACATAAATGTGTATAGGTACATACTTACAGGATGTCCCTAAAAAACAACGATAAACAAAGAATTTTATTTTCGCTTGAACAAAAAGAATTTTTAACCTACCACACAAATTCAAAAAATAAGCAGAAATAATAAAAAACGAGTTGGTTGTGGCCAACACTAAACTCTCCACACCATAGTAAGCGTTCATTTTTTTCTTAAAATGTTGAAAATTTCTAAATGCATTTTTATGAAGAACACTCATATTAGATTCTTAAACAAATATAAGATTCCCAGAGGACAAAAGTTTTTACAATACAACAAACACACAAAAACATTGTCACAAAACTCGTAATAGTATGCACTTTTTACATGATACCTGTTGAGAAATTTTAAGTAAAATTGCATTACTAGCAAGATGAGCATGTATGAGACAGTGTATCAATGTTGATGAGGCGATTTATATGTGTCAAGATAGAATAATGCGGTGTTAGGTTCTCATTGCCTACCCCTTGAGGAAGATAGAAGTGGAGAGTAAAATATACTCTTGTCTATAGAGACACATACAATATCAATATGACGTTGATTATTCAATTTTTCCAATATTTCCTATTTTATTTTCGTTATATATATTTTTCATACAAATATGAAATTTATTTAACATTGATATGGCAGACCATAGATTTTTTTCTTAAATTTTGACAATCCTTATGCATTTTTGATGAGTGTATTTTTATTGTATCAAAATTTTAAACTGTATAAAATACCTCGAATTTCCAGATCGTGAGAGTATTCTGAAAATTTGGACAGATGAAATCATAGACAAGAAATTAACGGATATCTATGGAAAACAATATGAATATCAACATGAAGTCAATCACACTTATAGTTTGGGCTCTAGAGAGGACACAAAAAAAAACAACGTAAATGATGAAATCATAGAGAAGAAATTAAAAGTTGTCTATGGGAAACAAATCAGCTCTAGGTCTACGCACTTTACACATATGATGTTAATATGAAGTCAATCGGACTTATAGTTTGGGGTGTAGAGAGGACACAAAAAGGATAATTCCGTACGCCGAAAGCCGTTCGCCATACGTCGTACGCCATACGTCGTACGCCATACATACAAACACATCACGACGAAACTCACAGTGTGCACTCTCTACATGATACCCGTTGAGAAATTGATGTAAACAAATACGCTTAATAATCATGACTCTCCACTATTCCATAGTGTGGAGAGTAAAATACTACAAAAGGAGCGGACCAAAAAAATATAATATCCACGAATAAAGCGGACTTCATACGGCAATTATTCCATCGACATGATTTGACACAAAATTTGAATTCCGAATAAAAAAATTACTTTTATAATACAAAATTCTAATTACGAATTTTGTATTTTAAATCATTGCTCATTAGTCTTCTTGTTAAACATGATTCAATCTACATAAAACAATAAAGTCTTATAATTTTCGTCAAACACCTTGAACGCGCTTCCAGTTGCGCAGAGCGCATATTTGTGTCTTTTTGCTTCATTGGTTTACGTGCAAATCGCCCCCCCTCTCGACAACTATATCTCAAATAAAATTTCTTTGTTTTATCAAACAATAGTAACAAAGGCTGTGTTGTCTGCAGCTTGCGTTAATACACCCCTAGTTAGGCATTGGGAATATCTGTTGATATAGTGTGCCAAATAGTTTTAAAACCCGTTACTGCGCTAAAACCTTTATGAAACTGCATCTTATAAATAAGAAATGGACATTCCTCTTTATCCGAAGTTTTTACCACACTTGTCGATATAATTTTAAAATTCAAGTCTTTACGCGTTAAACCAGTTCAACTCAAAGGACAATATTCCTACGAATTCGTAAACGAATAAATTAATTATCGTCCGGAGTTGATTTGCAAATATCAGTGAAAAAACTTGGAATATCCTTATGCGAATGTGTGACCGTATCGTATGGATCTTGGATGATATTTTTATCGTTCACGAAGCAGAGTGAAGTGTGAAGAGTAAAGTATAAAGAATACGAGCACATTCACTCCACGCCGGTGGCACTCTATTGGTAGCACTGGTTTTACTTTACGCTTACATCTCCAAAGGTGGCGCTATTTATTTATTTTTTATGTTGGTATTTTTGAAAATGCAATGTAAAATTTTCAGACCTTCAGCATACTTCAGTTGTGTTTTGTTGTTTGTTGTGACGCGAAACATTTTGATCCTTTAAAATCTTGAAGTAAACCAGATAATAAATATAACACGTGTGATTTTGTAAAATTCTTGTTGTTTTCGGTGTTCATCTATGTACATACACACTATCACGCCATGTGATGGTGATGGTGTTAATCTATTGCCAGCTTTTTGTGTTTTTCGATTATCTTCGCAAGATGGCTGACAAGTTTTGTTGTGTTTTGAATAAATTGTCAAGTGAAAAACGGCGAAGTGAAGTTATATAGTTTTCCGAAAATCAGTATTAAATCTTTCTTTGTGGAAAATAAATTAAAAAAACCTAATAATCTACAATGCACATTTTATTTAGAACAATGTATTTTATGAATTATTTGGCATGATTTTTGAAATATTGCAAATAAAATCCATCATGTGTGTTTTTTTAATAAATAATGATTGAAAAATGGTTATTTTTTATTTGAGTTATCCTTGAATCCATTCCTCAAAGCTGGAAACATTTTAAAATGGAAATTTAAATTTGCCGTGGATCGGTCGCGTATTCATTGCCCCTATAGCGGAGATGTAAGAAACCTTATGATTATCCGGTTACAGCTTCTATGTATTGAGTGACACATCTGAAGTATACTGAAAGTTTACTTCCATATTATCTGTGATTCACTCGTGAGTTACACATGACATCACTTGTGTAGTATACAGTATACACAAACTGTCAACGATGATGGGATGTTTAGTTTTTTTACATTGACTGTGATTGACTGATTTTTAAATAATTAGCTATTTCAGACGCTTTGTGTTTAGTTTGTGTAACGTCGATATAATTTAAATAAATAAATGTGTTTTATTTAGTAAGAATATCAATCGGCGAATTGAAACGTGACGAATCTGGACAATAACATAATGCATTAAATTTGTGATGTGGAAGTGCCTATCGAAAAAATGGATCGTTATAAAGTATCTTTAATACTGTGCCTTTTTATGATCACTTTAAAACATTGCAAAATAAACGGGGAAACTTCTTCGAGCAATCAAAATCTGAACGACATCGCAGAAAAGATCAATAAAGTAAAAATCAACAAATGCTGTGAAAAAAATGAGGTTATGGTAGATCAACGGTGTACTCATTTTAACGAAACAAATGCTAGTAAGTAAAACTGGTTATTCAAATCTATTTATTAACTGTGCATTTACCAGTATCCTCTTTTCTTAATTTCACTTTAACAAATGTGTGTATTAGATAACTTAACAATAAGATACTTAACAATGAGATAAGATAGATAGGTGTGTTTATTGTACCTACTTAACTTCATCCAACTTTACACATTTTCAATACAAATGATAATTAAGATTCTTCTCATACTATCCATATAAAATGGGTGAAATGCGAAAATTATTAGCAATAATAGTACATACATACATACATACCATCACGCCATGTCCCTTGCGGGGTAGGCAGAGAGAACCGAACGCCACATCTTTCTATCCTGGCAAGCATCTCTCGCCTCGTCCACATTCATGCATCGTCTCATACATGTTCGTCTATTGCTCACACTTCTAACATTTCCGTCTTTCAAAATTTCGTTCACATGGTCGTGCCACCCCTTTCTTGGGCGTCCCCGACCTCTCATTCCATTCCTTTCCGCTCTGTATATTTTCTTCGACATTTTGAAACAAAATTATGACATTTTGGCTTATATTTTGATCTAGTCTCTAAACAGTCTATTTCAATACTTAACCCAGCATTTTTATTTTGATGTACATTCGGTGAGACTGAAATGACTTAAGTTAAATATTTGTAAGAAACACCCGATTCCTATTTTCTCTCCTTTATTATAAGTAACAAGTGTAAATAATAATTATTATTAACTGTTAGCCATAATACACACTATGCTTTCATGCAGTACTGCTCAGAATTTTTTATTCAATTTATATTTCCAGCACTGTGGTCTCCTGTTTTTACAAGTGAAAATGGTGTTGACAACGTCCAAGTGAAGGCGTATGAATTTGTGATTGGTCAACCGGCTTGTGAAACAACTCAAAAATGGCCTGTCTACCATTTGCCAGATTCTGAGGACAAGTATGTATCATACAATCTGTAAAATTATAACAAATACTATTCACTTATGAAATATCACTGAAAAAACAAATCTTGTGTAAAATAAGGTAGCATAGATGTCATATTGGTAGTGCATCGGACACATTCAAAGAAAGCATAAATCATACGCAGGATTCTCGTCATAGGTATAAGTCATTCAAGCTAGGGAACAGCTGATGTTACGCTAGTGTCACCATGGTATCGTCGATCATCACATAACTATATGTTGAACTATTTAATGGGGGGGCACCACAGTGACACTAAATATTCCTCATATTTGGCATATTCAGTTTGTACTCTATTAAGAGTACATCTGGTAGAGTGCAAAACCAGCCGGCTGTTGACTAAGATCCATGCTCCTCCATATTGAGGATATTTAATGTATGCAGGTATGTTCCCACTCTTCATTGCAGTTAAAGTTGTCAGTGAGTAGTTATTTCCCTTTTTTAACAAGTGGCTGTCGAGATTTTCGCTATATCAAAATGGATAGGGAACATTGATTTTAATGAAATCTTGTTCATATTTATTATATGCACTCCTAAAACATGCACAGTGTTCATTTTGTATTATTATATCTAAATTAAATAAATAATCAAATTTTATTCAAAAACGATGATAAAACAAACAATTATTTTGCTACCCGATCAAAATGTTTAACTCATTTTTGATTTACAGATTGGTTCTTTTGCCAAATGGCAAACTTAGACACTATATTCATCATGAGAAATACTTGGAGAGTTTAGCGGAGAAGGAAGGAATTGGTATTAAATTGCCATTTGGACGATTGAACGAACCGGTGAAGTTGGACTTGGAAGTCGAAGAAAAAGAAACACACTTTTACGACTATGAACAAGGGAAATACTGTATGGATAAGGTAAGAAATATACTTAAATTCTGTAGTTTAATAAGAATTAATGAATTACATAACAAGATTTTGTACCTCTCTCATATGTAGGCACATACTGTAAATGATAAAGATACGATCACTCAAAGACGAGAATATTCGTTAAACATAATGAAATAGAAATTAATCAAAAAATATTTCACTGTGAGTAAATATAATTTGAACACTAGAATGGCATATTTACTGAACTCAGTACAAGTAGAGCCCAGAAAACTCTATAAACTAGCTAGGACAGTATCCAAATGTAGCACAGATTCAGTTGCCAGAGAGGACCACAATCAGAGTAAATGATGGTCCGGATGTACGAATTATATAAAATCGAAAGATTTTTTTTTTTAATTAAATAAGTATAGCGGGTTAAGCAAAATGTATAGTGGGTATATCTCTCATTGATTAAAATTGAATAATGTTTTAAAGAGTTATAGATCACTTCACGACTGCAAAACCTAACATGGAAATTAAAGTAATATGTTGCTTATATAATGTACTTGTTTAAACATTTCAGGCTATCATTACGAAAAAAAATCAAACGGCCCAGTATGCGAATGTGTGCGTACCCGAAATCAACATAAATTGGAGTCACACAGATTTTCTAATGCGGAAAATTGTCAATCCCCTGTTCCACGGTTTCGCTATCATATGCTTTTTGGTGATTTCTATAATTTACTTCATCCTCCCGACACTTAGAGACCTGACTGGAAACATTGTGACGACAATAAATATATGTCTCATATTGAGTCAAGCGTCGGATCTAGTAAGGATTTTCACACAATTCAGCAGCCATGTCAGTTTCATGATCGCTGGTATGTATTATATTATATATTCATCAAAATAACATATATATATTCATCAAAATAACTATGTATTTAAAATGTACACATTGGTTGATGATTCACGTTTTGTTACTCAGATTTCAGTCAGGATTTGTGAGGATGATTAAAATCGTAAGTTTCCAAAATATAGCAACTTCTAATAATTTGAGTATTTTACTGTTAGTTGCCCGAGAAAAAATACAGCATACTGTCAACATGTAATGTTTTTGAACATTCTATTATTGTAATTTTATTGATTCAATATTAACATATGAATAAATTTTGGTTACAACTTTGATGAAAAATTATGTAAAGGAAATAATGCAGGTTTTATTAATGCTGTATAATATAATATTTTATCATACTCATTAATAATGATAATAATGAACACTTCCTTGTACCCTGCGCAAGTGGCGAGTTTATTGCCGTATGGCAATTTCTTCCAACTGACCAGTGTTTCCAGCCGAGAGAAGCAATATTTGCGTGAGAAATAAATTTCTCCTCTGCTGGGAATCGAACCCAAGGCGCCCGCACAGAAACCAAACGACTTACCAACTGTGCCACGGCGGTCGGCATTGTACATTGTAATAAATTAGTACAGAGTATTTTACTTTATTATGGGTTTTAAAGTAATGAACTTAAAAACTCATAGACATGTTATGAGAATCAATAAAATGTTTTCAATAAACCCAATTATGATAATGAATAAAAAAAAATATTTACTGAAAAAATACTAATTATATATTGACCATTTGCAGATTCCTTTCTATACGTTAGTTTGCTGGCGGCATTTTTCTGGCTTAACAGCATGGGATACTACATATGGAAAACATTCAGGTAATATATTTTTCTAACTAAAACGTATACATTTCTTACAGAGGAACAGGTGATAGCGTGGAATTAGCAATGTTTTAAAAAACATGATTCATAGTAAAGAATGTGTATGATCGAAGTACACTACAAAAGTTTATTCAGAGATTTTCGCTTGTTTTATAAAAAAAATCATAGCCCTGTTGTATTCCTTAAAACTAATTTATTGAATGTTGAATATTTCCATCAACCCAATCCCTTTCATAATTTTTTTATGGTTTTACATTATGTATAGAAAAAAGTGCCCTTATTGCAAAATCAATAAAATGTGTAAGAAGCGATATTTGTAAATATCTTTAACAATAAAAATCAAAGATAAATATTTTGCACACATCATTATTTATATGTCACTAATACATGTTTTTAAAATTTTAATGAGGAAAGCAGATTGCAACATAAATATATTTGATAATAAAACTCCTATAATATTTAAAATAACCATTTTCTAATTTACTATCTATTTTATGAAAAACGCACCGCAGCAGTTTGTTGACTCACTTTAGGTAAGTTATCATTCCATTTTTTTTTTAAATTAAAGGACATCCATGCTTTTTTACTATTTTTTGCCATGATATGACTGATAGTGTATAAGGTTCTTTCATATAGACTCAATAACGATATAAAGTTTACCTCTGTAGACATAATTTAGATAAACAAAGTTCCAGCGCCCTTGAGGTGAGATATTTATGAAAATGGCACTGTATAAATTATTATTATATATGAATTTTAAGGGATTGCATCCCAACTTCTAGACGTGTCAAACTGGAGAGTCGCAGCAAATGACAGGAGAGGTTGGACGAAGAAGTTGGTGGAGGCCAAGGCTTGATATGGGCCGTAGAGCCATTGAGGTGAAGAGATACAAAGAGTATAATTTAAATAGACAAAAAGATAATAAGTAATAATGTTTTATCCAACATAATTTCAGATCCCGAAATGTATTTCTTCGAGTAACGGACGGACGAAAGTATTGCTATTACTCTTGCTATGCTTGGGGATGTACATTCCTTATGGGTGCTTTAGCTCTATTTGCACATTTCATGTTGGATACAGGAAATCCACAAATGAAAATTGGCCGCCATAAAGCTAATTCCTTTATTACTAATGGAAATCAAGAAACTATAGGTATGTTATATTTTATTTATTGGTATATAAAAATTTTGGCAGAATCACACGAAAGATACATAGTATTCCTACTATATCAAAATTATAGAAGGATGTGTATGAAACATTCACATTCTTTAAATCTGTATTATTTATTTATTTACTTTTAATCACAAATGACAACAATAAGTAGATTACTGCTGCACAACTGGTAAATCCTGTTCTAGGGCTAGGAGTTTACAATATTTAGTGACAATATAAGCAATTATGAACCAGGCGATTGTTCCCGTTCCACATTAAATAGGCACACAATCTCAACATTCTGCACTCACAATCATTACCTCAACAGACATATGGGCTCATACAAAATAGATCAATCAGGTCCTAATGTCCACCATAATACCTGGCATAAAAAATCCAATCGATTTTTATTTCAGAGCCATAGAAAAGAGTCTAGATTATGTTAAGAGAAAGATGTGGTTTTCTCTGCCGTCCCTAACGTAAACTAACATTGACATAGTGTACTTATTTTCTGTTAACTTATCCTAAAACTTTGTTTTGCAATTACAGGTGTCATATTGTTGGTATAAAACAATTTGACACCAGATCTTTAACTGAAATAATTTTTAAGTATGTATACTTCAATCAAATTTTTATGACAAAAGTCTTCTTAATTATATGTAGATTATGATATTTTAGTTCGGAGTACTTAAGAGTTAACTAATTCTCTGTTTTATTTTTTCTAGGTTGGTTGGGAATAGCTGTTTTCTTTACTCCAATTGCCTTCACAGTCATCATCAATATATTTTTCTATGTGACGACACTCAAGGTTATCAACAGAATGAATACATATGGCAGAATACACTTCAAATTAAAAAATAGGTATTTTTTTTATCTTGAAGTTTTCCTTATTTCTAACACATTAAATTTTATGAAGTGAAAATTAAAAGTCTCATTCTTTTAAAAGACAATGTATGAATATAATTTAAACATTAATTGCATGTCAAAATATGTCCTTACAACAGCATGTTAGATTTAGTTTTTAAACTATTATTTCCGACTACAAAATTTTTAAAAAAATAATGTCTAAAACATTATAAAATTTTCAGCTTTGATCTGTTTCTGTTGATGTTTATGATAATGACGTTTTCGTGGATTTTCCTGCTTCTCTCTTGGTTGGGAATGGACGGTCTCATGTACACGCACATAATAATCAACTCCCTTCAAGGACCGCTCATGCTATATGTTTGCGTTTTCCGTCAGAAACACGTCATGTTCTTGCTGCGAAAGAGCTGCTGTTACAATGAACCGGTGCCGACAAGTGAATGGGGCGACGAGATGACTCAAATGAACGGTAGTTCGTATTAAAATGACACATTTGCCATGTATATTGAAGAATTATATTCAATGGCCTTATTTATTGTTGAAATAACTTTTATACCTCTCAATGTTGAAATGTAGATTATAAATTTAATTTTTCACAAAACCTCAGCGCCATGATATTAGGAAAGACATTCTGAAAGGGTTTGTCTAGTTCATAGGTGGCTATGTCCTTAGTGCAGATATTTTGAAGTGAAAATAGAAATTTTTGTGTCCTAGACAAGAAGTTTTAGGAACTTCAGAAAAGTAACGTAACCAATGACATTAAATACATTTTTTAGCTAGAAAATACTGTGTTTCGTACCAACACCATAACAAAAAAGTAGTTAAAAAGCACAAATATTTACTTTGGTCAACATTTAGATGGGTCGATGGCAGAGCGGTTAGCGCGCTGGGCTAATAATCCAGTGGTCGCGAGTTCAAATCTTGCCTTGACCGATTTCGTTCACCTCTAGCGCAAGCATTTATGCTTATTTTAGGGAACATAGGAAGATGTATACAGGGTGTCCCATAAGTCAACGTATTCCTTTTGAGGGCTGTTATACCAACTCATGACTCGCCAGAATATGCAAATATGACCTTAGTAAAAGTGCCTTAGTTTTCGAGATATTGCCACTTTTACAAAGTGCCCGAAAATCTCCGCCTTAGATTGGTTTTTCGAGTGCCATATTTACAAATTTCAATATTTTGGAATTTTAATTTATGTTTTACAATCTTGAATAACTCAGCTGTTGATCACAATCCAAAATAATAATAAAACTTTTTATTTGGTGGAAAAAAAAAATAATTATGTGCCGGGTCATGAATTTGAAAAAAAATATTACCCAACTTTGATTGTTCACACTGAAAAAAAAATGTATGACGCCAACCTGGCATATTATTGCAAAAGTTGGCGCAATTATTGTTATTTCCAAAATAGTATAACAATTACTATGTTTCACAGTAAAAAAAATAGATATTGCTATTTTACTGCAAAATGAGTTGTTGTGAAATTATTTCATTTATTAGGATTTCCGGCGTAACACTTGCTTTTATTTATTAAATCCATCTTCCAATTTTTTGCTTTGCCAGTTTTTACTCTAGTTATTTTATTTTTAAGATTTGTATGATTTTTAAATATACTTTTTAATGTAGATTTTTAATTCTAGTTCTTAATTTTAGCTGTGTTCTGTGTGTTTCATTACTTATTGTCTTGATTTTGTTATTTTTAATGTTGTTTTACTTGTTAGTTTTATCAATTTGTAGTAGTGGTATTAATTTTTATAATTATAAAATAATAAAAAAGAGTTCACTTATTTACTAAAGAAGAAGCAAAATTTCAGTGTGAACACTTGCTTTTAGATTATTTAAATGTTTCATTTAGTTAAAATAAATCCTTGTCACTTTAATAAATAAAAGCAAGTGTTTACGCCGGAAATCCTAATAAATGAAATAATTTCACAATCAACTCATTTTGCAGTAAAATAGCAATATCTATTTTTTTTACTGTAAAACATAGTAATTGTTATACTATTTTGGAAATAACAATAATTGCGCCAACTTTTGCAATAATATGCCAGGTTGGCGTCATACATTTTTTTTTCAGTGTGAACAATCAAAGTTGGGTAATATTTTTTTTCAAATTCATGACCCGGCACATAATTATTTTTTTTTTCCACCAAATAAAAAGTTTTATTATTATTTTGGATTGTGATCAACAGCTGAGTTATTCGAGATTGTAAAACATAAATTAAAATTCCAAAATATTGAAATTTGTAAATATGGCACTCGAAAAACCAATCTAAGGCGGAGATTTTCGGGCACTTTGTAAAAGTGGCAATATCTCGAAAACTAAGGCACTTTTACTAAGGTCATATTTGCATATTCTGGCGAGTCTTGAGTTGGTATAACAGCCCTTAAAAGGAATACGTTGACTTATGGGACACCCTGTATATACTTGTTTAACAAGGACATTTTTTATAAAAAAAAAAAATATAAAATAATCCATCAAACTCGTATAAGTATCTTGTTAACTCCTCCAACCACCTCTGAGACAATATGAAAATTATTTATCAACAAATGAGGAAACATTTTCTTTGCTATGCCATACAGAACTAGTAGTATTTCTAAATAAGAAATCTGTAAATGAGACAGTCATGATTGAGTTCATAGTATGTGAGAGCGGATGGTAAAAATAAAACTTATCCGACTTACTTTTGAATTGTAGAAAATATTTGTAATGTAGTTTGATCTGACAATGTAGTATTAAGTTTTTTTTTTTTAAATCAAATTACATCTGAAGCCCAAAAAAAATCATGGAAATTTTTGATAAAATATTATTTTGCTCATTCTCACACACAATGTTGCTAGATATTATATCAAAATATATATTCTAGCTAATATCAAAGTATGGTTGTGTTCAGATGCATGCATCTATACAGAGTTATGAGAGCATTTACATTTTTTGTGCGTAATAAGAAAAAAAAAACATTTTTATGGTTGTTGTATTTTACTACAATAAAATGTGTGGTAAAATCGTGTGAAAAATATTCCTTCCAAAAATGAGACTAAAATATAGACATTTGTGTACTTACTGGGCAGCAACATATTCCAAGACTAATTATTATTTTTTTTAATGAATATTTTATTTGATCTTGTACATTTTTTTCTGTACAAATAAGTACTGGATTTTTACTCCAGATGGGAGTTAATTATATCATAATATAGACGTCACAGGAATAAATTTAAAATAAATTGGGTACAAGAATATTTCTGCGGTGCAAGTCCCATTCAATGGTAACCCATATTGTGGTCGTTACCCACATTATAAAACTATTTAACAAGAGTATTCTATATAGAACATTTTAAAAATTGAATATCTAAACCTAGTTTTCATTCCGCCGTTTGACCGAACTTGGCCCCCTGCTGTCTATGTTACTATATTACTACTAAACCCACCATATTCTAATATGTATAAGAATAATTGGTTTCATTGATTGATAAAGGAATTCAATTGGAAAGACATTGGTGAACCTTGTGCAAGTGCATTAAGTGGTCATTTTGGATACCTAATTTACCTAGTTTCTTCTATATATTCCTTATTTGTCTGTATTGAGATATAATTAATTATATTTTTATTATTATTTATGTGTATAAATTTAAGACATTTCTAACCAAAAATGTGTGAATAAATATAAGCACTTAAAAATCATATTTTATACATTGTATTATTTTTATGAAGTATTTTGATTATAACATTAATTTAAATTATTATTTACAATAATAATGGTTATAACTTATTATAAGTACTTAATATTTTTTTTAAATCTGCATATTATTAAGTGATTTATTTTTAAATAGGTATTTATAATCGCCCATTCCCACTTGTCATGTGTAAGGTTGATAAAATGATGGGTAATCTAGTGGCAATACATTATGAATGGAGCTGTTCACACTTACACCATAATGACAAGCGTGAACAGCTCCATTTAAAATGTATTGCCACTAGATCACCCGACATTTTGTTGGACCTAAAACACAACAAGTGGGAACGGGGTCTTAGGGTATGTTGTTTATTATTTATAGCTTAAGCTAGTTAATGCCCTAACAAGGCGAAATAGGCCTATCGCGCAGAATAAAAAATTAATGTAGAATCAAAAAGTCTTTACTTTTAAACACTTTATTAAAAAACACAAATATCTTTGTTGAGACCACGATTGAGTGGTCTCAACAAAGATATTTGTGTTTTTTAATAAAGTGTTTAAAAATGTGCCACAAAGTGAATTCTGAAACAATTAATAATATCTTTACTTTTAATTATAGATAAGTATGATTTTTTTTACACATTCCAACAAAAAATTCATTATATTGCACATGCATTTAATTTTGATATTTACTTATTTTACATTGTTTATTAGTACCTAATATATAATTTAACTAACCATAGCCATATTAAGATCTTGACTAACCATGAAGCTAGAGTGGCAACATGTTTGCAGTCTTAAAAGTTCGATTTATGTTTGGTACAATAAACATTACCAAGAAGAGCATTTACACTATTATAATAGGAATGATAGTGAATGCCCTGAAGTAGTCTGAATGAATTAACAATTGACCAAAATAAATTATTAGAGACGGAGTTAAGGATCATCCAACAAAAGAGTTTGCACGACCATGTTATTATACTTCAATTGATGATAATATAAAGAGATAAAAAAAACAGCACATTTATTTGAAATATGGCTTGCGAGAATGCTAAATGAGAACTGTTTTGGCTCGTCGTTGGTGGGGATTTATATATGAATGAATGAGGAGGACTGTTAATACTGCCATGAATTGCTTCATACTTAATGAAATTACAACATTCCTCTGAAAATCCTTTGTATCCACTTGTTTGTATAATGTTTTAATAAATTTAATGATTAGAATAAGAAAAAAATACACGGAATATGCAAGAGTGTGACAACACGATGCACTGATATTAGGGAAAACCATGAAGGTATTAATATGAGGGATAACATTGATATTTTATACAAAATTTATCTTTAAGTTTAACATTACTAAGCACACCAACATCAAATTATTTTATTTGCTTCACAAAGAAAAATGTACTTTTAGAGATAGTATGTTTTCACATGCGTAGCCATATCTATATTTGGTCACTAACCATCCGTAAATAAAAAGACGCTGACAAATTATTGCATATACAAATTGCCGCATTGCTTGAACTCCAACAAATTTCTATACAACTATACAAATTTAGAGATAGTATGTTTTCACATGCGTAGCCATATCTATATTTGGTCACTAACCATCCGTAAATAAAAAGACGCTGACAAATTATTGCATATACAAATTGCCGCATTGCTTGAACTCCAACAAATTTCTATACAACTATACAAATTTAGAGATAGTATGTTTTCACATGCGTAGCCATATCTATATTTGGTCACTAACCATCCGTAAATAAAAAGATGCTGACAAATTATTGCATATACAAATTGCCGCATTGCTTGAACTCCCAACAAATTTCTTTACAACTATACAAATTTAGAGATAGTATGTTTTCACATGCGTAGCCATATCTATATTTGGTCACTAACCATCCGTAAATAAAAAGACGCTGACAAATTATTGCATATACAAATTGCCGCATTGCTTGAACTCCAACAAATTTCTATACAACTATACAAATTTAGAGATAGTATGTTTTCACATGCGTAGCCATATCTATATTTGGTCACTAACCATCCGTAAATAAAAAGACGCTGACAAATTATTGCATATACAAATTGCCGCATTGCTTGAACTCCAACAAATTTCTATACAACTATACAAATTTCGCCAATAAGCTGTCACTCTGTTATAAAATTGATTTTTATTATAATACCTGCATTCAAGGTGTTTTTGAGGATAAGTTTTATCAACATAATATTACTATTGTATATGGTAAGAATTTTGAGCAACAAAACTTAAAGCAATAATCATTGTGACAAAAAAGTTATGTGTAACGAAATACAAAATATTTAATTGTATGTATAAAAAATTGTCAAAGATAATTTAAGTTATTGTGAAATTAATAAATTTATCAGGTGCTATTTTATAATATATAAATATGTTATAGAAGATCTGAGGAATATATGATTTGGTGCCTTTTTTAGCGCTCTAAGATGATAAAAATTTTGCCTTTTTGTAAAAATGAGTAACTTCTCGATAATTTTGATGATGAATGTGCTAAATTTATTGTATTGCCTTATATGTGGTAACATTAGTTCCACATACAATGTATTTTCGGTGCTATACATGTAAAAGATATCCAAAAAAATTGCCAAAACTTTGTTGTATTGACAATCGTAAAATAACATACTAAATAGTATTATTAAGAATCTCAAATTTCGATCTATGTGATTTGTTTAAAATTGAAATTTTATCAATTTTATATATATGATGTATTTGGACAATGATAAAATACACAGCTTTGCTTTATGTAAAAATTTACCTAAATATTATCAAGAACAACCGTGAAATCTCATTTGCGATAAATGACGTTCGTAGGTAAAAATGTGACCTTTGAAATAGAGCTATTTTTACACTGCACTTCTTATAACATATCTTGTTTTTTCTCAAATACATAATCATATGTACATAATGTGTTTTTATTGTTTATATCCCTAGATTTTTTCCCCATAGTGCCTGTAATAATTATAAATTGTAAAAAACACTTATAAATAGAAACACAGTTAGATTCCACAATGAGTATTTTTATTTGCCCAAGCGCTTTCGCCAGTCGCAGCTGGCATCCTCAGAGGCACACTATATACTCAAGGATGCCAGCTGTGACTGGTGAAAGCGCTTAGGCAAATAAAAATACTCATTGTGGAATCTGTGTTTCTATTTATGTGTTTTTTTTTTACAATTTATAATTATTAACTTCCACTGTGTCAACGAAAAAACCTTTATTACTGCAATAATTCATAATATGCATAGTAAGACGAATGGCGTTCTGAAATATCAATATATAAAAATTAGAAATGATCAATATGACTTACCTGACCAAATAGGCCTCCCTCTGGTCTCTTGAGCAAATTGGAAAGTTGACACCTCACCACCAAATGGCAGTCATCCATTACAGCATTGAAAAAGCGTCTTGTGGGTAGAAGGGCTTCCAAGTCAATCATGAGCTCCAAGAAACGTTCACAATATCTAAAAAGAAAACAAAAATTATATTTATCCACGTAACAATTTATATTACTTAAATTTAACTAGAAATTCTATGTGAAATACTTTTTCATTAAAACTAGAAAGTTCAAAACTCAACATATTTTGACCTTTTATACAAACTAAATCAGTCATGTAAAATATATGGTCAGCAGGACGGTATCCGGCCCTTGCACCAAAATGATGGAGACCGCGACTTAGATCTGGATCTCAAGAATTTTATACCACAGACGAAGCCACCTCTAATAAAAAATATTACGATCCGCTATGACACTTAAAATTTTGTAAATGGCCTTTAATAAATCCAGATTGACACCCCTGGGGGGCAAGTCTGGTCCGACCGGCGAAATCAAAACCCTAGTGATTTCCCATATCATGGATAAAATTATCATATGGAGTTCTATAATATCTTTATATGTTATAGAACTCCATATGATAATTATATCCATGACATGGGTAATCACTAGGGTTTTGATTTCGCCGGTCGGACCAGACTTGCCCCCCTGATCCAAACCATCAATTTTGATGTTGATTGTATTTTTAAAAATGCAAAACAAAATAATAACCGTATTTTATTTAAATCAATATCTCCATATTGAGGAATGCCCTCCAATATCCTCATAAACTTGATCATAAGCTTTTGCAAAAAGGTTCTCTCCCATAAGAGCTTCTCCATCTGTTCAGGTTTGTCCTTTTTCTGAATAGCCCTCCAATATTTTCTCCATTTTGGTACAGTGCGAAATTCTTGTTCTCTACGACCTGCAAAAATTAAAAATATAGAAAGAATTTTAGGTTCACCAATACCTAGACATTTTAAAGTGATTTGAGTATAACTATACAGGGGGGCAAGTCTGGTCCAACGGGCGAAATCAAAACCCTAACGATTACCCATATCACGGATATTATTATATCTTCTTCTTCTTTTGTTTCAATCCTGGAGATTGGTTGGTAGCATTAAATTGATGCATCTCCTCCTCCACTCCGTTCGGTCTTCAGCGACTCTTTTCATCTCCGTGTAAGAGGTACACTGCATGGAGTTCTATAATATTATAGAGAACCACTGGTTCTCTATATGTTGAGAGCCACTTAATTTTTATACCGCGCATGCGCACTGAAAGTGTGGTGTAGCTGCGCTAAAAACAAAATTTGTCATTCATCCTGGACATGGCCTACGATATAGCTGATTTACCTGTTATGCTCTAGTATTTATATCGTTAATCGATTAATTATTTGATATCTATATTTAATAAATATTGTAAATACCAATTTCTTTTTCATTTTAAATTTTGCCTCAAGTTACACTTCCACTGATAATTTCTCTTAAATTAAAAAGTTACCAAACCCGGATTATCGATGTTTTACAAATTGATAAATATCATTTTATTGATTGTCCTTATTGTGAGACATCGGTAACCCAGGTACTAACAATATCTTTAGAACAATAATAATTTAATTTAATAATAATTTAACAATATGTTATAGAACTCCATATGATAATTATATCCATGATATGGGTAATCACGAGGGTTTTGATTTTGTCGATTGGACCAGACTTGCCCCCCTGACCTATTTCACTGGATTTTTTTTTTCATATCAGTAGATAAAAATACTCAGTAAAAAATTTGTTATAAAAAGATCTTTTTTGTAAAAGGAAGTTTATTATTTTATTTATAACCTATCAATTAATGATTTGTGATATCACTTTACACAGTGGTAAAATATATAATTTATACAGTGTCCCAAAAGTCACTAGACCATTTTCAAATTAAATAACTTTACTTATTCTTAATTCAAATTTATTTATTTGTATACACAGTGTATACACAGTGTAAGAAATCAGAGATCAAAAAATTCAAAAAACAACAATGAATTCGCAAAAAAAGGTATAAACAGATAACACACTGCAATTAATTTATTTTTGAAAATTACATCTTTGCAATAACCACCGTTTTGAACTTCACACAGACGCTTTTCATTAAGACAAACTTTAATGTAAAACTAGTAGGGGGAAACTTATCAAGATGTTATTTATACCTGGTTGCAAGCTAACCCACATACTGAGAGACACAAGCCTCTTAACTTGATCCCGACATAGAGTCACCTCCATACTTCCGCAGCAACGATTGAACAACACCAGCTGAGCTGTTTGCTCTCTTATATCACTATTGTTTTCATCATCCAAACAGGCGTTCAACAGCTGGGAGAAAAAACCTCCAAAGTGATCTGGTTGCTTTTGCAATGCCTAGTTAAAACAGGGAAAAATATTTGTTATTTAACTTTTAGTAAACAAAGCAATAATGTTGTTTCCAGCAAATAGCTAGAGAATTTTCGTTTTGGAGAGGGCGATTTTCACATATTGTAAAAAAACTCGCGCTATTCACCCACATGATTTCTCAACTTATATATCTTGGCCCTGAGTCAAATTGAAAACTCTATTCGTTATCGCCAAATACTATTTTTTATTGGTATGGGATTTGGCATTTGTTGTAGAAATTTTTTCTACAATAACAAACGTCAAATCCCATACAAAAAAAATATCGCTTGGCGATAACGAATAGGGTTTTCAATTTGACTTGGGGCCTTTAAATATTGTAGTAAAAACAGCCGAACAAATATATTTTTGTGTAAGTACTGCTGTTTTTTTATACGCAGTAGAACCTCGCGCAACAAATAATTTGCATATGAATCTGAATATATTATAAAAAAATTGGTCCCTTGTTTTCTACAAAACAAAATTGTTCATTCTGTGACAGAAGAAAAAATGAAAATGATTGACGATCCTTAACGATCGATCAATAATTCATTTGCTTTGAATAAATGTAACATATACTTGTAAAATTTGAGGATCTTTTTCAGTATGGAATTTTCATAGTGATTTATATGGAAAAAAATACATAAATTTATGTGGAAAAAACGAATAAGATTCTGAATAAATTATGCTGGTTTAACTGGGATCCAGTTCAAATATCCAATTTTCACTTTTTCCACCTAAAAATAATTTATCAAGTTTATTTAGTCTATCAAGAAGTACATCAGAAATACGAACAGATTTTGGAATATCTTCTACCTTCATACTTCTAAATATGCATACCTACATCTAAATTAAATATACATACTTACATACACACATAAAAGTTTATATACAAAAAATAATATTATTAAAAAAAAATAATAATAATAAAAAATAAATAAATAAAACATATAAAATAGGTACTTGCCTGCCAAACTGGTACTCTTTCTCTAAACTTCTCATTTAACATCACAACTATAGACATCATATGAGCATAGGATGATTTGTCTTTGACATAATTAGGCCACAAATAATTTTCTAAATATTGAGAAAATTCCAACATCATGATCCGTCGAGTTGAAAAACTGGAAGAAGAAAATGATAAAAAATAAGTAAATGCAATGTGAACAAAAATTATTATTGTACGGAGCACATCAGACGGATTTGTTTGTGGCAGTGAGACCACAGAGGCGCACCAATAGGATTGCCGACACAACTGTCATTTGGATTTGTACACAATTTTCCATAGAAAATGCAAATACATAAATGTTTTTTTTTTCGGCTTGGTAAATGCATGGTCATGGCTCGTACATGATTTTATTCATTGAAAATATTTAATGAAAAATAAAAATAAATGTAAAAAATATATAGCCTTTTCCTTTTGTCTTTCATTGCCTTTTCTAGGATATACATAATCTTAATGCCAAATTTCATCCATAATCTTCAACCGTTTTCACTTGATTGAGTAACAAACATATTGAGATACTTCCACTAGCTATCTACATGAAATTAAAATTAAATGTTGAAAATTTGCCAAAGGGAATGGTAAGTTCGGAAACCAGTCGCAATTTCAATTTTAATAACATGGTTTGTATAAAGTAATAAAATAAAGTGATCACGTAAACCAGCCGATGACAGGTCGTAAGCCCTGTAGGTGCCTTGATTTCCCGGTTCTCCTACAGTAAATATTCAACTTCGTCTCTATTGAGATAATTAAAAATCTGTTAATAAAATACGTTTGTAAAAAAAATTTAAATGACAATTTTCCATAAATAAATGCGATGTGACATCACCAAAGAAAATGCACAAACAAAAGTGACAGATCCGATCGAATTTCGACCTCTCCTAGCAACAGTGTCGGCATTCTGATGATCCGATGTGTGCGCTCAGTCTGATGCCGATCAGTGGATGCACTTGTATGAATTCCTATACAAAGAATTCTAAAATCCGTCTGATGCGCTCCATCTGCTGCGCCTCTAGACGGTAGTCTTAAGGAAACACAAACAAGCATGTATAGATGTGTTCTTAGGTAAATCAATGAATTCTGAAGAAATTTTCCACAAAAAAATACTACTCACAAATCAATCCTTTATAAAAACATTTTGTCGCATTAACTATTGTGAAGAGAAAAAAGTACTTGATTCTACAGAATTATTTGAATCTTTGATATATAAATGAACCAACTCATGTTTCCTTGGTATTTTATTGACTGTAAGATATTTATATTGTTTCCAACTTTATGTACACAAATAAATACATAATGACGCACAATTTAATCTTAAATCCTTAGTTATAATAAGTAAGCTATTTAATTATATCCATGAGATATTTTAAACAATATAAGGAAAATTATTTTACTATACTGTCCACACTGGCTTTGACGGACATCACAGCATCAGCGTTTTGTTTTAGTATTTAAATTTTTTGTACACTAATATATTTTTGGATAATCAAGGTACATTGACTTAAAAAAAAAATTACTTACTTTGAACCAACAATTTCTTGGTGATATATATCGTCAATAATTTGAGCATTAAAAGGCGTATGCTCTTCTTGGGTATTAGGAGCCCAATATTCATTTGCCAACTGAAAAATATTTAAATTTTGATTATATCATGATGTATAATTAATCAAATGATGGTGACGGGCATCAACGGAAAAAACGACAGTGTCACAATTTACACATTTTATCAAAATTACCACAGTGGCTTAAAAACAAATAACGCCTATGGACTGAAGGAATAAAACAAAAAATGCATTGACAATACATCAGTGAAAAAAGATAACATTGGCGCTAAATGTATGAAACATAATTTCGGGAAATATTTTTGAATAAATAAATTTAAATTATCGCAAAATACTTGAATGAACGTTACAAAACTCTCAATTGAAATAACCTCAATGAATTGGTTATTTAAATAATTTGTTTTGCATACCTGAGTTATTCGATCTGAATTAATTTGAGACACTGTTGGAGGAGGTAGCTTTTCTTTATCGGTTCCCGTAGGAGGGTTGGTATTGTCTACTTTCATTTTATAAAAATAATTTTCCAATACGCATGAAAAACGAATCAACGCATAACCTACACAAAACAAACTTTAAATATTCCTGTTTATCAGTTTATCTACAATCAAAATGACATTTAACGGCATAGTTACCAGATAAATAAAAAAAATGTGATTTTTTTTAGTGTTGCCAAAAAACGTAATTTGCCTAAATAGATAAAAATGATCAAATTACTATAGGTTCCGGTAAATGAAAATTTTCATCGTGGAGTGGAGCGGTATACACATATACGAACCAAACAGAAAAACACAAATTTATGCTCTGTGTGCCCCACATGACAAAGGTTTAAAATATTTAAACGAAATTATCGATAATACAACATTGATGTTGATGAAACATCAAAGCCATTCGGGAGAAGAAAAGAAAACAAATATGATGGTGACACAAAAAAAATGGTTTCAGTACAGCGCTTTTTTAAAAAATATAATAATTGTTCAAAAGTTCGTGGCAAATACAAAGAACTTTCAATCATACACGAGCACACGAATAAACGCCGACCAGAAGGTACAGCTTCAGGGACATTTTATCTCCAGGTAAGTCACTGTCTTCCTCGTGGTGACTGTAAGTTCGGCAGACCCAACCTCTTCTTCAGGCTGGTAGGTCTTTAACGTGCCCGGCGTGGTTTCCTCTTCTCCTTCGTTACCTATGACTGCTTCGTGCCATACGGGAACGATCTCTATCCTTAGAAAAAAGGTGGCAGGCCAGCTGGAAGACTCACCTGTACATGTACCTGTAGGCTAAGAACATAAGGTATCTTTGAAACCGTTTTAATTGGTGACAAAAATCTTGAGCACGTCACGTGAAGTGCACAAAGCGCAAATTTGTGTTTTTGCTTGGTTGGTATATATGAAAACTGCTCCACCTCACAACAAAAATGCTCATGTTTGTTTTAAACCGGAAACTATGCATAGTTTTTTTTTTATTTATTTAAACTTATCCAACTGTCGATTTGTTCAGGAGAACTTTGTTCTCTTAACATATCGACAATGTTTCAAGCCAGGATACGCGAGAATTGTATGCAGGGTCTACTTTTTTCGCGGCTTTTCCAACTTTGAAGTCAAAAAACACCAACTTAGAGGCTTCGCAGCATATAAGTTCCATAAACGGATTTACTCAGAATTTGGAGTAAAACATTTCGTGTGTGTGTGTGTGTGTGTGTGTGTCTGTGTGTATGTGTGTGTGTGTGTGTGTGTGTGTGTGTGTGTGTGTGTGTGTGTGTGTGTGTGTGTGTGTCCTTATAACTTTTGATCCGCTCAATTTACAGAGCCCAAAATTTCAGGATATATAAACAATTATAGGCCTACAAAACTTTTATACTCAGAATTTTGAGTTTTTGTTTCAGTCAGGGGTTATCTACTTTTGAATTTTTATTTTATTTTTCCATATATGTCAGAAACCATAAAAGCTAGAACGCTGAAAATTGGTAGAAACATAGAAAAATACAATATCTCAAATTAATTTTTTCAAAAAAATTCCAGGGTTTCTCTAACATTTTTATTAAGAAAAATATTTTTTTTATTAAAAATTTATGAGTTCAACTGCCTATATTTCCAAAACTTTTAAAATATCGAAAAACGCCGAAACACCCCAACTAGATAATTTAATTTTCTATAAAAAATATTAACATTGTAGTAGAAGATCTCAATTTTTTTTAACAATTTTTTTAAAAATTGAATTTAGTGACGACATCACTTCATACATTTTGTATGGCAGTCGTCTATACACAATATCTAAGAAGACTTAATAGTTTGATACTTCATCTCCAAACATATATACATACCATCATGCTATTTTCATATTCTGGGTAGGAAAAATGGACCTACCTCCATACTATCCTATCTTGACATACATACCTACATATGTTGTATAGAAAACAAAATATCTGAAAATATTCAATAATTTGTTTTTATGGGTTTATAGTTTGGTACATTTTCTTCAAAAACTATACATACTATCGCTATCGACAGTTGGATCTCATGTGTTACATGCAACTAGTTTATTAATTGGTGATTTACCGTATTTAATTTATTTATACCGTATTTAATTGATGTACCATATTTAGCTTATCTCATTGACTTTGTTTTACACTTAAATTTATAGTATATTTTTGATTATAAAAAATCCCCATATGCTGGATTATATTTGTAAAGGTGGAAACATTATATAGTTGACGTTTGACATTTACATTTGCACATAGAAACCAATAGAAACATTTTTTAACAACATCAACATGCATCAACATCCTTGATTGATGTGATAAGTGATGAGAATATCAGTTAAATCTGTTTACCTCCAAATAATATTGCGATAAAAAAATTTGTAAATATTTTTTTGTAATTGTAGATTATGAAAGAAATATTCAATAACTTTAAATAGTGTTTAAAATGCAGGACTCAAATTTTCGAGCTACTTTAAAAACAAAATTTGGGAAATATTTTTCTGTTGATTTTCGGCCTGGAGATACCTTTGAAGATCTCAAAAAGAGAATCGTTGAAAATGTTGGTGATTGTCTAGAAATTCGGAATTTAACTTACAATGATTCTCCTGTTACTGAATGCCAAAATATATTAGAATATATTACTGCAGGTGACATTTATTTTATTCAAAAATATGCTATTTGTTATTAATTCAATAACAATTCAAGCCTAATTGAATGTACAAAAAATATGCTGTTGAAAATTAAAATCTCTCTTTTAAGGTTATTTGTGTTTTTTTGTGGAATATTGTATTTATTTAAAAAGTAAAAAATGTAATGTACTTATATAATGATTTCCAATAAAGGAAGTATCTATTCTTATATTGGGAACTACATAACAGCCAAATTAATCAGTTTCCCTTGTGGGACAACATATTTCTGTTGAGAGTATTTAACTTTAAATTTTAATAAAGATTTATATTTGACCCATGAAGGTATGATACTGATTTGACCTATCCTACAATAATTTTCAGCATTGTATAAAAATAGATTTATTCTTAATTTCCTCTTGGTTTGATGATTCTCTCTTTTATATGTTCCATCAATTATTTTATTTGCAGTGTGCGAAAAGAATAACATTGAAAATGTGTGTTTTGAGGACCTCTGCCGACTTTGTGCTAAAACCAGTCTTCAAATGTACGATGTTTTCACTTGTGTAGACATGGTTTATTACTGTCTTTCTATAGAAATATCACAAAGTGACACATTGCCAAAGAAAATTTGCTTGCCGTGTATGAATCTTCTGAACAGTTTTCAAAACTTCAAAAACAATTCATTAAAAACTGAATCAACACTAACAGCATTATGGGAATCAAAAAATGATAGAAGCAATAGATCAAATTCTGTAACCTTGGAGACTCCGTATTTGAATGATGCATCTAATTTGATATCCTCTTATAAAACTCCGTGTAGTCCAAAGAATGATTCTAATCAAAATGAAGACTTAGAAACTAATGATAATGAAGATAGTCAGGTTTGTTTTTTATTTATACCATAAAGAATTGTACAATCTTGATCCATTATAATTAATGTTAGAACTTATAATAATTATGCAATAGATGAGTTATGAGATATTTATCTTTTAAATTTTAGAAATAAATTTGTTTGAAATAAAAATATTATTAAATATATGAAGAGATTGTTCACATACATAATAATTTATAGGCAAAACAAACTGTCTTAATTTTATATCCGATTGATCCGCCCACTTATATACACCACAATATAATTTCTTTTTTTTTTCAATATTTGAAACCGTCACTTCATGATAGAACTCCATAATCAACTAGAATTATGAAAAATATATATAATTTTAAGTTCTATTTAATTTTTTTGCAAACGCGACTCCCATTTGACGATGCTCAGCAAAGAGCAATACCGGTAAATGGGAGTCACGTTTTGGAAAAAATTAAATTGAACTTAAAATTATATATTTTTTTCATAGTTCTTGTTTACAATATAAATTATTTTAGACGATGTATGAATGTCAACAAGGCGATGAATGTATGTCAAGATAGAAATAAGTGGTGTTCGGTTCTCTCTGCCTACCACGTGAGGGACATGGTGTGATGATATGTATGTATAAATCATTACTGTTTACCTTGCTAGATATAACTACTTACAAATTCTGTAATGTTAAACTTTATTTTTTGTTGTTCTAGGAAGATGATCACAGTAATATTGAAAAACATGACGATAAGTTAATTTTACCATGTAAATGGTGCAATGAAACATTTACTGCTGTAATGGACCTTTACAACCACTCTTTGATTCATACAGGATACTCAGACAAACGTAATTATTTTTTTATATAAAAAATAACTATTTTTATCATTTGAATATTTAGTCATCATTATCGGTTTTTTCACTACTTCTGGATAAAGTGCTAGATGGCTAATCCAATACAAATCTGACGGATAAAATGAATTTGACAAAAATATATTATTTGGTAATCATAGAGACCCCTGAAAATGCATGATATTTAACGTTGCCAATCATTCTCATTATAAATTTATCTAATAAATAGTTATCTAGAACTTTATCCGATGATGGTGAAATAGTTCATTAATTAAATATTAAAGGTTTGTAAAATAGTCAAACAAGTCAAATAAAATACAATGCTGATTCATATTTTGAATATTTTTTGTTTGATAAACTTTAAAGTTACCTTTTTATAAGGGATTGATGGTTCTGATAGTATATTTGTTACTATTATGGTGCAAATACTCGAATCTTTTTCTTCAAATGATTTTCTTTTTCTTAAAATATAAATGACACAAACAGATGGAATATAAAACAAAATTATTTAACATGATACGTTTACAACTAATCAATATTTATACAATAAATTTTGAATAAGACATTTTGCCAATTAATGAACTATGTTCACAAAATATGACATATTTATAACTGAAACAAATTATCTTGAAAGTTTTTATTTTGTTAGGTAAAAAAAAGAAAACAGATGAGGACTTTGAAAAGCCAAAAAGAGTTCGCAAAGTTGTACAAAAGCAAACATGTTATATTTGCACAATGTGTAATCAAGTTTTTCCTATGAAAGGTCTGCTGCAGGTGCATTTCAACGGTATGTCATCTTTTTATATTTTTAATCAAATCTTTTATACAAAATTTGATGATTGCATAATAGGATATGATTGAAAGGGATATCATAAGTAAGATGAAAATAAATGCCTTGAGATAGTTTGAATAGTTTTGAATGATGGTTAAATGTATACAAAGCTGATTTGAGAGGTACGAAAAGTCAGTCAAAAATGTTGGATCAATCACTTGAATGGAATCTTGAAGGACGATAAAGTAAGAATTATAGAAGTGCATGTATGGGACATGAATGAGGCAAGAAATCAAGGAGTCTTCCTTTCAATTCTATCTGCCTACCCTAAATATGTTTTTACTCCTCACTAACCAGGGTATATAATGGGGAGTTATGATTTCGCAATTTTTAAGGGTATTTTTTTATTGCAGATTATCAATTAGTATCATGCTGAGATTGTATTCTGAAACATATCTGTGTGTGTGTGTGTGTGCTATGTGTAGTGTGCTGTGTGCTATGTACGGGTGTTTATTTTACTTTATCGATTATAGACTAAAGTTCTCATTCGATTGTTTTCAAATTTTGCAAATATGTATATCTAATACTCACTTAGACCCCATAAGATTTTGAAGGATATCTGAATAGTGCTTCTCAATTTTTTTAACTGTCAAATATTTGAATGTGACCCCAAGCTCAGGAAACATAGAATTTGAAATTTATATTTTCAAATTGGTAAAAACGCACACCACTTATGTCCATGGCATTGAAGAGTTATCAAGTTTTCGTAATAAAATATTTTATTAAAAAATAATTTACAAACTCATTTCATGAAAATGCTGAATATTTTCCATACAAAAATTTGAATTTTATTTTTTATTTTATTTATTTATTTAAGATTTGGTACACGGTTAACATACAATATACATAAACATAATATCAATTATAATAATAAATCAACCATACACACAAAAATCCCACAAGGCATAGCCTGTCTGTGGGTATACCAATTAAAAATATTCAAAATTATTTCGTTAGTAACATTAGTTATTTATAAAAATAAAATATAGCAAATTGCTTAGGCAGGAAACAAGTGCAAAAAATATAAAGTATACAAATTATATATGAAAAATATACATACACATATTTATATACGAAACATCAATAAGTTTACATGAATCAGCAGACTGACAGCGGTGCTACCAAATATTATACCCGCAGTCGATAGTAACAATACTTGGCAAGTACAAGGATATGCATGTCGCAGTCAATCTACACTTTCTAGTTAAAATTGAGAATTTCCAATAATGATTAAAAAAAAAAAAAAATAATAATAATATAAAAAAATCATTGAACTTTTACACAAGAGCAGAATATTGAGAAAAAGAAAGACATAAGTGCACCAAATTGAAAACCCAACAAGTAAGAAACAAATAAATACAAATTATAATAAGGAGGAGTAGATTAATATTAATAAATTCAGAATAAATTTTTAATGGAGTTGTAACACCAACAAGTGAAATCTGTAGTAGAAAAAAAATACTTATATAAAAATAAAAGAAAAATAATAGAAGCAGGTTCAGGAGACAAGAACCAAAAAGTATGATTCATTTATCAACTCAGAGAATACAAGCAGTCAACAATCACAATTTAATTTGAAAGATAAATGAATTAATTAACAAATAAACAAATACTTTATAGAATGACTTGTTAGTGAGGAGTTTAGCGTTGGCCACAACCCACTCATTTTATTAATGGTTTCATGGTATGGTGGTATGATTGTATTTAAATATTCTTCATGTTTTTTAGTTCCCACTTATAAAGTGTATCTACAAAAGTAATTTAAACTATGTCATTTGTTTTCACAATTGTCTAATTTTTATGTTGTGTAATTTTTTGTTAAAGAAAGTCACAAAACGATGGAGAAAAACGTACAAACAGGTGGAGTCTTATGTGTATCTCGAGTATTTTCTTGTGTTTATTGTGAAGCCACATATGTTCGTTTCAGGCAATTGCTCAAACATTGTAAAAAATGCTTAGAAATAAATTCTTCCAAACTAATCTGTAATGAACAGGTATGTTTATATTATAATTACAAGCAGTAATACATTTTTCCATTAAAGAACTTATTAAATCGACCATCCACTGATTAATGTAGCCTAAAAATAATTTCATAAACATTTATTTGTTCTTTCACAGGATAGTAAATCTCAACTCTGGCATGTTCCTATTATTAAACCTTTCCGTCACAAATGTGAATTTTGCTGTAAATTCTTCACAACATTGAGGTGAGTTAATTTCTCTTTTAAATGTTGGTTGGAGAAAGTTTTTAGTTTTAAAGTATGCGAGTAATACAGAGTAACTTTTATAGCCTCTTGTATTGGTCTACAATGGATTACATGTGTTGCTTCAAAGTAAAATAACATTTAATTTAAAATTTAATTTATATCCCGAACCATCCATTTTATTATCATTCTTGCTGTTCGGTATTGTTTCAGTATTCCGAATTTACGCACCAAAATAGTAAATTATAAAATCATCATTTATCAGCGCTACGGTACGAACTACCTTCCCCTCCCTACCTCTCCCTACCATTTATCTTCCTATCCAACCGTCAAGGCCAATGAGTCGACAGTAGTCGCCGTCAATCGATCTCCAACCGCACGCATTTCGTTCGCTGTCGTTTGTGTGACACAAATTTTCGCTCGTCGCAATCACATTATCGTAAATTAACAAAATTCTCAGTGCACCAATTTATCAGTGCAACATTGAAGAGGAGGAGACTCGAATATTGGTGAGTCCCATCTCATATCCTTTCCTTTCCTGTTACCGGCATTTCACATAAGCACAGATTCAGGATTCAATATAATGCATAACCTGTGACAATATTGTCAAAGACAAAATATCTTCCTTCAATTCATCGTTATTTATACAGTCCTCTCTTATAGCCCGAATTGTAATTCGACGTTCGGCGCTAACACTTGCTGTTTCTTCTCTTTTGTCATAGAATTATAATTATCATATACATATTGTAGAACTTACAAAACATACCAATGATCATATGTGTGTTATTTGTCATTTTGACTGTGGTACACAACAGAATTCATATTCATAAAACATGTAAATTTTTTTAAATGCTGTCTTGTGTCATAAATATGTACCTACAAAATATAATAACTAAGCACTAAAAAGTTTGTCCTGAAATTCCTTACAACAAACTAGTTAAATTAACAAAGAAATTTCCTATTTTTTAATTTATTATTTTTTTAAATTTGAATATGTTATTGGAACTAGTACATAATATACACCCTCAAACATACATACACACCATCACGCCATATCCCTTATGGGGTAAGCAGAGAGAACCGAGCGCCATACTCCTCTATTTTTGCACACATTCCTAGTTTCCTTTACATCCATGCATCGTCTCATACATGCTGCTCGTCGATTATTCAAGCTTCTTATATTTCCTTTTTATACATTATCTAAACTAAGTATTAATGCTTGTGGTATAGGTGAACGAAATCGGTCATGGTAGGATTCAAACTTGCAACCACTGAATTACTAACCAGTGCGAACCACTCTGCCACCATCCATCTTTTTATTTATTTAAATCTTACAAAAAAAACAAAAAAAAACATCAGTGTCTGTGTAAATAAACAGTTGAAATTTTTCAGATATTTAAGCAATCACAAGCTGGGTATAAATCAGCTACTTGGTACAGAAAAACACTATCAATGTGAAGAATGTAAAAAAAATTGTTTCAGTGAATGTGCCTTAAAATATCATAAGAAATCTCACTCATTTAGTAAGGTATCTATCAATTTATTATTCTATTATTTTGTCCACTTTTATGATTCACTTTGTATATTTGGTACCCATGAACCAATAGCTCTGGGTTTAATTTCAATTAAAGAACATTCATTTTTGAGACAGCCAATAAAATACAGTTCCTATCCAATATGAGATTAGTTTTATTGGTTGTGTATAAATTTAATATTCAAAATGCAATGACCACTTACTGTATCACTTACATTTTGTCATTTCAAGCATGCCAACATAAATTATGTTGACATGTTTGAAATGATAAAATGAGTTTATGCGAGAATGGAAATATTTAGTACTCAGTTCCCCTCTCTGTTTCATTCAGTACCTACAGGTAACCCTGGATATTCATTGTGACCCTGGCGAGAACAAATTCGTTATAATGTGGTATTTTCTATAAAAGTTTCAACACTTTTTGGCTTCAATATATTCTAGGAATCATCATACTGAGTGTTTCCACTTGCGGGCTTTCTTTTTTTTTCTCATTCACTTAATACGCATTTCATAAGTTTTTTTTTAATGACATGCATTTTTTAGTGTGCGCTGCAAATTTGCGTACAAAATTTACAGTTTTTATAACGATATATTTTTCCATAGTAAATGAGGAAGATTACAAAGACAGTGAGTGAACCCTGTAAATCATGGTTGTGTATTATTTGACAGATTAAAATCTATTTTACGTAGTAAACCTATAAAAACCAAACATGTATGTAAATCTAAATTTATTTTTGCAATGTGGAATAATGAAATAAAGAGTGTATGACATTATTATTCAATGTGTATTTTATAAATAAGGTATTTTTAGGTGTTATTTAACTTTTTTTAATCCCCCATTTATTGGAGAATTTTGCTTATCTCGGATTTGTCCAGAATGTATGTATACCCCGCGATGAACCTACTAGTGATTACCTGTATTAGGGATTGTATGTTCTCTGCTTTTTTGAAAATTTTTTAAAAGATGTTATCACAACATAATTGTTTCATGTTTTATACAAATAACTAATATAAAAAAGAATATATTTTAATGCGTTTTTTCTTTTCAGGATTATATTTGTGAATTGTGTGGTCGAACATTCATCAAATTACAATCACTTACAAATCACAAGATCAAACACTCAAATGCACGCCCTTTCAAATGTAATGAATGCCCAAAAACCTTTAAAACAAAAGTATGAATCACATTTTGAAAATTCAATATTTCATCCTTAACAAATCTTTAGTAGTTAACATAAATATAGTGAATAAATAAACTTAAACAAAATTTGTAATAAAAATTGTATTGTGTGCACAGGAGCAGATGAGGATGCATTCCAGAGTCCATTCTGGAGAAAGGCCATATTGTTGTAAAGTTTGCAATAGAACATTTAAGACTTCGGGAGTCCTAAGCAAACATAAGAGAACACACAGCGATATCAGGTCTACATCATACTCATTTTTATTTCAAAATGAATCCTACCCTCTATTTTTTATACAACTTATGTTCCATGGGAAGTCAGGAAATTGCATTGTTTATCTAAATATTGTGGAGAAAATGGTGTTGTATAAGATGCTTCAACTGTCCAATGGAAGGATACTAGTAGAATAGTTTTGTAAACTTTAAAGTGATCTTATGTGTTAGATTATATATTACATATTTGTTGACAGTATCCATTTTTTAACAGACCATTCACTTGCAACATGTGCCCATCAGCATTCAAAACGTCCTACACAAGAGGTGTTCACATGCTGATACACACAGGACAGAAGCCTTATGAGTGTCATTTTTGTGCGCAAAACTTTAGGTAGGTACTACTGTTAATCTTTTATCTTTATTTTGTTTCTTACCTTCATATCTCTCATCAATTATGAATATAATTCAATCTTAAAATTAGACTACCATATTTCATTGAAGGTTTCAGGTTTTGAGAATAATAACAAGACAAAATATTATTACATGCTAACGAAAAATTTCCAAAATCTTACGCAAACTCGCCTTATTTGAACATTATGTATGTTTTAACGTAACAAAAACTATTTATAAATACTAGGATCCAGTACATGCCATAGAAATAAACCTGAACAAAGATACTAATGAAAAGTTTGTTCATTTCACACTTAAAGCTAGTGTCTCTACAGGCGCAGCAGACGCATCAGACGGATTTAAGAATACTTTGTATAGACGAATTTTAGAATTCATACAAGTGCGTCCATTAACGGCATCGGACGGAGCACGCGCATCGGATGATCGAAATGCCTATTCCTTTGCTTGGAGAGGCAAAAATCCTATCGAATATGTCATTGTTATATGTGCATTTTCTATGGTGATGTCGTATCGCCTTTTTCATGGAAAAATGTCATATAAATCTTTTTTAAAACTATATTTTATTACTTTGTATAAACCACATTATTTAAATTTAAATTGCGACCGGTTTCAGAACTAACCGTTCACTCAAGCGCATTTTCAACATTTTTATGTAGTTAGATAGTGGAAGTATCTCAATAATTGAATATTTTTTTAATTGCATATACGCACACATTGTATTTTTTTTCCCCTGTCGGGAGTCAAATGATATTTTTACTGACAAACTTTTTTAACATCTCAATAGAGACGAAGTTGGGATATTGTGGTACAAGTAGGTAAACTAGCCAAAAATGAAATAATATTTCTGGCGCAGTTCAGGGGTGACATCTGTGCGAGTCACCGTCACCTCATTTATAAGGACTGTTGCTTTCATTGTTTACAAATAAACCAATTTCTCAATAGATGGCGTTACAAAAAAAGGCTTTTCCGTTACTTCATAGATAACAATAGTATAGTTCATTATTTTCAGGTGAATTGTTACACATTATTCAAATATATAGAACTTTACAAAAAAATTACATTGACAACGGAACTCAATAAGAAGACATAATTGGTGAACGTTGCGCTAGTGCATAAAGTGATAACAGTTCGTAAGCCCTGTAGGTGCCTCGAGTTCCTGGTTCTTCTACAATATCCCAACTTCGTCTCTATTGAGATGTTGAAAAGTTTGTCAATAAAAATATCTCAATAATTATAAATTCAAAAGTTTGGATGTATAGATGTTTGTTACTCAATTACGCTAAAACGGCTGAAAGATTTTGGATGAAATTTGACATTAAGATATGTTTATCCTAGATAAGCCTATGGGCTATATATTTTTTGCATTCATTCTTATATATTTTCTTTGAATAAAATCATGTACGAGCCGAGCATGCGGTTTACCAAGCGGAAAAAAAATTGTATATGCATTTTCCATTGAAAAATGTCAATGAATCTAAATGACAGTTGTGTTGGCAATCTGATTGGTGTGCCTCTGTGAACGCACTGCCACAAACAAATCCATCTGATGCGCTCCGTCCGATTAGTCTGCTGCGCCTGTATGGACGCTAGCCTTTAATGGTAGTTGAATAGAATATTGGAACCTCAATTATTTTGTATTAATTGTGACAACTCCACAGTTTACACTTTGTTCAAAAAAATAAGTGTTGTCATTAGAACAAAATTTATATATTTGTTAATGCTGAATGTTTGTGTTTTTACAGGTACAGAAAAGATAGGACAAAACATGAACAAAGTATTCATGATGCGACTCTCACTAATTTAACATAAAATTATCAATCTTCTTCTTCTGCTTTGCCCTTTTCCCGTCTTAGTCGGGGTCGGCTCTCGTGGTACGTAATCGCCAAGACACTCGTTCGTTTAGGTATCGATGCTGTCCCCCTTAAGTTCCTTTTGGATGCTAGACCACCAAGTCACCGGCGGACGGCCCCTTCCCCTACGAATAGTTGGTGTGTCAAGGCTCTTACTAACGACGTGGTTTTCTTCTTGACACAAACATGACCATACCAACGCAGCCTTGTTTATTTTAGTTTGTCTGCTATCGGTGCCACTTTAAAACTTCCTCAAACATAAAATTATCAATCATTACAAATAATATATTTGTGTGTTCTCATAAAATATTTTTGATAAAAAATGAATGATTGTATTTTGAAAAAGATATATAAAAATGTGAAGTGAATAATATTTTAACTGGCATGTATTCATTATGTTGTTTAATTTTTGAGATTTTGTCACGATTTTCAATAGACAATTTATTAATTTTATGTACAAACAAGTGTACATACCATCCATATTGCAATTAGACAATCTTTTCCAAGGATTATTATAAGCATTCCATAAATTCGTTACAAAATATACTATTGTATGAAAAACAATTATAATACAATATAATATTTTCTTTCTTATTTATTATTGCCTTTTTTAACTTTTTATGTAGTACCTTTGACTTTGTTTTGTTTATTCATTATTCATATTATTGTTTTTTTGTTTTTGTAGTAGATCATCAATTCTTGCAATTTTTTTTTAAATACTGTTGTAACTTCAGTATATTTTTTTTATCGTAAAAGGCTTATAGCCATATAGTCAAATGAATAAATAAACAATTTAATAAAATGGAGGAAAGAATTGAAAGACGCACAAGGAGTTTTGATCAAGAATTATTTGATGAATATATCTCTCAATCACTTCTTCTTCCATTGCTTGATTATGCCGATGTATGCTATTTGGATGCAAATGAAGTGCATCTCAATAAACTTGAACGTCTTCAGAATATATGTATCAGATTCATCTTTGGGTTTAAAAAATTTGATCGCATATCACCTTACCGCAATCTTCTTTGTTGGCCCAGGATACGCCAGCGGCGCAATATACACATTTTGTCACTATTGTACAATATTCTCTCGAACCCAAACCTACCACAGTACCTAAAAAGCAAATTCACTTATTTATCCAATCATGGACTTCCACTCCGATCTGCTGAACGTACAACACTATCCATAATACAGAATTTCTCAGCTCTTCGTTCGAAGTACAATCAGCAAGATTATGGAATAGCCTTAGTCTGGATATTGCGTCGTCTAACTCACTTAGTATTTTCAAGAAAAAACTAAAGAAGGAATATTTATCCTTGAACACCTGATCCCGATTTCCTCTCCTGTCCTTACCATATCCTTTTTATTGCTATGAATTATAATTTTTTTTTTTTTTTAATAGTATTTAAGTGTTATACGTATTTTATTTGATTTCTTTTACTCTTTTTTATTTGCTGTTGTACATACACAATGTTGTCATACTTTGTAATCTGGTTGGTTGGAAGAAATTGCCTAATGGCAATAAGCCCGCCAGTGTACAATTATATTTGTTTATATTATGTACAAGAAGATGTATAAATAAATAAATATACTTTATTTATTTTCTTTATATATCTTTTTAAATATCGACATGATTTCTCAAGTTATTTGGCAATATTCAATTAGATTATTGGCATGACTTGTTTAATATGGAAGAAGTGCTAAGTTTTTTTATTTTAGATTTTTTTTTAGATTATGTAGATTTTTTTGTTTTAATCTTTATTCAAACTTGAGGAAGTCTGTAATTTGATAGAGGAATAAAAGAAATATTTTTTTACGCAATTATTTATAATATTGTAATTATGAGGTAAGTAAGACCATCAGTGAAACATTTTTGTTATTCTGAGAAGAGTTGGTGATAGTGGTCTGTATTCTGTAAGAAATTCTCATGTGGACTCACAAAATTTAGAACACACCCACTATACTAAGTATGTATGAACCTTCATAATAAACCAGTACATACCAATGAATCTAACCAATATCGAACTCAGAATATATTTTCTTGTCTTTTTAAGTAAATTATTTTTTCATACACTTTAGCCAATTCTTCAAAAGATCAACCCAGACAATATTGGTACAATATAAACAAATATAAAAGTATTTCCTAAGTGAATATAAGAGTACAGTAGAACTCCAACTATCCATACTTACTTTGAGTATGTCTAAACAGTTGACTCTTATTGAATATTTATGGAATCACAATAGTTACTACTGATTATGTTTATTTAAGTACTGTACTGAAAATGTAAACACCATTATTATTGTTTATTTTTTTTAAAAAAATACAGTACGTCAGTACCTACATTTTAACTCCATATTCTGTACAATTATTTTGTGTTTTTTTTTAAGAAATTACTATACTTATAGGTACATACCAATTTTCCATTATTATCAAATTACGTATTTGGATATTTTTATTTTTTGTGGATTATGTACGTGCAGATACATTTTTTCTTCTTTTTTGTCCTTGGTTGTATTCTATTGGTTCCAAATAGAACTAAACCAAGTACTTACTTTTATTTTTATTCATAAAATAACATGCATTTGTGTCTAATTATTGGTCGATGAAATAAATTGAGATAAATGTAAGCCAAATAAAATTCAACTATTGCATTGATTGATTTTCAAATAAAAATAATTTACCCATCCAGATATTAAACTTATCAAAGGATATGTCTAAAATCCTGTGTGTGAGGGTCCCTACACTATTTATTAATCCTACTGACTCCTGAACATTTATATTTGAGAAATTTTAAGTTATCTTCCTAGTGATATGTAACACATGAGATACAACTGTCGATGGCGATAGTATGCATAATTGAAGAATACGTACCAAACTATGAACACTTAAACACAAATTAATAAATATTTTAAGGTATTTTGTTTTCTATATAAAACATGTAGGTATGTATGTCAGGATAGGATAGTATGGAGGTCAGTCTGTTTTTCCTACCCAGAATATGAAAACAGCATGATGTATGTTTGTAGATTAAGAAGGTATCAAACTATTGAGTGAGATATTGTGTGGTGTTTCGGTTTTTTTTTATATATATTTAAAAACTTTGGAAATGTAGGCAGTTAAAACACATAAATTTATCATTAATAAATGTTTTTCTTAATAGAAAATGTTTGAGAAACTGTATTTTTTTGTAAAACTAAATTTGAGATTTTGTATTTGTCTATGTTTATACCAATTTACAAGGTTCTAGATTATATGGTTTATGAGATATGTGAAAAAATAAAGTAAAAATTCAAAAGTTGATAACCCCTGACGGAAACAAAAATTCAAAATTCTGAGTATAAAAGTTTTGTAAGCCTGTAACTATCGATATATTCTGAAGTTTTGGGCTCTGTAAATTGAGCGGATCAAAAGTAATAAGGGGGGAACCCCCCAAAAAACACATAATATTCTACTTCAAATTCTGAATTCATCCATATATACAAAATGTTCCTTCATACACGCGTCTTGGCGTAATATAGTTGATTAAGAGAATTAAATTCTCTCGGAACGAATCAACAGTTGGATAATATGTAGTTAAAATTATTGTATGCTGCATTTTTTATTAATAAATGTGGTATTTCTCTACTCAAAAATTATGACTGAACAATTTTTGTATAATGCCAATGACTGACATATGTAAATGGTAAAAAAAAATACTTGTTAAATTTGTTCTATTTTATTTCTTCAAACATTTTATTTTCAGTTTTTTGTATTCTCAAATGATTTTTATAAGGATAGCTAATTTTTTAATTAAAATGTTTTTATTTTTGTCATGCGATATTATATTGAATCTTCCGTGTTAAATTGTTTATATTGTTATTATCAAAATAATCAGAAAAATTGTTACTTTCTGTAAAAAAATATCAGTTTGTACTTCATAATACATGACATTACAAATGGTAAGATTTCTTCGAGTTGTTCAGAAAATCATTTATTGAAAATATTTTTCATTAGTCGAATACAATGATAATTATTGTTCAACTTTTTTTCTTTTTTTTTCAAATCTTACCTAGCAGTATATACATTTGATTACTTATAACATTTTATCACAATCATTATATAGGTAGGTATTTTATTTATTAGCAAATTAAAGGCAAAAATACCATCAAACCTTATTCCTCAAGGTTCAGACAGAGAAAACCAAAGGCTAAATTTTCTATCTTGAGCAACATTGTTTATATCAATATTTATATTCATTCTGTCTCATACATACTTGTCTTTAGTAATTCAATATAATATGCTTTCCCATCTTTCAAAATATCATTCACATGATCTTGCTATCATTTTCTTGACCAACTTCCACTTTTTGCTTACACCATTTCCCTATTTGAGTAAGGCAGATTGAACTGAATACTGCACTTTCCTTTTGATGGACAATATTTTGTCCTCATTTCATTCAAGCACTGTCAAACATGTTCTTCTGTTTATTTTGACTATTTTTTTCATAAAATACAATTTTGTGGCTTTGCCAACATTCATACAGTTTAATTATATACCTTTTAATCCAATCCTATCTTCAATTCTACTCCAATCTCCTTCTATTCCACTACAATCTTTTTCATTCCACTCCTATACATATTTGCTTCATTGTACATTTGTCATTATTTTGTCCAAATTATCTTGATATACCTATAAAGTACCTACTTATGATATTTAAAATAATCCGTAATACAATTGCATTAAAAATAATATTTTGTTGTGTATAGAATTCGCCCCTGGTAATAATTTGTAAGAAGCACTGTTGTGTGAGTGTGTATGTGTGTGTGTATAAGCTAGCGTGCGATAGTGTGAGCGGCCCCTACATAATATAGAAGCAAACAGCTCAGTATAATATTCTTTCGTTGCGAGATTATACATGGCAGGAAAATTTCCCAACCCAACCTTCCATGACGTTCTTTATCGACAACAAGACACAACATTTACTGACGTTTAAAATTACGTTTTAAAATATTTTTTCGTTGCCATAAATAACGTGTTTTTTCAAAAGGGAATATTCATACATGGTATTCTATTATATTTCAACAGAGACGACGCAGGAATACATGTTACCTTAGAAGAAATCCGTTTTATATTTTATTTATTCTCCACTTAAGATAAATATAATAATAAATATTCTCAACGGATTACTTCGCAAACTTGAGGCGAACTCACATTATAAGCTGTGTAATGTTATTCGGATTGTTTTGGTTTACAGATGTGAAGCTCTGACACTAGCCGTGAAATAATAAATATTTATTTGTTACAAATATTTTAAAATAACATTTTTTTTTTGCACTATTTTACAGCAAAAAGACTATTGCTCAGCTGTATGCCTGTGGAGACCCACAGTGAAAGTGATTTTCAGCAATGCCTTGGGAGGATCACAAAATATATATACACATTCATAAGAGTACAAAAATAAAATAAAACTATGTATAGGAAAAAAAGAGACAGTGAAAAAAAACAGTATAAATAAAAAAGCCATTCACTGCAATGGTTTGTTGCTACAGTTCTCCAGTGATGATGCCATACGAATGTATCGCGACAATTCATTCCAATATTTGGTTGATGTGAAATCCAAATGTTGAAATCCACCGAAGCATTGGATATATTTGATAAAAATTGTACTGAAGACCCAAGCACCTCAACCCTTATAAAACTACTTAGGTTGAGACTGGCTGGCCATGTACAAAGGATGCCAAACACGCAACTGCCCAAAAAAATTAATGGTTGGTCACCCTGGAGGTCGACGAAAGGTTGGAAGACTAAGATTAAGATGGAGGGACGACATACGGCGAGATGCACCACAACTGCGAGTCTCTAGCAAGAGAGCAGCAGCTGAGGAAAGAAGAAGTTCGAGGCAAAAGTTGTAGGAGGCGAAGCATCGATTTGAGCTGTAGCGCCATTGAAGAAAAAGTAGGTAATGTTAATCTTTTTCCCCTTCTTCGTTAAGTAGACCTGTTGGACCGTTATTCAAAAACTATGCCTCCTGAGATGACGAAGTCCAACTACCCTTCCATCTCTTGAGTGGACTTCCGGGTAGACGGCGACCAGAGGGGATTTCATTTGCTGCTATATAAGTCTTAAGTTTGTAATTAATATGCTTAAGTACACGTACTTTGCTGTCTTGCTTTGTATCAGGTTGCTTGGAAGAAATTATCTTGTGGCAATATGCAGACCCAAAGACTATAAATAAATTTGTAATTAATTAAAACTACAATCAAATAATACGTCCATACAACGTTGGTTCTAGTGGCTGAAATTATAGTCTGGTTTTATGTGTCCAAGGTTCACAGAAACGAGGTTCGCTTGCGAGCGGTTTCTCGTTTTTTTCTTCGTATGACGTCATTCGTCAGCATTCATGATTTCAGTATTGAAGTAGGTACCTAATTATTTTATATAATATACTTTTTGAAAAATAATACTCAATTTTAATTGTGTGAATTCAAACTATCATTTTTTTAACAGATTTTAATTATCTCAATAGAGACGAAGTTGGAATATTTATTGTAGGAGAACCGGGAAATCAAGGCACCTACAGGGCTTACGACCTGTCATCGGCTGGTTTACGTGATCACTTTATGCGCTTGCGCAACGTTCACCAATTATGCCTTTTAATGAGATCCCTATCAATTCAATTTTGAAAGTTCTATATATTGTAATACTGAAATTCTTTTCGCTTGAAAATAAGGAATTTTTACTATGAGATAATTAAAATCTGTTAAAAAATATCTTTGACTCCCGACAGGGAAAAAAATCCAATGTTTGCGCATATGCAATAATAAAAATATTCGATATCATTTTTTTCTTTCTTCTACATGAAAATTCACTTTGTTTTATAGCACGAATGAGTTGGTCACGTAGCGACCGCTTCTTCCGCAGAACGGATAAAGCCGATCGTATCGAATAACTCATTCGTGGTGAAAAGTGATTGTTATTTATCACAAAATTCCGAAAATACTTAATACTTAAGTGTTTTCATATTATTAATTTTCTCTGCTGTCTAGGAGATATGTAGTTTATTATTTTTTGTTCATCAACCGTCATGCCGTGTCCATTTTTGTTCATTAACCGTCATGCCATATCCCTTTTTGTTCATCAACCGTCATGCTATGTTCCTTTTTGTTCATCAATCGTCATGCCAATATCCCTTTTTGTTCATCAACCGTCGTGCCATGTCCCTTTTTGTTTATCAACCGTCATGCCATATCCCTTTTTGTTCATCAACCGTCGTGCCATGTCCCTTTTGTTCATCAACCGCCATGCCATGTCACTTTTAGGGTAAACAAAGAGAACCGAGCGTACAACACTTCAAAAACGAAAAAAAAAAACGTTTCACTCACATTCATGCGCTGTCTCAAACTTATTTTATGTAATTTCTAAAAATTATTTACATGGTCATGTCTGTCTTTCCATAGAATTGCCTCCATATCGCGTCGTCTTAGAATCTTCTTTCAGTATTTCGATATACCCAAACTACCTCCAGGGAATATTTTAATACTTATAACAATACAATAAAAATAAAAACAATACGTTTTACAATAAAATAAGAATATTTCCGAGGTGGAATATTTCCTTACTTCTTGTATAATTTACCGTGATACGTATAAGGTATGTGTATTGTATTTTTACTCTAAAAAAACTAGTTAGTTATGTACCTATGCATCTTATTTAATAAAATACATTTTATATGAAATAATATCCAGTCTTGGCGTATGCTTCTGAAACCTGGGTATTAACGAAGACAAGAGGGTTCTATTGCAGCATTCAAGAGAAGAATTATCAGAACAGTCTATGGTCCTGAAAGATACTGACGGTTGACGTCGTCGATACAACAGATCTATACGGAGAGCCCGATGTGAACAGTTCCATCAAGGTAGGACAGGACGCCTGAGATAGATTTGTCACAGCATAATCAGGATGGATGACGACAACGCAGTTAAACGTCTCACACTCTCCACACCACAACTACGAAAAAGACCACGAAGGCCCAAACTGCGATAGATGGACTCTGTCAGCGCTGATGTATCAATTCTGCGAATCAGAAACTGAAAAAAAAGGATTCAGAAAGTTAGGAATGGAGGAGACTACTGAATTCAGCCAAAGCCTATATATCCAGGGCTGTCGAGTTTTTGATAATGATAAAAAAACATACCTACCATCCATTGTCGTCCGTCGTTCTAACTGAAGTCCATGGATGTATATAAGGTAATCCATGCTGAAGTCAGATACATCCATGCTGAAGTCAGAAAGTAATGATTTTTTTGCACTTTGAATGAAATTGACACTCCGGAGCGATAGTATGTATAAATGTGAGTTATGTTTCAAGATTGCGTAGAGCTAAACAAGGAAGAGAATGCGAGTGACAGTTTGATACAGTATAGTTAAAAATGAATAATATACTAGTTGCATGTAACACATGAGGACATGAGATCCAACTGTCGATAGCGATAGTATGTATAGTTGAAGAATAAGTACCAAACTATATAAACCCATAAATACAAATTATTTAATATTTTAAGATATTTGGTTTTCTATACAACACATGTACCTAGGTATTTTTTTAAACATGTCTACGTAGCGGACACCAGCTATTAGGATTTGGGTCCATTTTACTCTTACGAAGAAGCGCACTACGTAGCGTTGGGAGGGGTTTGCAATCTAGAAAAGAGTTTATTAATTCGGATTTTTAAAAGGCCCGGGTTGTATATACGAAGGTGGAAACACAGAATTCGGAAGATCGTTCCACAGTCGGGCTGCTGTATTAATAAAGGAGTTCGAGAAGCGACTTGTTCGTACATATCGAAGGTCCACTGTGAATGGGTGCTGTGATTGAGTAAAGCGAGTGACTCTGTTGCGAGTGGGTGGAGGAGGGACCAAAGATGCAAGTTCTTCTGAGCAATTCCCGTGGTAGTATCTATAGAATAAACTTAAAATACCGACTTTGCGTCTGTGTTCTAGTGATTGCAATCCATCAGTCAGTGATGGATCATCAATCAGACGTATAGCACGCCTTTGGACAGCGTCGAGGGTATTCAGTAGGTATTGGGGGGCGCCACTCCAGAGGTGACTACCATATTCAATAATTGGACGTATTTGCGCTTTGTAGAGTATACACATCTGGGTCTTAGTAAAATATCTACGCGCTCTATATAGTACGCTCAATTTTTTGGAGGCGAGTTTCACCTTAGCTTCGATGGAACCCCTGTAGTGTAATTGATTCGTTATAGATACTCCAAGCAGGTCGATAGAGCTGCTGTTAGGTAGGGTGCTTCCGTTGAAAGACACTTGCAATTCATTGGGGTTTCTCTTCGCAGAAATTAGACAGGCTTGGGTTTTTGAGAAGTTAAATGAAACAAGATATGTATGTCAAGATAGGATAGTATGGAGGTCAGTCCTTTGATCCTACCCAGAATATGAAAACAGCATGATGGGATGTATGTATGTTTGGAGATTAGTATCAAACAATTAAGTCTTCTTAGATATTGTGTGTAGGCGACTGCCATACAAATTGTATGAAACAATGTCGTCACTAAATTAAATTTTTATAAAAAATGTTAAAAAAAATTTGAGACGTACTACTACAATATAAATATTTTTTATAGAAAATTAAATTATCTAGTTGGGGTGTTTCGACTTTTTTCGATATTTTTAAAAACTTTGGAAATATAGGCAGTTAAACAATGAGTTAAACACATAAATTTATCATAAAAAAATATTTTTCTTAATAAATTTTTTTTTACAATCTCTGGAATTTTTTTGAAAAAATCTATTTGAGATTTTGTATTTGTCTATACTCATACCAATTTTCAGCGTTTTAGCTTTTATGGTTTCTGAGATAAATGGAAAAATATTGAGATGTGCTAATACAATGTTAATATTTTTTATAGAAAATTAAATTATCTAGTTGGGATGTTTCGGCTTTTTTTGATATTTTTAAAAAAATTGGAAATATAGGCAGTTAAACTCATAAATTTAACTTAAAAAAATTTTTGAAAAACCCTATAATTTATTTAAAAAACCAATTTGAGATTTTGTATTTGTCTATGTTTATAACAATTTTTAGCGTTCAAGCTTTTGTGGTTTCTGAGATATATGGAAAAATAAAACAAAAATTCAAAATTTTGAGTATAAAAGTTTTGTAGGCCTATAACTGTTTATATATTCTGAGATTTTGGGCTCTGTAAATTGAGCGGATCAAAAGTTATAAGGGGGGGACACACACAAAACTCACATAAAATGTTCTACTCCGAATTCTGAGTAAATCCATGTACGAGAACATATATGCTACGAAGGCTCGAAGTTGGTGTTTTTAGCATGCAAAAAGTCCACTACGCCATACAAAATGTTCCTTCGTACACGCATCTTGGATTTAAACTGCCTCTTCCTTCAATAGAATTTCATTCTCTTGAACGAATCGACAGTTGGATTATGTAGTTACAAAGGTCAGAGCAAAAGAGACACGCAATACGTTTCATAATATATAACGTCAACTGATTGACGAATTGAATATATTGGCATTTTTTTACAGTGCCATTTATAGTGATCCAATAAGTATTAAGTATTAAAAGGTATTTTATTTTATTAAATTTCACCAAATCCTTCACGAGTATGGTTGGACTCTTAGTGGCAGTGGTATGAAATATGCATGTTGGTAGTTCTTGTTTTCGTCCGACGAGCAGCCGCTCCGGGGATGAACAGAACCCTTAGTTCTACAACGTTCCTTATGGAGTGGGGTAGGTGTCTGCGACTTTTCCTCCTCTGTTGCGTTATTTTGAAAATAAAAACCAAAGAATATTAGTGCAGCAGGCCAAGTCAGTAAAAAAGTCGAGATCCGACAACGTATCGCCGCTCTTCTCGCCATGTTTACGCCCGTGACGACAATTCGTAGTCACTAAGCGCTGTCGAGTTCGTAAATGCACTTATTAGTATTTGTCGCCGTTAGGCTGGCTTGCGGTACATTTTTGAATTATCATTTATGGCAATACACAATATTTTCCCCATGATTTGAATAAATGTCAAATTTGTTTACTTAAATTTGTTAAATAAATATAATATGGTCATATTTTTAAGCACGAAAGCAAGTTATAATACGATTAAATTAACTTCTTTTGTGTTTATTGAATGTTTTGAGAGTATTTTTAAAAATTATTTTTAATAATATTTCGATCAATTTGTCAAGTGTGATGACAGCAGCGTGTTATTTTTTTCCTAAAAACTACGCCGAATTTTCTTTTGCGATAAAATAGCTTACAAGAATACTTTCTCAAAATCAAAAATTATTTCAAATCTATACCTACGGAAAACATTTACGGACGCATAGAATTATAATGTTATAATCTAAGTACGGACGCATATTTCCAATAAATATATAACCATATAAAAATTTTGTTACGCGGTAATTAGCAATAAATGAATTACGCGGAATATTTGAAGGGTTTGAAGAATCTCTTAAATGGCGTCGTTTAACCCGTTTATATAATTATTCTCAAAATAAATATGAAATTCGGCATTGTTCGCGTAAAAAATGACATTTTATTCAACATGGCGGCGTTAGATCTTGTCTCTCGACTCGATGTCGACCATGTCGACCCAATCTCGCCGTCAAATAAGTGGGCGAGAACGATTCGACGCGTTATCTGCTTAGTGACTACCAAAACTGTCAAAATATCGATTAGTCGATATTTTGACAGTTAATCTCGACATTTATCGGTCGAGATCTACTTACAGACTTAGCCTGCAGATCAATTGAAATGATAGGTTAGACGACATCTCGGCGACATGACTTAAATAAACTTGGCCGAACAGTACGCAGTACGCATGCGTAGTCTGCGCATTAGACAATTTGAGTTCAAATTATTATCTACGGTGCACTTATACTTTGTAGATTTTATTGCAGAATATGAAATTATGTTCAAATGGCCTTAATTCTAAAATTTTAGTACAAAATAGTTACTGAATAGGACGTAGTATCGGTCTAGGATATTTGGCTGCGACCACTAGGTTGCGACAGAAACTTGAGTGCGAGCCCACACTTGGTCGCGACTTATTTTATTCAAAAAACTGATAGATGGCGCTTTAACACAATATATAATGCAACTCGCTCACGCGCAATGATAGTGACAGTCGCAATTATATATACATATAAGCCTAACCAAAATTATGGTTAGAATAGGTTGGTTAAATAAATAAAAATATTATAGATAAAAAATCTCATCTAAAATCAGCCTTTATACAAGCTTTATACTGTGTCGTTAATAAATTGTTATGTCTCTCATCTAAAATCAGCCTTTATACTGTGACGTAATTTTGGCAATCGCTGGCTCTTGGTCTAATATATTTTAAATTCAATAGGGACTTTATAGCATGTTCTCTGATTTCGTCTTGTTATTTTTGTCTGTTGACAACAAAATGGTATTTTTATATCTGTGATATTTGTGTTTATTTAATAAAAGGATCTATACAAGACACATTTTCCTTTATAACTCTATTTTTTTATTTGCATTTTATATTAGATATATAGATCAATTTACGGAGGCATTCTTAAATCTAAAGTAATAAAGCAATCAAAATGTTAGTGTGTGTGTGTATGTGTGTGTGTGTTTGTCTCACGCCTTCTGAATAACCAAGAGCATCTAAAAATCTAATTTATGTGCGAACATGTACCAGTATACCTGATGCAGTGTCACGCTAAAAATAATGCGATAAAAATGCTGAATTTTAAAGATATTTCAATAATTATTTTTTTTCATACAAAATTTTCCAAGTCATATCTGTCAAAAAAGTGTACATTTTGCACGCAAATATCTGTTAGTTTAAAAGTTAGAAGTACGTATTTATACGAAAAAAGTATATTTTCAAGTATAACTTAGCGTTTAAGTGAAAAACATGGTGAATATTTTGTATAATTACAATGTTTAACTTATTTTTAAAGTAAGCGTTTTGTACATAAACGCCGCCATTTTAATATTTTTTCATACAATATTTCATTTTCCTACCGAATGAATATGTTCTTGAAAATAATAAACCTTTGAAATAAATGAAATTATGAAATAATAAAATGAAACACAAGACATTACAGCAAGTTTTAAGACGTATATTGTAAAAGTCTGTTAATTATTAGTAAAGATATAGGCATAATAAAATTGCATAATTTGTATATAATAGTTGATATTTCGGACAATTTTCATTTTTATGGCATCGAACAAACCAATGTAGGTACCTACATATTATTCAAAAAATGTCTACAAACAATTTGATATTTTTTACATGTTCTATGGTTACTATGGTTACGGACACATTCTGATATTCAAATAAAATTTGTTATAAATCGAAATCGAATTAATTTAGAACATCATTGTAGGTAGGTACCTACATACCTAATACTACTTAAAAACCAACAATATACTAATTTCGTATAGGAAAATTATTAAACTATCTAAGGTTAACTACAATACACATGTCATTCAATCTACAAACTATTTCCTATAGTGAAATTCTTCTTTTATTTAAGTAGACCTTTGGGTGATTTTTTATACAAGCTATTTCTTGGAGTTTAATTCTTCTTCCTCTTCTTTTGTGAAGTCATTTGGGACAGTTCATAAATAAACTATTTCCTATAGTCTAATTCATCTTCTTTTATGTAGCCCTTTGGGTGAGTTTTTATACAAACTTATTCCTATTATCTAATTCTTTTTCTTCTTATTTTATGTAGACCTCTGGGCCAGTTTTGATACCAACTATTTCTTTTAACGTAATTCTTCTTTTTCTAATTTTACGTAGACCTTTGTTGAATTTTGTATAAACTAACTTTCTATAGTCTAATTTTTCCTCTTTTATGTAGACCAAGGGAGAGTTTTCATACAAACTTTTCCTTTAGTCTAATTCTTCTTTATCTTCTTTTATGTTGACCTTTGCGTTAATTTTTATACAATCTATTTCCTGACGTATAATTATTCTTCTAATATGTAGACCTTTGGGTCAGTTTTTATATTAACTACTTTCTATAGTCTAATTCTTCTTTTTCTTATTTTTTGTAGATCTTTTGGTTAGTTTTTATGCAAACTATTTCCTTTAGTCTAATTCTTCGTTTTCTTATATAATGTAGACGTTGGGTGAATTTTATATAAAATATTTCCTATAGTTCAAGTCATCTTCTTCTTCTTTTATGAAGACCATTTGGTCAGTTTTTTTATATAATACATTTACTATTGTGTAATTCTTCTATTGCATCTTTTATGTAGACCATTGGGTCAGTTTTTATTACAAACTATTTGTTATAGTCTTATACTTATTCTTTTTTTTCATTTAGTCTTTTGGGTTAGTTTTAAGTCTTATAGTCTATTGTATAGAAATATTATAAACAACATGCACATTTGACGAAAATACATAAAACGAATGGGATGTGACCATCACTAGAATCTTCTCAATACTTTTTTTCAATCGAAATTTACACCATTTATTATATCATCATATATTGCTTAATTTTCAATAACTACATATTTGATTTTGATGACAATATAATAAAAAATCGGGGTTGTGGCCATTACTGGACTCTTCACAACGTTTATATTCAAATTAAAAACTATTTAAGTCTTCTTCTGTAATGTAGATCAGTTTTATTGTGCAAAAATATAATAATCTATAGGTATGCACACTTGACGAAAAATATAAAAACGAATGGGATGTGACCAACACTAGAATCTTTTCAGTATTTTTGTTTATTTAATTTTTAAGCCATTTCCCATCATCCAAAATTACTAAATATTTAAAACACATTTGCGTTCGATGACAATATATAAAAAATAGGGGTTGTGGCCAAATCCAAACTCTTTACAATGTTGTCTCTTTATAATCAGTCATATTTAAAACCATTTACCATAGTCCATGCGTGCAGAAATTGTATGTACCTACTTATATATAAAAACAAATGGGTTGTGGCCATCACTTGAACATTTTACATCGCTTAAACTCAATTAAATTTCAAACTACTTTTCATACTACGAATTAGCAAATATTTTTTGTGACAATATTATATAAAAGATTGCTTATTCCTTCACTAATTTACATTCTTGGCCAACGGCGGGACATAAAAGCTAGTACTTTATAATTCTATGGTTGAGAAGTTAAATAACGTGTTTTCTATCATTTGATTCGCGTTCTGTATATTTATTATAAGATCATGCTTTGTTCCAATTTTACTAACAAAACTTTTCATTGACTCCTCCAACCCTTCGTTATTCAGTTAATATTTAAAAAAAAAAATTCCGTTGGTTCTCAATTTTCTTTCTACGAAAATACATAATTCCCGCATGCATACCTCGCAGTGTAGTAAACCTTGGGTATGGCTCCGGTGCTGGGTGTATAGAACAGAGAGCAGCGATTTGAGTGCACAGTCCGTTCGCCGGTCCCTTCTCCCCTCACCCCGCAACCGTCCCCCTCCCACCCTCATCAAGCTGTATGGTTTCCCCACCCTCCGTGAATAGCGTCCGCCCACTCCCCCCGCCGCCCACTTTCGAAGTCCCCTTTCGAACTGTTTTTATGTTGCCTTCCCCTCCCCTCCCGTCTCCCCTTCATGCCCCCCCCCCCCCCTCCTCTCCCTAGGCTCCATAACCCCTGTCATAGTCATTCGTCGGTGAGCTGTTACCACAGATGAGATTCTCAAACCATTTCACATTGTTATTTAAGTTTTATTAACGTATCTACCTAACGTTTAAATTTTTCTTTTACTTTTTGATTCAGTCTCCTCTGATTTATTAGTCCAGATGGGAATACCAATTAAAATATCATTGGAAATCATAAGTCATATTGCATTTAAATCAAATTTTATGTATGTTTGTCTTACCGTAGAGGTGGCATGACATTTCATCACTTAGTAGTTTTCGGAAAACAATTCGAGTCAGTCACGTGGGTTCGCAGATCGCAAATTTGTGTCTTTTTGCTTGGTTGATATGCATGTATATGCAAACCCACACATATGTGTAAACGCAGCTCACGTGAAATTCTTAAGTTATTTGCTATATAAAATATAAAATCCTCTATTAAAACATCTCCAGAGGAAGCCAGGCTCATCATATTGTGGTGATAAAAATCCCCAGATTGTCTTTATCGAATCCCATGAGGGCCTCCCGCCGGGTTACAGACTGCACTGGCGCACCTGAAAATCAATAAACATATTATTAGGAGTGGGTGTCGGTAGTTCCAATGACATCATGAGGACCTAACCGTAGCCTAAGATATACGTTCTATTGAAGGCCACGGACCTAACAGACAACCTCTGGCTCTCGTGTGAATGCGGCTTGCCGCAGACCATAGACCACCTTTAAGAATAATAATAATAATAAATTTGGATTATTTTTATAGCGCCGTTTTTGTGATAACCTCACCTCAAGGGCGCTTTGAATATATTAGGGGTTATTGTAAGACTCGCGGAAGAAGTGAGTTTTTAGGTGTTTCCTGAATAGTGCTAAGTTGTCGATTTGCCTCAGTTCAGGTGGTAGTTTATTCCACGAGGCTGGTCCGGCCACAGCAAAAGCACGATCACCGAAAGATGAAGTGTTGACTCTATTTATTTCAGTCAACTTGCCAATCACGGATGTGGTGGCTGACCGAAGTGTTTGTTGTCGCTCGTTTACGGTGAGAGGGATGCAGAAGTCTGAAAGATACGTGGGAGCCATGCCATGGATCGCTTTGAAAGTCAACAAACATAATTTGTACTTGATTCTCTCTGGCACTTTAAGCCAGTGAAGATTTCGTAGATGGTGGGATATGTGTGAGAGTTTCGCGGCTCCGGTGATTAGCCTAGCAGCAGCGTTGAAGACGGATTGAAGTTTGTTTAGCTCCAGCTTTGGAAGGTTTGCGTAGATACCATTGCAGTAGTCCAGGCGGGAAATAACGAATGCGTTTACTAGAGATGCCTGCAATGCTGCAGCAACGTAGCAGTCGACTTTGCCAAACATTAGTCGAGAAATGTCTAATTGCTGTTGACACGAGAGAAGAAGATACATCTGTTTTTTTTTCAGAACAGAAGAAAGCTTCGTTAAATATATAAATTTTGGTAATATACTATACGGTTGCATACATATACAATAGGTACAAACCCACATAAACTACGATGTTATGTATCTATCGAAAATACGAATGGACAATGAATATTTATCAAAAATAACCTATATTAACAAACATATTTACTAACCCTAGAAACGTAGATATATTATAAATAAAATAAAAAATACTTGGTTTTCATTCTATAAAATTAAATTAATTAACGATGCATTTTGTGTAAGGCACATCGCCAGAATAACAAAACTTTTTATTACAAATACCAAAAATTATATATAACAAAATAAATTGGGTTGGTTTGTAACTTTAGAAACATTTTTAACTTAAAATTACTTAAAAATATATATTTCGCTTTCACCCAATCAATAATGCAATATGACATTGTTGCATGGGGGGCGTATAAAACATACATGTTGCATGTATATTATAATTCTATGGTTGCATCTAGACTCTAGAAATTGCACAAAGATTGGTTATAAAATTTTTAATAAAAAAAAAACGTTTGACTACCCAATTTTCAAGTGTCGTCATTCTAAAATATTTAAAAAATGTGCTATTTCAAATACATAAAGACATAGGAAAGTCACGTCATGCATGTCACAATTGTACACGTTGAGTTGAGAAATCAATAAGGTATAAAAAAGTGTAAATATATAAAAAAAGTACAAGAGTTTAATATATAAGCTCTTATAAACATAAAAATAACATAATATAAAAAGAATTATTTAAACATTACGAACGCTTTTTCTTTGATCATAAAAGAAAAGTTTTTTCTTTCATTATTCAGTATCTGTGCTTTTCAAGTGTCAAGGGATGACAAAAGTTGTAATATTGTATATCGTATCATAGTTAGAAAGTAAATAGGTACGTAAACAGTGATCGATCGCTCGACCCACACATTTAGAATGCTATGCTAAACGGAGAACTGTTTCGTAAGCTGCGCGCGCTACATGCGACCATCGGCTCAACACTAGCGGGACCGAAATAGCTCGAAGATACATCGCAAGCACACAATCGATATTTGTATCGATTCTATATAATATTAACTATTTGCCATTCTCTCTGATTGAAACTAATGATTTTCAGAAAATAAAAAGAAATAACGTAAATCATAATTAATGTTTTTCCAAATATATTTTTGATGTGTCTAATATTATTGAAACGGAATAATCTCAAGATTTCCTCGACGAGAATAGGTGCCGGAGACTCAAAGCGTACAATGTGGTGAAAAATCCGCAAAAAAGTTTATTTTCCGCTGTTTTTAAAGACAAAAATCACAAATATCATCCTTCATTACCTGTTAAAAGATATTATATGCAGAAGACAACATCGAGTGTATTTCGGGTGAACTAAAAATCAGGGTTGTTTTATTTATAATTTTATACTTACCAAAATATATATTGTCGAGTTTGTATACATACACTAAAAAATACCAAATTTATTTTTTTTATTTCAGTACTTACTTACTTCAATTTCATTAAAAATATAACTCTTTGGCATTCAATTGAATTACATTAGGAAATTCATCTAGAAGATGATTTTTTGGGAGAACAAAGGAAGAAACGGATGTGATAGGGATAAGTATAAACTGTAAAAGAGAAAGGGTTTACACGAGGGCAGATAGTGTGTGGAAAAAGGATCGAAAAGGGATGTACAAATGATTAAAAAGGTAAGTACAATGAACAGTGAGTGAATTCATGTTAAGGAACAAAACTTGATTATGGGATCTTAATTTGTTGAAAAAAAAATATTTTTCGTTCATACTCTTAAGAATATCAACATAATTCAACAACAATATGACATGGTGGTGACCATCAAAATAAAGTCAAAAAGTCGTAAAAAAATTATGTAGTTTGATATTTTTATATTAAATCATAATTCTTACAAGTATGTAGGTAATCGAAAAAAACTTCTCTACTATAGATTGCAAATGTTTTTTTTTTTTTGGTGTACGTGATTTTTTCTAGTATTTTCTTAAAATATCAACAATCTAATTTTGTTTATAAGATTTTTTTAATTACTATCGATATTATTATTCGACATTTATTTTAACTTCTCTATCGATTGTTATTGCGCACATTCGCTTGGCACAGTCATACCGCTAGAAGGACGCCCCGTTCCACGGTTTAATATTTGTTATTAAAAATAGTTATATGTATTGCATAGAATATATTTATATCATAATGTTACTTAGATGGAAAGTAACACGCACAACCAACAAACCATACATACAACTTGCTATCTCAACTTTATGAGTCGAACGTTGATAACATTTGACATGAACGATTTTATTATTATTTCGAGCGAATTTCTAAAGATGTCAGGCGTATTTTCTTCGTTACATCACTCAAATAATTCTCATTGCATTGCATTTTATACCTACATATTCACCAACTCGTAATATTGTTTATATTATTATATATAATACCACTCTTGTTTATTTTAATATCATCTATTATAATTATTATGATGTGTTATAATGACCAAGTATTATATTTCACTTTTAAACTTTTCTACGGACAATTCTTTGTAGAACTCCATTTCAAATTATAAATAAATTTGGTATGGTAAAATAAAACTAATATTAAATAATATTAAATATTTATTGATTCCTTAGATATAATGTGTCAAAATAACAAATTCTATAATAATATAAGACAGTATTCAATTATGTTACGTATTGCTATAGAATAAAACAAATCTATTAAGTATGTAAAAGTAATAATTCATTAATTTGTGTAAAATAATATACAAAAGCAATTATATTTCTTACTACTTACCAGGGCTAAATAATAATTAAGTAGGTACTATTTTTTCAAAATAACTAGTAAAGAAAGGAGGTTATTGAAGGGTCTACTTCATCACTATTATCTTCTCAGACTCAATTTGAGTGTTCGTAGTTCAAATAATAATATATTGTACTTATTCTTATGCTGTTTTGGTTAATCGATCTGACGAAACTCGAGGATGAGAGGCAAGATAGGGAATGGTAAACGCTTTAACGATTTTTTAAACATTAGCCCAAGGCACCATAACAATTCACCATTCTGGTGAAATTTGCAGAAGTGCGACATGGGTACCATTGAAAGCCAATCGCGTTAGCGACTTAAAAAAATGCATCTGAACATCTGTGTAAGTTTATTAACTATGGAGTTCGGTCATGATATGATAGTTTCAAACATTAAAAATAGACTTCGTTTAATTGAGCCATCTAAAAAACTATATTTAATATACTTAAATAAGATAGAAAATCACTTATTCTTATTATTCCGGTGCCAGGAACTCTCGATGTTAGGGATAACCCTGGCGAAATTCTCCCTATCCTTTGTCGCTTGGAATATCGCCTCCACAGTTATGAAGATGTCCACTCCCGAATGTTGATGTGCAGCCAGGATGTTGATGTGCATCCAGGACATTGGTGTTCTTCCAGCCCCTTGGCGACTGTCTATCTTTCCTTTGAATGTTATGGCCCTTGTACATACCTTGGGTATTGTAAGCAAAGCAAAATTAGAGCGTAATACCTATATATCAAAGAAAAAAAAACTGGAGAACAGAACGCTCATCAAAGATAAACACGAGCGCACTTAATGATTTCCTAACAAGAGCAAGGTACAGGGATCACATAAACCAATCTCTACAAGACACGGAACTGAATGTAACTGAAAATCAAACAGTGGATGACAAATGGAAAAGAAATATCAGAATATCATCAAAGGTGCGGCGAATGACATCCTTGGTGTGGAACGAAGGCAAAAAAGATCTCCATGGTTTTATAAAGAATGTACGGAAGTAACCAAAAGGAAAAATGAGGCATATTTGGCAATGCAACAAAGAAAGACAAGAGGTGCTGAAGAGGAGTACAAAAAAGAAATAGGCAAGAAAAACGAATCCAGAGACAAAAGAAGAGGCAGTACGAAAAACAACAACTGCAAGAACTAGAGACATTGAGGTCGCAAAACGAAAGCAGAAAATACTACAAGAGTATAAACCAGCAGAGGACGAGTTTCAAACCTTGAATTACAGCATGCACAAATAAAGAGGAGGAAATATTGAATGACAAAACGGATATACTAAAGCGCTGGGCGCAACATTTTGATGAATTGCTAAACACAAGCCATGACGATATTCGGAACAATATTGATCTTAATACTGATTACATAATAAACAACAGCAATGGTCTAACAAACCACCCCACAATAGACGAAGTGTGACACAGCAAGAGGTGCCTGAAAAACATAAATCTCCAGGTCATGATGGTATTCCAGGAGAACTGAACAAGTATGGCGGCAGTGGTGTAATCAGATGATTTGTCAACTTATTAACCAAGTATGGGAATTAGAAACAATGGCACAAGATTAGAATACAGAAATCATATACCCATTGCATAAAAATGGAGATGATATGGATTGCACCAATTACAGAGGAATAACTTTACTGGACGCTGCATATAAGGTTTTTCGAATGTACTCTTTGTTCGACTGCTTTCAGTTATTGAGGATATAGTGGGACATTATCAGTGCGGATTTATGATTGACAAGATCAACAATTGATCAGATTTTCAATCTGATAATGATCTTGGAGAAAACCTTAGAATTTAATATAGTTTTCTGTAGCTGTCAACATATAAACATAGAAAACACCGGATGACTTTTCCTGTAGCTGTTAACACATAAACATATGTAGAAGACACCTGACGACTTTTCCCACAGTGATGATGATGATACCTTGGGCATACTGATGTACACAAATATGCAAATCTGTGATAAAAAATATTTTTCGTGAAGAAAAGGTAAAATTTAGACTTTTTTTCAAATATCTCGAATAGTAATTAAAATAGTAAAAAACTCAGTTGGTAGATCATATTCTCTTTGGGTTGAAATAAAAATCTACTTCATAGGCCTTGCAGTTTTTTTAACAGAATAGGATGCTAATATAAAAAAATATATACGGAAGTGAAGGTGAAATTTATTACTATAAAATATTAACAACTTAAGAATAAAAATACCATTGTTCAATGGCTGCGACTGTTAGCTCATGTTTCTTCCATCTGAGACAGCTTAAAGGTATCCGCCAAAGTTTTCCCAAAAATGAGGAAAAGACACTTATGTATATAAACGCATTTGTTAAGTTGGGCAATGCATTAGATGTTTTCAAAAGAAGAGTCCTTCGCCGAATATGTGGTCCTGTGAAGGAAGGAGATGAATGGAACATAAAGAAAAATGAAGAACTGTACAAAATTTATGAAGCCCCAAAGATCTCAACCCATATGTCGAAATATGATCTAAATACTTCAGAATCCTCTGTATCAACTGGTAGTAGGTATGCTTGATTTTTATATTAAACTGAAATTATAACTTCTTGAATAAAATAATATAATACATAACTTGTGATTTGGTACTTATCCTCCTGGGGAAAGGAAAACCTATCCGCAAAGCATGTAGAGGTATATCATAAATAAATGTGTAAGGTAGGTATTATTTTATTTTTCATTCCATAACTTAAAACGATTGAAAGGTTTAAGTTTTCGAAATCGTGTTAAAGCTGCCAATCCTGAACTTTATTAGAACATCTTTTCATTTCTTGTGAAACCTTACTTTTAAACTTTATAGCTGGGATTTTTCTGCTTTTTAGCTGAGAACGTTGATGTAACATATTTGCATGCGATATTACCAACATGCTTATAAAAGTATAACAAAAAAGGTTTAGTATTTCACACTCCGCGAAATAGCCTCGTACACAATGTCTTGAATTTTCGCGGTTTACGGTTATTGGCCGTATGTACCTACATAGGCTGTTTCAGCGCTTCACACCAATTTCTTTACACAACAAAATGTTTCATACGATACAAATTTTATTAATTCGCGGTGTTCTTATTTATTTATTTATTTATTGTATAGCCCAGTTGTGAGCATCTAGCGAATTACAATCATCATTTTTTCCTCGATGATCTCAAAATAAATTTAAATGAAGAATTTCCACAACGTGTTCTAAACTTACGTCATTTTGTATGGTGGCCTATGTAAAATTAATAAATCATTATGTAAAGGTTGATTTTTTTTGTAAAAGGATAATATCACAGTATGTAACTGCGATTGGATAATTTGAACCCTGAGTAGATAACAGAGATAACTTAAGATAACTTTAGGAGATAACAGCCTTCAAACTGATGAAAATTGTTATTTTAATATGTCAGAATGAAGCCTTATAGTATAAAGCGTGATTTTTTTATATATTTGCTACGGAAAATTATAAAAAGAAGAAGAATTGATTATGTGACAAAAAAATAATGTGTAAGGATCGCACTAATGTGAAATCTATGTGTGGCATTTAACTTGAATAAATTTTTGTACAATATTTAGATTATGAATATTACCCTTCACATATAGCCTACTTATGCTAGAAAAATTCCGATTTGACCTGAATTTCCCCTTTACGACCATTTTACAACCTACCATAGGATTAGTGGGCCACCGTGTACTAAAATCTTGACATAAATGTATATAATGCATCATATCCTACATCTCACGATGCAAGGTAAGATCATTGCTACAAGACACAAGAAAATGGCCAAAATCCAACATCGTATTAGTCTACGAAGAATCTTCGCCGATGGATTGACATGTACACTATGTCATTGTACAAATCAATTGAACAGTAAATACATAAATCATAAATAAGGTTGTACACGGATACCGCACTCAATAAGAATTAAATTCATATTAATTCGAATTTATCAAAAGGGCCATTTAATTTCTATAATGTCAACCTCTTGGGCAGTAGCCCACTTTCTGATGTATTGACTGCTTGTAACAAAAACTCTTTATATAGATGCATAGCGTAAACTTGTACCTATATTGTTTATATTTGTGAACCTATTTGATTTTGAATCAAAGTATTAACAAATATAACCCTTCTCCCATTCTTTTTCTTCCCTTTCTTTCTCGTCACAAGCAAACATACAATTCTAATTCAATGATCACCATATGTGGACAAAATGTAATTGGCCTATTTTTTCGTTCATTCCTGAAGGTCGTGTCCATCTTCGAAAGCCAATGTTGCCCCCTCGATAAAACTTCTCCAAACGCTTCTGAGAGCTATTCTTTTTATCTGGTCACTCCACCAAGAAGGGGATCGCCGTCTTTCCATTTTTTCAACAATTAATTATATTTTAGGCCCCCCTCTCGCTATTATAATAAAGTGCATTCAACCTTATAAATACTTTCGAGTTTTTGTGTTGGTCAGCTTGCATAGTTGACAATCTTAAAACTATCAGCTACAAATTATACCTTCATTTTCCAATGCAGACTGGAGAATATTTCATGGCCTTGAATCCCTCGAGAAACGAAGAACCGATAATGGCTCTCTCCGGTCTCAATCCTGCAGATAGGTTTGCAGAAGAAGTCTACATCTCGATGTCTACTTCGCTCTATCTTCAGCAGCCCTCTTCAGCTCAACATATGTGGCGCAGTTCATGTCCTCGCATATCTGGATCAAATATTCCCGTCGTGGACGCCCCCTGTGGTTTGTCCCCTGAACCATTCCCTCCATTAGGTCATGTAGGAGACCCTCGTGGCGCAGGATGACCTATCACTTCTATAACTGTTTTCATGCTTCCCAAATAATATGCCTGGTTGAATAATCAGACACTCAAAATTATTTCATTTTCCAGACTGTTATAATGTTGAATTAATCCATGCTTTCTACGCATTCGTAAGCAGTATAATACAAGGTTTTCTGATATTGATATATTCAATAACACATATCCGCAATATCGCAGGAGTATATCGGCAATGACGCAGTGACATAAGGCATAGAATACTAAACTTCTTTATTCCTTCCCACTCCCCCCAATTCCAAACTTACATATTTACATATTTTTTGGTAATTTTATTTTTATATTACGCATATTGTAATTTATGATGATGAGGGAACTAGTTTTGCAAATATTTTAAATATATGTCTTTTGTAATTTGCAAATTGCTGTAGGTATGATTTCCCTTAAACTGAATAAAATTACTTTACAAACGAGAGCTTGCTCTCTGGTAAATGTTATAAAATGTGTTTTTTTCTTACTGTGCATCTTTTATGTACTTATATATGTACTTTTATATAAATGAAGGAAGGGACTATGGGGATGGAAGGAAAAAAATACGGAATTATAATTAGCGAATCTAGACATGAATGTTAAATAATAATAACGAAACATACCGATCAACCATTTTTATAGATTTGGAGGTAAATAATTAACCAGGCAGGACAACGTCTACCGGGTTTAACTAGTCTATTATAAATTCAATAAAATAAAATCCTTATACAACAAGTAGGTACGACACTGCACACAACAAACAGCACAAAATGTGTTAGTGCTATTTCCGATCCCTGTCTGCCCTTAAATTATCATGGCGCATGAAAAACATACAATTAATACACAAATTAAAATTTCCTTATTTGTTATATATGATATAAAAAATAATAAAATTAAATAAAATGGAACCCAAGAGAATCGTTTTGCAGTTTAATAATGTAATCGTAAAAAAATATATATGGTATTATTGTAGAGGCCGATTCTCATTACTCTTATGCAAGTTATAAGTTAAAATAATATAACAATATAAAATCCCCACGACTTGCGCAAACTGTGTTGTGTAGTTGTTGTGGAGCGCTAACCAGTAACCGGTCCAGTCAAGTCCCTCATACGTATTGTATGGTATTGTATAACTCAGATAGACTCAGATAATATTATTCCACACACCGCACCGCACCGCACCGAGCCGTTCACTGCCGTAGCACCAGGGTCGCAATTACAGTTTTCGGCGCCTGGTGCACTCACTTGAAAAAGCGCCCCCTCGAAAATTGATCGGCCGTCGATATTTTCCTATCCTAACCTTACTCTAAATCAGTCGTAATCAACATTTTCCTAACCAAACCTAAGATAACCTCGAAAATCATTCGATCATCAATTTATTCCAGATTACAATAATAATGAACTACCACAGAGTTACCGTCAAATCCAACCTTATTATTCCAGATTGTTTATATAACTTGTATTCTAAATTTAAATTTGATACTATCATAAAGCACGATGATAATTTATTTATTTATTTCTCCGTTGAAAAATTATTACAGGAACTCATAATTGTTGAACATTATATATACATTATATGTAATTGTTGGTATATAACTCCAATTAATCATTGTCCATTTAACTAGGAATAATTCCTATTTTAAGTCAGGAAATTTAATCACAAATTTAGTAACACGTTTTCACAGTGTTTTCTATGGTCGTATAATTTATTTTCCATCGCAATACAGTTTTATTTGTGTATCTACTTTTTAAAGCAAAAATGTTTTATTGTATTCGACTGGTTACAAAGCGACTAATTATATAACTAATTCGTGGTTCAAAAAAAGTAAATTGTATTAAATAAAATTGTTTAATGTGCTACAAAATTAATTAAGACTAGTTGCATGTAACACATGAGATCCAACTGTCGATAGCGATAGTATGTATAGTTGAAGAATATGTACCAAACTATAAACCCATAGATACAAATTATTGAATATTTTCAGATATTTTGTTTTCTATACAACATATGTAGGTATGTATGTCAAGATAGGATAGTATGGAGGAAGATCCTTTTTCCTACCCAGAATATGCAAATAGCATGATGGTATGTATGTATGTTTGGAGATGAAGTATCAAACTATTAAGTCTTCTTACATATTGTGTATAGGCGACTGCCATACAAAATGTATGAAGCGATGTCGTCACTAAATTCAATTTTAAAAAAATTGAGATCTTCTACTACAATTTTAATATTTTTTATAGAAAATTAAATTATCTAGTTGGGGTGTTTCGGCTTTTTTCGATAATTGTAAAAGTTTTGGAAATATAGGCAGTTAAACTCATAAATTTATCATAAAAAAAATATTTTTCTTAATAAAAAATGTTTGAGAAACCCTGGAATTTTTTTGAAAAAACTAATTTGAGATTTTGTATTTGTCTATGTTTGTACCAATTTTCAGCGTTCTAGCGTTTATGGTTTCTGAGATATATGGAAAAATAAAATAAAAATTCAAAAGTTGATAACCCCTGACTGAAACAAAAATTCAAAATTCCGAGTATAAAAGTTTTGTAGGCCTGTAACTGTTTATATATTCTGAAATTTTAGGCTCTGTAAATTGAGCGGATCAAAAGTTATAAGGGGGGGGGACACACACACAGACACACAGACACACACACACACACACACACACACAGACACACGAAATGTTCTACTCCGAATTCTGAGTAAATCCGTGTACGGAACATATATGCTGCGAAGCCTCTAAGTTGGTGTTTTTTGACTTCAAAGTTGGAAAAGCCGTGAAAAAAGTAGACCTCTCCATACAATTCTCGCGTATTCTGGCTTGATACATTGTCGATATGTTAAGAGAACAAAGTTCTCCTGAACAAATCGACAGTTGGAATATACTAACAAAGAAAAAACACTTAAGAACATATCGGATTGTTATGAAAGCATAAAATAATGGTAGTAATTGTATTCAAATTTATTTTATAAAAATATTGATAAATCTTTTGTTTTTATTCTTTCTTATCTTATTTGCTGCCATACATTTTTCTGGGCATAACTCAACTGTATCATTAATTTGAGCCTATGGTGAGTACGGCTCTGCGTGTCTCTGCAGTTTGGGAAATTGGAGAGAACACTAGCGACACACGGCGAAATACATTGTAGTTTTTGTTTAATCGTAAAAATATCCGTAGGCTTATTTCCCTCCAGGAAACGGATGCAGAGTTGCTAAGGTGTGGTGTGAGTCTCGGCTAAGCCGGGATCCTTTTATTTACGGTAATTTTCAGAGCTATTAGTTACTCAATCTAAGTTACATTTTCACTGTTTCAGCAATAACTATACTGTGCTAGTGATCGATAATTTAGCCGCGCGACCGGATAATAAGGAATGCATACGACTTAGGAACTCACGCACACGCACGTTTTCTTTTTTATTAAGTGCCCTATTATTTATTTATTTATTTCATATCAGAAAGCTACAGCTTTAAGTTATGTATTTTACATTATTTGTATGAAAGTTGAGCCAAAAATGCTTTCTTCTCTATTGAAAAATATCATAAAAGAATACACGATAAAACAAAATTGAAAAAGACACATAAAAATTAAAATATACACATACCTATACCTACAGTTGACAAGTATGTTTCAGGGTGAGGAGGAGGGATCTTTAGTAAATGAAGAGGGGATAGTTGGATTGTATGTTAGAGTTTAAGAACATCTTTATATGTATTTTGAAAATGTTGTAAAGTGTCATGAAAAATATCTGTTTGTTTGAAATATGATATTATTATCTCGCTGAATTTTAAACATAGGTAAAAATTTTTTTAACTTTTCTACGGACAATTCTTGGTAGAACTCCATTTCAAATAATAAATAAATTTGGAATGGTAAAATAAAACCAAAGTTTTCAGTTCTACTAATTTAATGACACTGACTAGTTTCGGTCATACACTTTGAAAATGGTCACTGGATGACCGAAACTAGTCAGTGTCATTAAATTAGTAGAACTGAAAACTTTGGTTTTATTTTACCATTCCAAATTTATTTATTATAGGTAAAAATATTTGTAAATAGTGTGGCATACTGGTATGTGGAATAAATTTTGTGAGCGGGTATGTCTATTCGGTACCTACATGGAGTGATACAGTAATGAGTATGTCAGGGGAATTGATTAAGTTATTAAGAGTAATATTATTTTGTCGAAGTGAAGTCTCCCGTCCTGCAATCTATTCATGTTGAAATTTCGTGTAGATTTTTTTTTTTAAGAATGAAATGTTCATGAAACAACTACAACTAAATCCTCATACATTCCTATATATATTTCATAATATTTTATTTATATTTTTGCAGGTTGTCAAGTTTTTGCATTTTTTTTATATCAATATCAATATAAATATAATGTTTGTTCCTTTATAGTTTGTTTAAGATTTACATAGTAAGTTTTAGTTAGTTTGTATATTTTGTGAAATGTGACTCACTTCAAAACACCAGAAATTCTATTTTTGAAGTTCAGTCATACATAAATATGTATTTATCATTATATATAGGTAAATATTGTAAATATAAAATAAAATATATTGTAATAAATAGTAATAATATTGTATCTAATAATAATAAATAATAATTGTATATATAGTAATATGTATTGTATTGTAATAATATTATCTGTAAATATTGTAATTTTGTGTGTTGTTTTTTAATAAAATAAAAAAAAACCGAATTCACACATGATTATAAAAAGTCTTTTATATAATATAAATAAAAACAAAACTAGATAAGTACAAGAAATCAATTTTACTTTTTAGATAGTTTTGAAGGAGAGCTTGAAGAAGTTTTGAGCTATTGTCATCATAGCTATTTATAGTTTGTGTTAAAAATCAATGCGAATGAACATGATTGATTTTAATTGTTGCACGAAACTATCTTAGTATTTTATTTGAATTTAGTAAAAATCAGTGACATATTATAAGGGATAATATTTTACATTTGCAAATATTCATCATGATGAAATAAATATGCAGGTGAGGTTAATTTTCTACTATTTTTTAAGCGGAGATTTTAAAGTAGGTATATTTTTATTTTATTTTTTGAAACACCGAAAATCGCGTGATACACTAAAATTTGACTTGGCACCGGGTATGTTTTTATTTTTAATGAAAATGGCAACATTATAATCACACACAACTTTAAATGTGATTAATTGCCACACAATTACAAATTAACTACCTAAATATTTCACAACTATATCATAATTGGAACATTAATCAATTTTTTTTTTATTATAATCTGTACAATATTGAAAAAAATGGGGAGTGCTTAGTAATTTTGTAATAAAAATGTTTTTATTTGTATCTAAATGCAAAAAAGAATTTTAAAATGAGTTAGATATGTTTAAAATGCTCATTTTGAAATGATTATTTATTCAAAACATAATTTAGACAAAAAAAATGTTATAAACTGAAATAGAAAAACGTTGAGATTATGTAGTATTATAATATAGGTAATATATTTACATTATTGTATATTTGGAAAAAATAATAAAATGAAACCAATATAGGTATAATTATTCCACTTATTTATTTTGTTGACTACGACTAGTTTCATACAAAGCACATTTACGAGTAGTACCAATACAGAAGTTAAAATTATATATCAACAAAATAAATAAGTGGAATAATAATATATTGTTTCATTTTAATAATTTCAAATGGAATTCCACCAAGAATTGTCTGTCAATAAATTAAATATATTAGGAATATTGGAATATTAATTTATGGAATAATGCATATTATGGCTGCTCTCTCTCTCTCCAATGCTTTTTAACGGCTACATTCAATGTGCGATAGATGAAATAAGAGAAGTAATGGAACATAGAAGAGGCATCAGAATCCATGGACAAAAGGTAGATATGATCAGATTTGCAGACGACATCGCTCTGATAACGGATAGTGAAGAAGAACTAAAAGAAACCTTAGAAACTATGGAGTTAGTCCTAAACGAAAAGTACAACATGAAAATAAATAAGGATAAAACAAAGGTACTGACTGTAGGCAGGGATGAACGCCAAATGAATCTACTGATGTCTGGAGCAGCTCTCAAGAATGTCAAAGAATTTGTTTATCTAGGGAGTAGAATCACATGGGATGGCCGTTCAAGTAGAGAGGTGGACAGCCGCATTCACCAGGCAAAACTCGCCTTCAACAAAAAATCCAAGATGTTCGAGTCCAACAACATGGACCTTAAACTCCGAAAGGATGTAGTGAAGACATTTGTATGGAGTATTTTGCTATATGGCTGTGAGACATGGTGCATAGGTGAAAGAGAACGCAAAAGATTGGAGGCCTTCGAGATGTGGACCTATCGCCGAATGCTTGGCATATCTTGGAGGGACCATATAAAAAATGATGAGGTTCTCAGCAGAATTGAGGAAGCCAGGCACCTGTCAAACACCATATCGAAAAGGCACGCAAATTGGATAGGCCATGTGTTGCGACACGAGGATCTCCTTCATATCATCTTGGAGGGAATGGTTGAGGGTACAACTGGCAGAGGGCGTCCCCGCCGAGAGTATTTAGAACAGGTGTGCCGTGACATGCAGTGTACCTCTTACACGGAGATGAAAAGAGTCGCTGAAGACCGAGCGGAGTGGAGGAGGAGATGCATCAATTAAATGCTGCCAGCCAATCTTCAGGATTGAAACAAAAGAAGAAAAGAAGAAGATGTACTATGAGAGTTTTAATAATAAAATTCTCATTACTGTTTTCATTTTTCTCATTTTCCTTCTTTCCTTTAATTCTTGTTTGTTGTTTGAAAAAAAAGTTTATTAGCAAAATAAATACCTATCGAACGTGATACACCGTAATCACAAATAATCAGAGACTCATCACATAACTTATAGTATCTCTGCATGGAAAATGAAATCTTATATATGCAGTTTATTCAGTTTATTAATAGATATTTCTCACTTGTCTATATACACTTACATACTGACCGTCGCGTCGTAATATTTACTAAATTAATTGAACCAGTAAATTATACAAATCAAGATATTCAAAAAATAAATTACTACCAATTAACAACGAATCTATTTTTATATTATTTTACAATTCAGAATATAAATTCAAAAAAGCGCGCGATATATCGCCATACAATCAAATCACCATAGAGACAAACAACTGCAAACATGACGTTGAGATACTCGATTTATTGAAGGAAATTTTACGTTACACAACAAAGAAAAGTTCGTTTCGAATTGGCGGGAAAACATTTCGTTCCAATACAAACTTCATAATGACAACTTGACATGTCTATAGCGCTATCTACCGATTGCAACTTGCACTTGGAGTGGCTTTTCATTATTTAACTAGTGCAAACTTCGTATCTACAAATTGGTGATTTGATACTTGTATCGATTAATCTAAAACGAAGTATTTAATTAGAAAAAATATGCACGCGGTAATAAATAAATGGAATGATTTAACTTCCAACACAGGAGATTAGTTTCAAATCTCAGTGAAGGCAGAAAACATATCTTGGTTAAATGAATTATATATCATCATGGAGGATAGGGAATCACAAAATCAATCGTTTTGACAAGCACTTTTTATTTCAGCACAATTGTTAATACACATTTTGAAAAGCTAAGCTTAAATACATAGATAATACCTGCGCAGACTTGTCTTTTCCCTTTGTTGACGAAGAATACATTCGAAATTTACATGGTTGTCTACAGGTTCCACTATTTTGGTAAAGAAGCGCAGTTGCATACATCAGTTCCAACTACATACATATTTAACTCCTTAATCTTTTTCATTGTACACTTTCAAACTGGTCTTTCCATATCTATGAAATCAAACACATTCGGAGAATGTAGTTCGTAATATAAATTAATTGAGATAACAAGAACATTCATAGGGCGCTTTTGCTTAATACTTAATTGTTGGCTCTGCAAAACAAAGTAGTCTTGCACTTCTTACTGAAAGCCTCAAGACATCTGTGCATTTCAGAGGATAATTTATTACACTACATTGGTTTGCTTTTACTAAAACATCATCATTGTTAGCAGATTTATCCGATTCCTTCAAAGAATTGGTATTCTGTGATCTTGTGACGATCTCAATGTAAGACGTCTTTCTAATGCCATATTCTTTTAAAAAACTTCTTGAATACAGAGCAGAGGCAAGTCATGCAGAGACTTGAAGACCATCGAGCACACTCTTAAAAGTCCATTTTAAGTTAAGAGTATAAAAAATGCAAAAAAAAATATTAAAAAACGTTTTTATTTATTTTTTATTTATTTATTATACAATACATACGATTACAAATATTTGGTTACATATATCAACATATTAATATTTCCTTTCCTAATTTAAGCTAGAAGCTTGTGTTTAGGGATGATGAAGGTTATTTTATTCTGTGGAACGTATATGAAGTTATTTTATAAACTGGTATTGCGCATGCGTATGGTTTCACTGTCTGCTAAAATAATTCAACTCCACATTATCAGTCTGTTCAAATTTAACACTTGATGACAATATAATACTATTTTACCTTTATAGTTTTCACTTGGGGTTTCGGAATAATTTCAACGCAAGGATATTGAAACCAATCGATGCATGTTTTTTTATATTTTAATAATCTCGGTAATGTATGACTTTTTTGCTGTTTTCGTGATTTCTTAGTGCTTACAAACAAAACTAAGCAAATAAAGTATATCTTCTTCTTGTGCCCCTCCTGACGGAGGTTGGCGACCACATCACACCAAACTCATCACAGATCCTGCGCTAACCATATAAGTGACGTCTCATCCGGATTCCCGAACCACTGCCAGATATTTTTATGACACGATATTCTTTTACGTTCATACTCCGTCTTCCCTCTACCTTTCCCTGTACTATAAGTTGTGGAAGGGGCACATTAATCGCCATGGAATATGTGGCCAAAGTATGCGGCTTTGCGTCTCTTGACAGTGGTCAGCAACTCTCTCTCATTCTCCATCACATTCAAAACTCTTTCATTAGTGACTATATCAACCCATGGAATGTGTGGCCGAAGTATGTGGTTTTACGTCTCTTGACAGTGGTCAACAACTCTCTCTCTTTCTCCATCATATTCAAAACTCTTTCATTAGTGGCTATCAACCCATGGAATGTGTGGCCGAAGTTTGTGGTTTTGCGTCTCTTGACAGTGGTCAGCAACTCTCTCTCGTTCTCCATAATATTTAAAACTCTTTCATTAGAGACTAATGAAAGACCTCGAATGCTTCAATTTTATTTATTGTTGAAATTTTGAGAGTTCAACCTTCCTCTCCATACATCAGTACTGGCAACACTCATATTTCATCTCATTGGAATATGAACTGAAAAAATGACATTGTGCATGACACGATATCATTTAAATGACTTAAAAATGTTATCACTCTAAAAATGTTATATTGAAATTACATATCGATATTATAACAATTATCTCTCTTGACTGTCAAATAACTTGCATTTTTGGGTGCATTAATGATTCTCGCTTGTTTTTTTATTACATTTTGAGTTTGATTACCTGTTTCGAAATACTATGAAATCAAACAAAAAATGTACGCGATCTTGATTGGATAGGAGAAAAAAAATCATGGAGTTTTTAGCATATTAAACGGACAACTCTTATTAGAAGATCCATTTTCTTGGAAAAATGAGAGTTTTTGAAAATAAATGGAATGTAATACTTAAAACCATACATTCAAAGGCCAAATATATGTATAGTGATGCGAGAAGCAATATCCTAAAAAAAATAAAAAACAGTAGTAAGAACATTCCAAATCATAGCAATCATATCGAAGAACTCCGATGTGCCGATATTTTTTATAGCTAGAAATGTAGGTACGTCTGGAACAATCAAAAATCAAAAAGAATATGAAAAAAACTTTACAAAACATTATGAAATAAAAAAAAAAATTCTGCCTTTGTATGACGAATGACAATGTAGTACCTAGATAGATAAGCATAGACAAAACAGATACACAGTTTCAGTTCATATTGCTTCAAAAATTACTGCAAACACTACTTTACAAGTTACAACTCATATTCCACATTAGTTGGAATATTGCCTCGTGTCAGGCGGGCTTTAGTAACTTTCCATCTAAAACTTGGCTTTAAATCTTGGTTACACAGAATTTTTTGCATTCTGTAGAATGTGAATCTCGCTGATGGTGTTTATTTCGGAATCAAAAGTATATTACCTATAACTTTCGAAATAAAGTATACTATAGCAAATTAAGGTAAAAACATAAAATAAAGAATATACCTACAGAAATGACAAATTCGGGGAGACCGGGACTGTTAGCAAACCCAATATTTGGGATAACCATGTTTCACAAACATAGAAAAGTCAAGGTAAAATTTGCAGTAAGCATAGGTACCTATATTCTTCGCATGATAACTATTGAAAATTTAAAGTAAAAATTTAAGAGCGATCGCTTCTTACTCAGAACGTAGTATGTTATGTTAACTATACTCTGACACATAGAAAGGTTTTTTTTTTCACTTCCATGCACCCTGCGCAAGTGGCGAGTTTTTCCAAATAACCAGTTTTTCCAGCCCAGAGAAGCAACATTAGCGTGAGAAATGAATTTAAATAAATTTCTCCTCTGCTGGGAATCGAACCCAGGACGCCCGCATAGAAACCAAACGGCTTACCAACTGTGCCACGGCGGTCGGCAAATTGTATTCTGCCATAAAAATTGTAGAAAATGATGTTTGTAAGTAACTAAATCAAATTTTTACATAGATTGTTAAAATGTTTGAGATGTAGGTACGAAATTCAAAAAAGCATGAATTTTTGATTAAAATTAAGTTACCTAGTTGTTTCGGCGTTTTCAGTGTTTTTAATATTTTGGAAATATTAGCAGTTAAGTACAAAAATTTGTCAAATATTTTTGTTTTTCCAATAAAAAAAGTTTAAGAAACTCTAAAACGTAAAATATTTGAGGTGCTGTAGTTTTTTACGTTATGTGGAAATATAAAGAAAAATCATATGTTGATAACCCCTGACTGGAACAAATATTCGAAATCAGCCCCCCTAGACAACGTGTCATTTAGCTCAAGAAAAGAAACACGCAAAGATAACTCAATGTATGAAAGTGACAGTTGCCAGTCACGTGACAACTGTCACTTCCATACATTGAGTTATCTTTTCTTGTTTCTTTTCTTGAGCTAAATGACACGTTGTCTAGGAGGGCAGGAGTAAAAATGTTCTGAAGGTCTAAACTACTATGACAAATAAAAATAATAGAACTGGGGGGTAAGTCTGGGACTTAAACTTTAACTTATATACATACATACCATCACGCCATGTCCCTCACGGGGTAGGCAGAGAGAACCGAACGCCACATTTTTCTATCTTGACACACATTCATCGCCTCATCAACATTCATACATCGTCTTATACATGTTCGTCTGTTGTTCATGCTTCTTACATTTCCATCTTTCAAAATATCGTTTACATGGTCGTGCCATCCTTTTCTTGGGCGCCCGCGACCTCTTATTCCGTTCCTGTCAGCTTTGTATATTTTCTTCGTCAGGCGTTCTTCGTTCATTCTCCCCAAGTGGCCAAACCATCTCAATGTGTTAACTTTCATTCTGTTAATTACATCTTTCTTTATCTTACATTCTTTCCTTGTATCTTCATTCCGAAATCTATCATACATCGTTCTGTTACAAATTCTTCTAAGCGATCTCATTTCAACTGCATTTATTCTGCTTTCGTGCGACTTCTGCCATGTCCAGGTCTCACTTGCATACGTCAGGGTTGGCACTACGATTGCGTTATGAATGGCAACTTTAGCGTCTCTTGATATGTTGCGATCATTCATAACTGGTCTAAGTGCTCCATTCACTCTGTTTCCTGCCATAACTCTTCTTTCAATATCCTTATCAGGCCGTCCATTCCGTTGGAACATACTACCCAGATAGACATACTCGTCGACTTGTTCAAGCCATTCATTCTCTACTTTAACTCAATTATAGTATTATACATTTTACTTACTAATTTATATTGTACCTACTTCTGATATTATTATACTTGTAAAAAAGGATTTATAATAAATAAATAAATAAAAAAAATTATAACTTCTGAGCCCAAAATCACAAAATGTATAGATAGTTATTGGCCCACAAAACTTTTATACTTAATCAGTATTTTGAATTTTTGTTTCAGTCAGAGGTTATCAACTTATGGTTTCGCTTAATTTTTTCATATATTATATCAAAAACCATAAAAGCTAGATGTTGAAAATTTGTATAAATGACAAGATAGTGAAAGCAGGTGCAGGACACGAATGGTCGCAGTGTAGGGACTGCAGTAGTTTCACTCATTACAATAATAAGATTCTTACTATGAAGATTCAAAACTGCTACCACACAGGGAATCTTCATATATGTTGTGTGAATAGCTGGTGGGTGTCCCCTACATAGCCATGTTAAAAGAAATCACAAAAAAGTTCAAATATTTCACAAATATCGACACCATAAACGGATATTAAAAGGATTTGTTGTTTCAAAAGTTAAGTAAACTTATCCCAAGAAATATACTTACCTACCTACTTATTTTATATTAAGGTTATAATATTTTTGCAAGCTTCGCAGCTATCAAATTATATACATTATTGTTGAGCGTATCTAGAAGAAAAAGATAAGTAGTCTGTATGGAAGTAGATACAAACAGATGATAATTTATATTTACGTGGTGTTATCAGCTCACCAAAGCGAGTTTCAATGAAAATATTTCTTACGACTCACATTATCAGTGAACAACGTGCATTCGAAATTGGCGCTTTTCAAATACGGTTTTCCCTTTATCTGCCTACAAAAGAAATAAAATGTCCTTATGCTCAAATATCCAAAAATATATTCGTCTTCACTATGAAAATATTGAAGAAATAACATATAAATACATTTTATAATCATATAAATACGATATATTTGATATTTACTTGCTGTTTCGGTATATTTTCAATACTTTGATAAAATATTATTTTAACTTGGACTTAAAACGGGGCTGTTTTTCTCCCAAACGCAGGTGGGCAGCAGAGTATCGCTATCGAAGCTTCGTGTAACGTATTGGAAACACTCAGTCCAAACGTATAAATTCAGCGTACAGAATCAAAATGTTCTAATCTTTTGAATTGAACCTGTTTTTTAAGGATGATATGTATTTATACTTTTTTACTAGTTGTTCGGTCACTCGGTTGTTTGTTCGCATCGCTGCGGAGAATGCCGAACGAGCAAAACGGCCCGATCGCGCCCGAACGGACCGGTCCCGACTCAGCCATTTCTCTCCGAGTCGAAAAGGTCATATATCCAATACATTTGGAATTTACCACTCTTTAGTATGGCAAACGCTACAAAGCTCGTTGAACGTGTGTCGCTCGGAAGCGTGTGCGTAAAATTTGACAGATCGCGTGTGTCATATTGTGTTTGATCATGCTGTTATTTCGGAACAATGTTTCCTTATGTTGATTACTTGTAAAAATGTGGGGTGATATACAGGTATGTGGATGTTTTTTACTAAACAACTATTTAATATACCCATTTGTTCATTTAATATACCCACTGTGCTATTAATTATTGTTTTCTGTATTATGATGTAAAGAACGTTCAAGATTTATTTTTTTATGTAATCAACCATCGTATTTTTTAATTCTAATAATCTAAACAATATTATATTTAGACGATTTTGTATGTTAATTTAAAATTGATTTTTTTTCCGAAATGGTTATCATGAATTGTGAAATGTTTTTATGCTTCAAGAATTTGTAACATCTCAAATAAATAAACCTCACATTCAAATAATTTAGTTTTTTCAATATTAAATTCGATGTTCACCGAATTTTTCATTTAATATTATATTCAGTGACATTTTTTTAAGATTTGTATATATCCAGCAGTAAAAGATTGTTTTTTTTTTATTTTGAATAAATGGGTTTAATATTTGCAAAATTATTTTATTTATAGTTTTGAAATATTTTTTGATAAAGAGTTCTTTGTCATTGTATATTATTTAAACTTATGTAAAAGTGTGTTATTTCTTTTAAAATGGATTTAATTACGTATTTTATGTGTTCAAATATGTTTTATGTATTACGATAATGTTAAAATGCATTTTGAAATTTTGTATTTTGACTTTTAAAAACACGTTCAAATTTTGACAGGTAAATTTCATAAATCGTTTTGCATGTTATTATTTCCCGCCTCGATCATTATCACACCGATCTGTCAAACGAGCGGCCATGTGATTGGCGGGGGAAACAGTACAATGTCGCACATGTTTTGTTTTCTTCTATTGAGTTTTAAATTCTAGCGGGTTTCGCTACTACCCCGCACCGCTCCCTGCCTCCTTCACATCGCCCCTCCGCCCGCCGCGCCGCCATGATTCTAACTTGTATTTTTCCCTAGAATCATTTATTCAGTGACGGAATATTGTGGGCGCTCTCTAGCTACATACAGCTCTACCATCTACAGTACAGCTGCCTAAGGTTAACTACAAAAGCGTACGACGGTATAACATTCACGGTGCGTCAAAATTAATAATTCAGTATGTTCCTTTACCTAAACGTAGGTACTTTATATTATTATACTATACATTTTTTCCAAATGTGTGGTCTTGTTTTCTGATCTATTGTTCATTATTATTTATTATTGAATTCGTATCGTTTCTTATTTTTTTATATAATATCCAAGCGTAAGCTAGGTGCATAGATTTTTATTATAATATACTAGATGTCGTAGTTAGCAAATTTTGTATGAAACGAATTGAGGCATTTTTCCACGGGATTTTTTGCCGTTTTGGTTGGCAGACCACATCGTTTTTGTATAGAGAATAACGACTAATGTGAATTGTTTTCGGATTTATTTGTCGAAAAAAACACTTAGATTTAGAGAACGGTTATCTAGGATGTGTTGAAATGTAAGGAAAACTGAAATATGTTGCCAACCAAAACGTCAAACGCGCGTTATTCCATGACTCACTTTTTGCATGGAGTACTCCATCTAGTATTATTGTAATAAAAATCTATGGCTAGGTGTAATGATTCGTTTCCAAAAATCGGTACTTAATATTGAATTCCTTGTTGTTAGTTTATGGTCATTGAATTAAGTACAGCACCAAGTCACGCACCGTCGCAAACAAAAAATAGTCCCAAACGTAACAGCAGTACTTTTTAGTTAATATTGAAAATCTTTATTGTAACTGGTTTACATCGATCTTTTGGCGTTTCTGGGCCAAAGTCATGGAACAATCTTCCAATGGATATAAGATGTGCCGAAAATATCAATGAATTCAAGAAGAAATTAAAAACTCATCTTTTCCGCAAGTCGTATCCAGATTGTCCTTCATCCGTTCAATAATATTATGTGTACTAAATATTATGCCAGTTTACTTTGAATCGACTATTTTTTATAATTAATTTCATCTGGATTATGTAACAAGATTAATTTGTGATTTCTAGGTATTTTTTTAAGTTTTATATTTCACCATTTTCAATGTGTTAGCTATAGGACTAATTTTAACTTAATTTTAACTGATTGTATTTTTTTAAGTTTTGTTTCACCATTTTCAATGTGTTAGCTATAGGACTAATTTTAAATTATTTTTTGCAAACTGAAAGCGCCCTTGAGGTGACCACGGTTGTCACTAAACGGCGCTTTATAAATTGTCCTTATTATTATTATTATTATACATTCATCTAGAATTATGAAAAAAAAATTACATTCGTCTAAATCGTCGGAGAGAGTCGCTGAAGATCGAGCGAAGTGGAGGAAGAGGTGCATCGCTTTGCTGACAACCAATTTCTTAGAATAAATCCCTTCACATTCGCTTTTGATTTTTTTTATAATCATTACATTTTATATTCTTTATGTTGACTCAATTGTTATTAATCCGCTTTTGTTCGTTGATATTGTTCAAATTATTGATTTTTTTAGAACTAAATGTATATTCAATATAAAATATTTGCAATATTAGGTTTTGTTGGCTTATGGATTATCTATGAATATTTGTTTTCTCGTTTTTAAATTTCCTTAGACACAAAATATAAAAGACATTTCCAAATTATGTTGTTTTGTGATAATAACAAAAAAATATATATTTAATATTGATGGATATAATAGCGAGTGGTATAACGCAGGTAGAAGTAGAAACTGAGAGACATGTAACAAAAACGAACGAGTCAGCAAGCAACGTACATTCAAGCTGATACCCTCGTAGAAGAACCGATATAAAAGTGGTAGGGGAAGGCGCCAGCTCGCATTTGCTGTGTCTGAAAATATAAAAGATTATACTCGACGAACGTCGTCGGTTACCCTCCGTTAAGACTCTGCGCGTGGGACAAGGAGGATAATATTTTATTCGTCCGTTGTAGCTTGTAGCTGGCTGGCACGTTATATGGAAACGTTATTATATGGCAGAACAGAGTATAACCTCGAAGCTTCTACAGCTATCTCTGTCCTATCCGTTGAACGGATCGAGCAGAGCTACAACGGGAGGGTCGAGTATATTTCACATGATTGGAAACCTGCCAGTCAGCTAGCTCGCTAGGTATTTCTCCGTTTAATGTTCCAGCAGCGCTATCTACGTATTTTCGTTAAAGTCCACTACGAGGTTTATCCTCGCCGTTTCTATAGCAACTCACCAAGCTTTTGGGGGCGTTCCCTTTATATCATATTATTATTTGATCCATTTTTTCTTTTACCTACAGTTTCACATTTAGTCACTCGCGCAATAGGACAGTGGGAGGTTGTCAGCGTAACCCGTTGCAATCGCAGCGATAACATTATCTTGATAAGGCGTATCGAAACATCGTGGCTCAGATCGCCTTGAACACATCAAATCAAATGGCATGTAATGATAATTTCGTTCATCAGATGAATCCTTTTCTTCCTGCTAATTGACGGGCGATTCTTGATATTCCAAGAAATTATTTCTATGGATTTTATTTAGGTTTCTTCAATCCCCTCTAGATGTCTAGGCCATATTTTACTTCATCTCTTGCAAATATATTTTATACCTATATATTTTATTCATAAGTATTATTATTTAACTCTTTCACAAAAAAAATCATTGCAACCTTGAATTGAATTCATTTTTCCCATTACTGTAGTATAATTAATTAAGTTGGTCGATTAACTGATCTGTCGCAGTTCTAGGTACGATTAAAAATGGGATAAAAATTGCGATTTGGTTATTAAACTCTCGAAGTATGAGTATAGTTTCCATCAAATATCTTGAGCCTTTTTGCCGAGGAGGGGGAGGCGGTTTGTATTTATACCAACCAAGCAAAATGACAAAAATTTGCCCTCTGCGCACCCACGTGTCTGGCTCAAGTTGTTTTCCGACAACTATATGTAGTACCAATAGTACCATTTCCTATGTTTTATTTAGTTTGATGAAGAATTTATTGATATGAGTCTAGAATTATACAAAATAGTTATAAAATATAATCACCAATATTATAATTGAAAAATGGAATAGTAAATATAGGAATTTTTATGCATAGTTTTTAGTGCATATTTACGGTATACATTATACGTTTTTCAAATGAAACTCATTGGTTATTTTGATAAGAGGAAAAAGAAATGTTCCCTTTTCCTGTTACATAGTTGAATGAATCATACCTGACTTTTTTCAAGCGCAAGCTTTTTATCATAATTTTTTTATATACATTCACATATATTTTTTCCAATAACTACATGTCAGTTTATAAATCAATCAGTCCATAATAAGTACGATTAATCCAATACATATTTTATATAAATTTTAACCAAGTAAGCTTCCTATCCCACAAATGAAAACATATTTCATAACAATATTGAATATGATTTATATGTCATGTTTTCACGCGGTGTCAATGCGATTTTTTAAATTATACAAAATTATAAAACGAGAAAGATCTTTTACTCGACTCTGCACCTGTTCTTATAAGATATTGGTGAATATCATAACAGGTGTTTTAAGGTGATTTAAGGTAATATGTTATATTGTAGTGTACGAAAGTAGATGTAGGTATTTTTGATATAGTCATCCCTTTTTTATTATCTTTACCATGACATTGGTATTCCTCGATAAAATATGTAGATGATTGGATGCAGATGATATATAAAAAAATATACATATTTTGAAGATGAAGAAAGATGTCATTACTAGAATGAAAGTGAACACATTGAGATGGTTTGGTCACATGGGGAGAATGAATTTACTAAAGAAAGAAATTAATAAAATTCAGTCAGTTTTCAATGCTGCAGCCAGACTCATCACTGGAGCCTCCAAATTTTCTCACATCTCTCACCATCTTCGCAATCTACATTGGCTTAAAGTCCCCGAAAGAATTGAATATAAGCATTGTCTCATAATCTTTAAAGAACTTCGTGGTATGGCTCCTATACTTACATCTCCGAACTGTGCATTCCACTTTCAATAAATGACAGACAATCATCACTTCGTTCAGCTTCTTCATCCATGGTTGGGAAATTAGTTGAAATAAACAGGGTGCACACAACTAATTTCGGTGATCGTGCATTTGCTGTGGCAGGACCAAATGAATGAAATAAGCTCCCACACACCCTCAGACAAACCGAAAATATATCTTCTTTCAGAAAAAAACTCAAAACGCACCTTTTTCGCAAATCTTACCAGAGCCAAAATGATACAACGTAATCAATTTTTCAGCGCCCTTGAGGTGAGATATTCACAAAAACGGCGCTATATAAATTATCCAAATTTATTATTTATTATTAATGAGGAGCGCCTGACGAAGAGAGCGGAAAGGAATGGAAAGAGAGGTCGGGGTTGCCAAGAAAGGGATGGCACGACCATGTGAACGAAATTTTGAAAGACGGAAATGTTAGAAGTGTGAGCAATAGACGAACATGTATGAGACGATGCATGAATGTGGACGAAGCGAGGGATGCGTACCAGGATAGAAAAATGTGGCATTCGGTTCTCTCTGCCTACCCCGCAAGGGACATGGCGTGATGGTATGTATGTGTATGTATTTTGCATGTTGTGAAAAAAATTCTATTCCATAACTATTCTACGCATGTATAATAATATATTTTAGTTAATCAAAAATACTTTCAAAATTAAACTATAATGTAACAGATAATAAGGATCATAAAAAATATTTTTTAATACACTTAGTCAATTTTTTTTTCTGTTGCGATTACATGTGCACCACATCAGTGGCAGCGGATGTACATTTAATTTTGTCTCGAACCCCTATAGCTCGTCCTGTCAAAACGCACGGGGCCCCAGAGCGAGTGACAGCGGTATACGCCGGGGTTTCCAGAATTGTTGTATGCCGAGGGGGCCCATCTAGCCGGCATAGACCGTGTTCCGTGGGTATACCGTTAGGGCTCGCTCAACTGTTGGGGTTGGGCCCCTATTCTTCTAGCTCGGGTAGGTATACCCGGATCCCTTCCACGAACCATAACACCCTTTCAATGTTGTACCGAAGCGCTGCGCTCTGCTACTCATACATTGATTCACTCTATGGTTGTTCTCTTCAACTAAAATATTATTTGAATTTAGAATGTACGATTTGAATATTGCTTTTTCTTTGGTATTATTTGTCTAAAATTTACAAAATCTCATCTATGGATAAACTTATAGTAAATTTCTAATGATAATAATTACATATTTTACTTTTTAATGATTTAACTCATTTATCAAGAATTGTGAATTTATAATTTTATGTCATTTTCACGTTATTGTCTCTTGAAATTAATTGTCATTGCTTTTAGGTAAAATTATAGGTACCTACTCTTAAATTTATCTTTGACTCAAGTTATTACCTATATTTTTTTAAGTACACCATAAGTTTACTTTCTTATTGAAATATATTGTTAATATTATCTTTCAAAAATGAGTAGAATGGTTTTGACAGCCTTTGACATACTTATACATTTTACAACTCATATTTCCAAATTTGTCATTTATTTTTTTAATTCATGAACATCATAGAAATATCAGAATGTCATTAATTAGCTTTGTTTTTAATGCCATCTCAATAACCTATCATGTTATACTGATATTTTTACTTAATAATACCTACCATTGTATCATTTAATATATTCAAATAAACTATGTTTAAATCCAATTAAACAGAGAATTTGTAGTAAAGTGCAATATACGATTAAATCAACGTGTCAAAATATTTTTCTACCTGAATAATAATTTAATAGACTTTATATAAAAATGTCGGTGTACGTTTATTGCTATGGGTGTTGTTGTATGTAGCCATTATTATATTTTTATCTTGTGAAAATATTATAGTTTACAATAAACTCAGCTCGCCTTGGGGCAACATTGAAACAATAGTCAATCTTGCGAATTTTACCCACGATTTTTAGTATCATTATGCTTTGAATGAATTGTTCATACTATCTGCACACATTTAATGAAAACGTATCTAGTAACACTGTGTAAAATAAATGTATAAATTACACATATTTTTTGTAATTTAATATTTTTACTTTCTGTAAATTACCTATATAGTGTCCTAAATTTTCGGTTTATTTCAGGAACGGTCACTTGCTATTGTAGACTTTTATTAATTTTTACTCTTAGCTGTCTCGTTTTGTGTCATCTATATATATTAATTTGTATAACTAAATATGAACTGAAAAGTTATCAACACGACATGATACACTATCAATAGACTTAAAAACTTGTTGAGTTTTAAAAAATCAAGAGAGAAGCTTCGTGCTTACACATTACAAAAAAAAATCAACTTATTGGATCATGTTGTATTGCGTGAGATTTGACCCCTTTAAGGTACATAATATGTAAACATAAATGAAAGGTACATAAATATTATTTTAATTTTATTTTTTAAAATTCTCTAATACAAGTGGGTAATTGAAAAATAATATACCCCTAAATGACGGTAATTTCTGTGCTTCATTTTTATTTGGTATGTTGTTTTTTTATTTTTTTCTAGCTGTGTATGGTTCACTAGAAAATAATTCAGGATGGCTTTGTCTGTAAGCATGTTATGTAGATTATATTATTATAATATTTGTCTAAATGTTAAAACCGGAAATTCTAGAAAAAAAAATACCAGAAAATAATTTTTCTAATCAGTCAAGTGAATATTGATTAAAATAATTTGTAACAGAATGAAATTTGTTGAAGCTTCGTATCCTCGAGTATCGTTAGATTTCTCCGAATTTCTATTTAGCTTCAAGTTTTCCTTGTCGCGGATTTGTAAGTATCTGACAAATTGCTTTCGACAACAGGTTATCCATTCAGAGGTCGGGAAGTTCCATCTGCCATTACCATGGGTAGACAATATTATTATAGGGATATATCTGCATTATGTCTGACAGGTACAATTCCTTGAAATAAATAATCATTGTTTATTGTTTAAAGTTTATTATGTATTAATTCTAATTAATGTTAAACCGATATAATATAATTCTAATCGGCGTTTCTGTTAAACTGTATTATTAGAAAATTCTAGGACAACCACACTGGGGCAACGTTATCATACTCGTACATTGTATGTGGGTATGGATATCTATGTATTCTATAAAGCTAAATCACGCATATTTTAAAATATTTTTTACAAATCTGTCAATTTTATGTTAGGACACACCTTTTACCAGAATAGAGAAACAACGCACCCGACCATTTCGATTTGAATTTTACTCAAAAGACTTGTGTTTCATATGGTTAACTTCGTCGATAATTATGGTTAAATGCTAGTTATGTCAGTATTAGAAATATTGAAGTGTTCCAGAAAATCTTGGGGACTTTAAAATATAAAGGAAAGTTCAAGATAATCGCTTAAAAATAGACAAATTAGACGAACAATTTAATTGATATCGTATATTACTCCTTAAACGCTGATGTTTTTTTTGTTACGGTATAAGGTATTTAAAAATCGATATTTATGTGTTCTTTTACATTTTTTTTTTGACAAATCAACATTTTAAAGTTATCCCCAGAATGGATCGATTATGTCACATACTTAACGTTGTTCTGTAGATATTGGTCTAATAGTTTATCACCTAAAAATATATTCATGTTTCGTCTTATTTGAGATTATGATAAGTCATGTTATATAAAGTATAATATGTTTCTTTTCTCTTAAATTTGAGACGAGTAATCTATTTCAAATGGGTGTTGGATATATCAGTACAGTGCCCCATAGGACCTCATCAAATTAACTGCTGATTGTTCTGGCTGATTGCGGCTGTTTTCTCTCCCTGAACTGACCCATCCTATCCTACACTGCTCTCTACTTTCCAACCCCTTCCGTTCCATTCCTCGCCTCTCACATTATTCTCAATCAGCTGTATTTAACGACCCGTATCGATGCTGGTTTTCTTTTTCTCTCTTAATTCATCACTACGTGGTACAAAATGTTCAATCCTTTCACCAACTTCTAGTACCTACCTCAAATCAAACTCAGTTGGTAAATATTTTGCTGGAAATGTTAATCTTCCTTGGTTAGTAGTTGAATTCTTAATCTAACCTTGACCACTAAATTCCTTAGGCCGATTTTTGTTTAGTTTAAACAAATGTTAGAGGATGCAAATCTATCAATTTGAATTAAGCAAAAGTAGCTTTTTCTAAAAGTGAATGAAAAAGGCACAGGATTCGTAACAGGTATACAGGATTATAAAATATTTTTCTTGAGTCGTTGCACGGATGTCAAAGTAGCGAATCAATTATTATTACCATGCTATTTTAGTCTGTTATGAACTTGCTTAAAAGCTTATTGGATACTTGTACCGAGGCGATATTCATATAACATAATAATATGTACCATCACTTCTTGTCCCTAAATATGTAGGCAGAATATACGATTAAACTTACAATGATAATTTCTAAAGTGCTATTTAGTAATACATTCCAAGTCATATTTGTTGCACAGTACGTCTTACACCACACACCTTACACCGTACACCATTAAAAATAAGAATGTGTAACTTTTGCTTCTTATTTAGTTTATATTCAATAAGAAACAATGATGATTTAATATTTTTGTTGGAATATCAGATCGAAAAATGTGTTAGCAGCAATTAGCAAGGCATCGGTTGTTTGGTCTTGAAGGAGAATGAATTCAATTTCCCTGTTAGCAAGTCCGGGTAGAGTTAGTCACCATCTGCCGTCAGTCAGTCAGATTGCTGGTTGGTTGCTTGGTAAACATTATTGTTCTCTGTTGCAAGGAATGAGAGTGAGTCAGAACATAATGGACTGACTAATGTAACGTCACCGTACGTCCACCAAGTTTACCATTTACCAGTAGTTGTGCCAATCTCCGACTCCGAGGCGAGGCGGACTATGGACATTGCAAACAACCAACTCCTACCCGAACCAACGTCACGTAACACACTACATATTATTCACATTCAGTAAATATCAAAGTGGTTAATCGTTTGATATCTGAGTCTGTTTCTTGAGTTAATTTTTTTTAATAAAAATAGGAGACCTTCGTGGTCAGTTGGTTCGATTTCTGACTGCTGATATAAAGATACCGGGTGCGATTCCCGATAGAGACACTGTTTTTATCACAGAACAGATAATCAATCTCGGTGAGACGATGATGAATAATAAATTCGAATGACATATCGCGCCGTTTTTGTGATAACTTCACCTCAAATATCAAGAGTAACCTCACCTCATTCAGGAGACCTCAAGTCTCCAGAATGTGGCACTTGTTAATGGGTGCGTGTTAAAATAATATTTAGTATAACACCCGTTAGTTGCTCGAGAAACAAGACCAAATCAAAGATATTACTTTTATAAAAGACCATTATTTTCAAGATTTTCTATTTATATTTAAGTCGTCGATAGACAAACTAATCTTAGCGAAATAATAGATGGGACATACATACGTACATAATATTCAAATGTAGGTAGGTACTAAGAATTCCTATTTGATCCGTTTCTTGGTAGATCGTTGGAGTGAGTATTTCTAAACGCGAGTGAAATTTCACTTTTCCTCAGGAATAATAATAACTCCACGTGGTCTCAAAACTTTTCCAAAGTAGTAACTGTGTGAGATAGTCTAGGCATGTACCTAGTACCTATCCATATACTCGTACTTATCTATCTATCTATTATCCCTCACCACCCTGATAGAGTTGCATTCGCTTCCGATGGTCGCCGTGGGGCGCTGCGCTCGGATGAAGGGCTGAAGTATGGCGGGAAGGAGGATGGCTGACGAAAATTCGTCATAAAACATAATGGGTTTTCCTTCCGACCACTTTCCCTACAAACTTGCAACGGTGCAGTCGCGTCCTATGCCACCGTGCAAACCGCAAGCAAACGCGATATCATGAATTCATTGACATACTTTGCAGGAGATTACTCATTCCATATAGTACAAACTACTTTGTATGATCGGTAAGTATTTGTATTCCAATAATTCGATGACGTCAAACACTTCTATAATGATAATAATCCTTACAATATTTCTATTAACCAGATTGTTTTTTTTTGTATTAGGCAATTCACCCTGAAAAGAGTGCTTTGTGACAATTTAATTTTTACTGTTTATAAGGAAAGTTATTTTTGATCATATGTTTAGATTATTTAATAATATAAATTTTGAAACGACAGACAATACACGAGAATTACAGATATACATATTGGTTGTGGTCAAACAGAATTGAATAAAACCCAAATTTTCAGAATGTGAGTGCATTTAGAAAGTTTTGATAGGTGAAATCATACAGCAAAAATTAAGGGATGTCCGCGGAATCAGTTGTAATTCAATTAACACGTCAACTGAACTTATTTATATAGTTTTTGTTATATAGTGCACAAAAAATTAAAAAGTTAGTTTAATCACAAATCTCATTATGTAAAAATGTAGGTAACAATATTTAGTAGGTTGTCAAATAACAACAAAGTTGTCAATGAAAAAATGATTTCCCAATTTGAAGTGTTGTTTAAATACTGGCAGCATTGGCATACTAAACGTCTCAACTTCGTATTTTGACAGATAATTTTGCTGTAGGTACATACGTCTGTGTTGTGTACCAATCTACTTTATTCCCTCTGTTTACGACACCGTATGTATCTCCGTCGCATTCTTACTCACGTCTTCGTCTCTCTCTGGCCTGACGCATTTTATCGTTTCTTCTATGTCAGTTTTATCTCTTGTGTCGTAGTTGTGAAAACATCACATACAAATGAAATAACTTATTATTATTTGCTCGGTGTGAGATCATGCAAACGTAGGTACTGCGAATAAAATATTTAACTATCTATGTTGTATAAATATTTCTATGGCATAGATTGTTAAGGTTTTTCTTTGTCCCTTGGAAAATGGCGGTGAAAAGATAGTCGTAAAGGGCGGGAAGATTCAAACTTCAAACATTCTGTTCCTTCGTTATAAAAGCGACGAGAGAAAAATCGTAATAAGCAGAGGCTGTACTAAAAAGGCCGACCTAACAGCGCCCGCTCATATTTCTGTCGTTCATAAAGTTCACAATGGAATGCAGAATGTAATGATTGAAATCCGGTGTGGTCGGTACGGCATATTTTCCCCTGCGCTCTGCGCCAGCGACCGGGGCTTTAGTTGCTGTGGCGCGGGTATAGTTGCCAAGCGACCTTTGTCTCAAACGAGAGGGTCTTGTCATGGGAAAACCGTCCGTTGAGGCTTGGAATACGGCGAACAGCTTGTAGATAAGAGAAAGGCCAACTAACGCGCCACTCAACCAAGGTTTACTATGAAGAGGTATTCTCGTTCTCGACTGCTGGAGTAGGATGGTGGACGTCACTGAGTTAAATAATAATCATATTATGTATATATTTTTTTATATTGAACATGTCTACATATTATCTTCTTCATGGTCTGAAATATTAATTTAAATAAAGAATAAAAAAAAATAATTTGAGGTTAGAATAGTGAGGTTATAATATATATTTTTGAAAATATAGCCCTTTTTAAAATGATTATCTTTTTACATAATTCAGGTTTTCGTTATAAGGTTAAATAGATTGAAATATTAAAGATGTAAGTTTGCCTTAAATATACAAAATAGGTAAATCATCGAGAAGTATTATAAAATATCTATGGTCTTGTCGATGATATTTTAATGCGAGTAAATTGGGGTAAAATGTACGCGGGTCTTATATCATAATAGTGTAATTACAATGACGGTATTAATTATCATGGAAATTACAGTATGGTGATTTATTTTTGACTATTTATTCAATTGAATATCTACTACCTGATTTGTAAAATACCATTTGCTTGTATACAAATAAGATTTTTTTAACACTTAAATCTAAAGACTCGATTTCATGATTAGTACTTTATCATTGGAATATCTTGTGACAAAATCTTATATTTGTGACTTTTTTGAGTATTGCCATTCGATCGACAGTTGCTTTTAATTGTTCCGTCCATTTCTTCCTATGTCGTCTTCACGTCGTTCTCATATAAAATTATTATAATTTAAACTTTCAAAATTCCCATGGAATTATTGTTGTATCCAGCAAACAGCGCGCATAGCGCATAGTTATATTTTCATACCGCGAACGACGAACACGTGCGTCGCACGAGCTGCTCTCTGTCGGAAAGAAGGCCAACCAACCTATCTACTGGGAAAGGGGGCAGGAGGGGAAGGAGGGTGGGGTGCGGGGAGCGTTGATGCGATGGGTTGTGAGGGTGTGGGGAGGTAGCGGGAGGGGGTGAAGAGGGAGGTAGCGACCGCCGCTGCCTGTCTGCTTGTCTCTACCCAACTAACACACGCACACACTCTCATCTCTCGCATGTACGTATACACTCCGCTACGAACACACTGCCAACTGTAGATATTGAAACACAGGGATGTGACCACAAATACATTTTTTTTTCAAGAAGATTATTTTAATTTTGAAGTTGCATACTTCGTTAGTCAACGTTCCGTAACACCCATTTTTTTCTTTCACGATTAATCAAGATGTGCGCTAGTTACTGGGCACAAAGATACAGCAGTACCTAAATTTTGTATTAATTTTCACATATAAACCTTAGTTGAAACTCAATATTATATATTTCATATATCATTAATTGTACATAACTTGACGTGTGCTAAAGATAATGTCATTGGCACAAAAAAACTTCTAACATTTCCTCATAGCATGTCTCAGTTATGAGTTTGTTTTAAATTTTGTGATATATTTGAACTTCCTCATAACAATTCTTCAAAGTTTCATTTTTACTTCTTTCATGCTGAGATTCGCTAATACTATGCGTTGTATGTATTGTGTGCGTTGTATTTTTCTGAAGTTTAAATTAAGGAAACGCACTCATATGGAAATAAAAACCTTTAAAACCTACCTACTTCTTTCGTGTGTTTATTAACTTTTACTGTATATATTGAAGAAGTAAAGTTTGACAATCAAGTTTATTTTTATAATATAATTGCATTTAATAATTTTTACTTAAATAGACCAGAATAAGTAGCATATTAGACAAATTTGGTGGTCTTTGAGGCTCTGCATCGTCTGGATTTAGAGTACGAATTCTTCGGTGGACAAAGCAAAATTACCTTCTGACGTACGTGGGGTTTACCATTTTTACAACTACACATAACCCAGAGCGTCTTTGTAATAATCTTGTATCAATAAACGATGCTTTATTATTTAAAATAATAATCACATTATAACTATTGGAATTTATATTTCTCGTATCATTCTGTACCCCTTGTATCGAAATAAATTAATATAAATTTCATGTATATATATTTTTTAGCTGTGTTAGGATATGTTATTTATTTGTCCATTGTAAATAAGCAATCTCAAAAATAACACAAAAGATATCAAGTATCTGGCGGTGTAGCGTAATTTTATTCCACACTCATTACTGCATCTTTATTATAATTTTAATTAAAAACTTAAATATTTATCTTTTTGGTATAGCCCTGTTCATATCGTGTTTTGTGGCAGGCAGCTATACAGGGTTACCAACACACAGTGAGTCAGAGAGAGAGGCAGATAGAACGGCTGGATACGATTATACATCGCTACATAATATAATATACAGTTGCCAACCTCACCATACTCGTTACCAGTATTACTAGCACAGGGACGTATAGCATACATACATACATACATATATGTATAGATAGGTATGTGCGGCCTCATAGCTGGTGGCTGACAAAGCACTAACACAAATACAAGACCGCTGCGTTGAATATGTTGGTACATATATACATATGTATATATGTAGGTATACACTGGGTACGACGTACATTCTCTCCTTTATATAATTTTATGAAGGAAGGTACATCCATACATACATATAGGTATGTATAGTACAGCAGTTTTCTAGTATTATACATTTGTATATTATTATGAATATGCTTCTACATACAGGCTGCCTAGTGCCTGTACTTACAATATCAACTTAACTCGAGTGCGTAGTCAACTAAGTTACATATAACTAGTACCTAATACAGAATAATGTATCTATATGCTGAGCTAAACGTCCCGGGTTCAACTCCCGGTGGAGGCACAGTTTTTGATTGTTTTTAGTCTGGTTCTCTGAGCTTCTCGCCAGTCCTCCAAGGTGCCCTGGAGGTCTTCCATCGATTCGCTCGTGAAAATCACGCAGTCAGCGTACAATATGTTCCGGTGAGCCTGCCGTGAGGTGGTCCATCACTAGGTTGAACAACAATGGGCTCAGAGCTGAGCCTTGTTGGACGCCCACTCTTATATCAAATGATTCGCCGTGTACCTACATTGTATTCTCAGGAACTAAGATGTTCTATGTCAAATATTAATTTAACACGAACCCAATAACAAGTTGCCACTTTCTGGTGATTTACGATATTGATCGTTTCACATATCCAGACTGAAAGGACAATTAGAAATATGTCTCCACCGGAAATTGAACCCGATATATTAAGTAGGTACTTCTGAGCTGTGTAGAATGTATGTATGAAGTGAGGCGATGTAGGTATGCTAAGAAAAGAGTGTAGGTATGGATAACTAAGATAAGAAGAATAGCAGGAATAGCGTGATGGTATATGTGTATGAAAAAAAAAATGTTACCTAAAGTCGATAGTGGTAAGTTGTTTGATTTCTGTTACGCTATCCTGGTTTCGATTTCCAGCAGAGAAAATATATATTTTTTAAATAAATCGGTCCCTCATTATTTTTCTCTTTCTGAGCTTATATCACTGGCTAGTTGGAAAAGTTTGGTCAGATTAAAAAATGGCCTGTAATTTTTCCCTTGAATTTAAATTAATATTAATTATTTTTATTTAATACCAATACATATATTGACTGGCTAAGCCACGAACTCGGGAACCTACAGGTCTTACGACTTGTAATCTGGTGATTTTAAAATGCTGATTTGTCATACCGATCACGAAAGAAGCATTAAATGGTTGAGGTTATGAATATCTACTAGAATGAAAAAAATGGCGCTTATATCTCCATATGCATTTTAATAATAATTACTCGTTCCATTAATTGATTAAGAAAAAAATTCATATTATAATACTATTTTTGTATCTTAAAAATCAATACATACCTAATTGTGGAAATTGTGTTGTAGGTATTAGGTACCTATTGCTTTTGACATGTATTTTTATCATTTATATAGATACTACTGATTTTACTTAAAATATCGAAATACAGAAGAATGTTTTACTATATTTCAACTTTTAAAACCGACTTGTGTTTCTTTGCGTTATGAATAAATTAATTTTGTGTTAACAATATTCAACTCCTTACATTTAGTTCCCGTCGGCAAAGTATTTCGTCCGTAGAGTTTACCTCATGTTACCTAAAACATTCAAAAACTCTTTTATAAATTCTCGTTAGTATTTTTTAGGTACTTACCATTTTATTGTTTTGTATATAGGTACTCGGATACTATTTTTTTCAAATGAGCGGTTTTCTTATTTTCATATAAATCAAAAGTAGGTACCTACTTATCAACTTATTAAGAGGAATAAATATATTTGTTTTCTGGCAATATTGACGATTTTCGAAAAATAATATACCTTATTATAGAACAAAAATCATTAAAGTATATAAACATTATTAAACATTTTTTTTTGTTTAGTCAATTTTTGTAGAATACTTATCTTAGGATATTATCAAAATAACTGATTTACTTAGTTTCCAAAAAATATAAGTAAAACTTTATGGACCCTAAGTCTGAAAATTGATTTAGATGAAACCCTAATTAAAAGGCATTGAAGTTATTTAAATTTTTTTTACAAATACCTACATATAATTGAGTAGGTAGGTACATACATACATACATACATACATACATACATACATACATTTCTACATCAAACTAAATGAAAATCTTAAAACTAAATTATTGCTACATATTATATTTGAAAAAATATTAATAACAATGAACAGGAAATCGTGAAAATTTGTAAATAATATGTTTGTATAAGTTTTATTTATTTTTAAGAAAACATGTTCTCAAGGCTTCATTTTTCCGAGATTTGCCACCATTCACAATTTCAATAACCTACCTTACATATTGATCGTTAAAGATTCGTCATTTTCTTCTAATATTACGATTACTTTTTTGTGAAATTCGATAGAAACGAGTACACATTTCCTCGAAGTATAATTTGGGCGGGAATCGCTTCGCTCCATTCGTTCGGGGGAGGTATTTTCGTCTGTAGGAGTTACCATGTCAGCTGTTGGCGGCCGACTGTTTTTCCTGCCGCTGTCGATATAATAACGCAGCCAATGCATCAACCGTAGAGATAGCCAATAAAAAAAACAATCTCGAAAGAAAATTTTTACTCGCGAAACTGACGCGGGAAAACCCTCCTCGTCTCGACATTTCAAATGAACGCAGCTTTGCCTGCTATTTGGAATTTAAAAGTTTGGTTTATCTATGGAACATAACATATTCTTTTTTCAAAATGTTTATTTGATTTGAAGTATAATTCTGAATACTTATTCAAGAGGTGTTTGAAATTATTTTATTACTTTGATGGTGTTAAGTGTTAAGCATAGATTTTCATAATATAATATACTAGATGGCGCAGTTAGCAAATTTTGTATCAATCGAAGTGAGGATTTTTTTCCGCCGGACTTTTGACAACAAGGCGGGCAGACCACATCGTTTTTTTTATAGAGAATACGACTAATGTGAATTGTTTTCGGATTTATTTGACGAAAAAAAAAACGCTTTGTTCATTAAGATTTAGAGAACAGTTATCTAGGAGGTGTTGAAATGTATGGAAAACTGCAATATGTTGCCAACCAAACCCTCAAACGCGCGATATACTATGACTCACTCATTGCACAGAGTTGGTACTCTAGCATCTAGTATATTATAATTAAAATTTATGGTGTTAGGTGTTTATTTAATCGATTCCATGAAAAAAAAAATTTTTTTAATAAATTCTGATATAAAAAGGATATTTTGTGTTCATATAGATTGTTAGGAGTTTGGAGGAACCAAACGCCAAACTCTTGTCCTGGCGAACATTTTTTTTCGCTGAATTTGTATGCGTAATTCAGACTTCCTTCAATTTTATACTTATTTCATTATTTTTTTTAACCTCTTAAATATTTTTTTACAAAATATGATACCTACACAATAGGTACTTACATATCTTTCCAAATCGGAATAAAAGTTGATTTGAATTTTTTTTCTTTAATATGAAAAATATATATTTTTTATTTGAGTACCTACATATCTAATTAAATCAAAATGATCGTATTTTGTTATTGAAATAGCTAGATATATTAACAATGAAATTGTTTCAGGGATTATCGAACTAATAATTGTTTTATGAAATGCATTAATATTCCGGGCTGAATCAGGTCTTAATTTAAGATAAATATTTTTATATAATTAATTTAACAAAAAATAATTTGGTTTGTATCACCTCTCTAGGCCAGGCCTATTCCGAGGTAGTAGACTAGTTACACATTGATTATTAAATCAGAGTAAACTTTAATATATTATGATGTATAGCCCATGGTCCAACATTGAAGTCCTATATTGCTAGTCTTATTGTGTTTGTGTATGTTATGAATTGAAAATTTGCTGACAATTGTTTATTCCTTTATTATATAACCATGTATGTATTGTAAGTTTTAGTCTTGTGTTTTCTATGTTATGTTTTTTATATATTTTACAACTAGGTAAACGATGAATTGTCTCGAGTTCTTTGTTCCTCCAGCATTGCATTTTTTGTGTTGCATTATGTATGCCTCCAGCATTGCACTATGTACCTACATAATAAGTCAGTCGATGATCAAGGAGAAAAAAGCACATCAATAAGTTGCCAAAAAAACTTGATTGTTTTTCAAATTATAATGACGTTCCCGTAAAATAATCTTTCGTGAATACACTTTATTCACGTAATATATACTTAGTAGTCGTGGTGTGGGTGGGAGACAGGTATCTTGGCTAAGAAACATCAGGGAATGCACTGTAGTGTACAGAGTGGAAGAGCTTTTTCGGTTAACTCAAGATTGAGATGCCTATGCCAGAGTGGTGGCCAATATTAGCGGGACTTCATCGGATGATATTGTTATTTTAAGCCCAAATGACAAAAAATGGCTACTGATGATGAGCACAAGCTCGAATATGTTTTACCCGAGCATTAATTTGGGAAAGTAGAAGTAATTGTAAAATCGACTTTCCTATAGTTTCCCACAAAACAATTCGAGGATTGATGAAATTCAAAGGATCTCTTACAAAATAAAGTGTCGTCTAAATCTATTTTAGTTGTTTTAGTGTGTAACGTTAAAATGTAACATATTATATTATCAAGTTTGGATTATGTTTGCAGACATCAATCGAAACGTTTGTTATTGCAATAAATGTCCGCAAAACATAATTATGTGACAAGGTAAAGTTTGCAAGTCGAGTTAGTACGGTTAGTGAAGTGAAGTTTCTGCTGGTAAGTCCTCCGCCACGAAATAATGGTAATGTCAGAATGAGCGAGGCAAGTTAAGTCTATCGAGGCAAAGCGCAGTTTTCCACCCGGTCGCTTGTCTCGCACTGCGATCGGAACTAATCGGAAAGCAATATAAGCAAACTGAGACGATCAGTTTGTATTATACCGTGTTGTGTGTATCAGGAAGTGAGTGCGAGCAGGAAGTAGGCAGATATATATCTACCTAATAGTGGCTGTACATAGTATACAACGTGCGGGTGATGGAGAGAGACATGGGGTGGGGGGCAAGGCCGCGCACCGGCCGCGCGCCCCCTGTATGTAATTCGGCGGGAAATAAAGCCCGCCTGTTGCAGACAACTTAACCTATATATCTCGCCGTATAATGGCCGGCGCCTACTAGCGCTCTCGCTGAATGACACCCGTCGTTCACTTTAAATAAATGTTTACAGATGAGACGTGATACAAACATCGCTCTATTGACCGCCCGCGACCGACTTCTGCAGACAGAATCGAGCGGTACTAATCACTCTGCGCTTTCGACGTCAACAAATTATACATTACCTACCACATTATCAACGATTCTTATTTCGATTGGGGAAACGTAAACAAGCTATTCGCAGTTTTTTTAGTGTGTACGCTACTCTAACACAAGGCGCAGTGTTGTATAATGAGTCCGATCGACTGTAACATAAAAAAACAAACAAGAGATACTTCTGATTAATTGCCAGCGATTGTATACTGATTCATGAATGACCCGTGACTTTTGACACCGCTAAATGTTGTTATTTTTTGTGTCACGGCCTTGTGTGTTTGATTATACAGTTGGTATCCTATTATTCTCAGGTGAAGCACTATCTTAAATTAGTTTGAGTCGAGATTAGTTTAGTTCTCATTGCTTTATTTGTAAACATTATACTTCAATCGATTGTTTTTACTTGTGTTGTTTTCGTGTTATAGAACAACTACGTTCGTCCAAATCATATCGATATCGCAAATACTACTTGATATTTCGTTTCTAGATGAAATTCAAAACTATCAATGATAGTAAGTGTACCAGGTACTGTGGGCTTTTCGAATCTTATCTTCACTGAGTTTAATTGTAATCTCATGTACCTACTGATTCATAGTTTTTATTTCTATCAGTGATTAATGCATATTTTTTGGATTACTTGGAATAGTTATTTTAATCTCAATTCATCTTTCGAAGCATGTAGTTCATCTTTCTTTGATCTGCTCAATAGACAAACAAAAATACTAATAATGTATTACAATTTATGCAGCAGTGTATGTATTATACAATGCACATTTCAAATGCTCTCCAAACTAAGCTCACTGAATTCACTAATTTTCATTAAAATTAGTTCTTGATAATGTTGTGAATTGCTGCAATTCATTCGTACGACAGCCTACTGCATTACTTTTAAAGTGTTACCGTACACTTTTCAACGCAGCAGCAACAGAAATACAATGACGATAGTGAGAAGAAATATTTCTGAAAATTTGAACAAGCATTTGTTTTTGTATTTCTTTGCTTGTAAAAACCAGCAGCATATCTAACTTTTTTGCTGTTTATATAATATGTAATATAACAGAGAGTTATTTTTAATTCGTAAACAAGTAGCATAAAGAAAACAGCAAGAGTGTAAATATAGTAACAAATCATGCGTATAATTCTTCAATTCGTGTCTATTATAAACCACACACATGTTATAAGACCTTATCCTCTCGGCTCGATAGACAATTATTCTCGTCAATCTCATCATCAGTGTTTGTCCATAGTTGAATGCACAATGTCTTGGAGTGATGCACACAATGTAAGCAAACACAACACAACACACAGGTAGATATATAATTGCTGCAGTCCGGTGGGTCAGTGATCTCGTTTAGCGAACACGTGCTCGCCCCCGCCGCCTTATTATGGGACCCGCTCCACTGGATGTTTGCCTGTCACTTTCATCTTGACTGATTGCATCCACTCGGAGATGACATCTTCCATTTCACCACAATATACTGTTGACGTTTGCCATTGTGGACGGTGACGTCATGGGGCCCGGTTCTGTGCCTTGCGGAACACCTGGACGATGCAATCATAACATTATAATATGTATCGCACCATTAGAAAGACATAATACAACCGCATCGGATATTTATGACTGGGTTACCGTTTACTGTGATTTATGACTTACCTTACATAGTACCGTGTTATTTTCCGCTGTTTTGTCGGAAGGTAGATTTTGCTTGTCAATCTGTAAATGCTACTTCTGTATTGGCTATTTAGTTTATTGTGTTGTATTGTTTTGTTTTACAGCATATGATATTTCAGACGTCAACAAAGTCATTATTAACGTATTGAATATTTTCATTCATCTTTCTGTTGTGCTATTATTCAAACGATTCATTCATTCTAAAAATAGAAAAAAATGTTTTTTTCGATCGTCCTGGTATGTGAAGAGTAAAAAAAATGTTTTGAAAATTGATTTCCTTGGTAATTTTTATATATTTAGAGTCATTTTGTTTATATCTACTACATATATTATTGTTTGTAATATTTTGTTGGTGTGTTTATATTAAATTCAATACATAAATTTACAGGAGAAATGATAACAAATAGTTTAGTGACAAGTTCTTATGAACGTTTGCCATTTTATTGTCATCTTCAGCAAATGATCCTATATTATGTGTTCCGTATGTTTAGTTACAATTCCCAAAAAAAGTGACATTTCAACTTCGTTTTGGATTTAATTATAACGCGACCGTAAAAGATCCATATATGGAACACACGAATGGAATTTTGAAATGTGACAAATATATATATTCTTAACCTACTTCCGTCCACTTCTGGACGAAGGCCGAACACTTCAAAGTCGCTCTGTCCTGTACATTCTGCATCCAGGTCACACCATCTTACTAACATCCTTAGCTGTGGTGTAAAAAAGAGCCAAAGGGCAACCATAGACGATGTTTTAATACTTGTTGATGTTTGAAATTATTGTGATCACAGTTGATCGCTCACACGTAATTGAATGTAATGTTTTATTAAATTGAAAACGAAATTTGTTTGTTTACTTGGACGTATATTTACATCACGCGAAATGCGCACTCAGTCCGGTCTATTACATAAAATGAATAGTGGTGTTTTATGGACAAATAATGCGCAAGTGTTTGCACATGCGCAGCGCATCTCATCTCCACATCGGTCGGCCTCTCTACACGAGATGCATATCAATCGGACGATATATTTTATTGCCATTACGTGGTTGGATGTATTGGTCGATCGATACTCGTTCATTCAATATTACCTCCCTTTAGACTTAGACAGACAGACGTAACCCAACAGTGGTACGTGATATTGATAACATTTCCGAATTAAAAACATTTTGATTCTTTTTCAATTTGAACCAAGAAACTCTTAAGATAAACGAATATGTTTTTAAGAATAATGGTTGACCCAATTATCTCAAGTCCATCAAAGCTTGTTGTGCACATTGGAATAGTCGTTCCAGCAATAATTTATGCAAGTGAGACATGGACATGGCAGAGACGCACGAAAGTCAAATTAATGCTGTGGAAACGAGGTCCTTAAGACAAACAAACGTGTAACAAAACAATCTATGATGTGGATATGAGAATGCAAGATTGAAAGAAATATCGTGGGTAGAATGAAGATAATTGCTTTACGATGGTTCGGACATGTAGATAGGAGGATGAACGATGAACGCCTGACAAAATATACAAGGTTGAAAAAAAGAGTGTAATGAGATGAAGGGGCAGACCGAGAATGAGTTGGCATGATCATAATGAGATTTTGAAAGTTTGTTATATACGGAGTCAGAATAATAAGAGAGCATGTATAACGCGATGTATGGATGTAAATAAGGCAAAACGTGTATGATGAAATTTAAAAAAATAATTCAACTGAAGATGGTTAATAATGAAAACATATTTTTGCAATCGTTGGTCAATACAAACATTATGACATTTTTTTATTTGAGTGAGGAATTGCATGATTTTATGTAGACGGGAAGAATACCGAACATGACTAGATCAGATAACATAAGTTTCGTAGACCAAAATAAGTTTTAATATAGACTGTCATTAAGTTTAGCGAAATGCCAGTTCTAGTAGTATGGATTTATTGTGTCCTTTCAGCAAAGTTAATATTATTAAATAAATACATAGCGTGTTTGTAATATATATGTAACTACTTTTTTATAGTCATAATATTACGTTCCTTTTAGAGAAGGTTGGATTGATAACGAATTTGTTTTTATTCATAACTCAGAATAAATTTTTGAACACTGTTTAATGGCTAATATAAGATGTATGTTTTTAAGTAGTGAACAGTCTGATGTATTTTTTCAAATGGTCGCTACTCGGAGAGATGGATTTCCAACTATCCTATATCCTACAAAAAATTAGGTTTATATTATACTATTATTTCACTGTCTAAAATAGTCTCTAAAATAGGTTACTAGGTTTGTGCTGGAAAACTCAAATAATATATTTTAAAATTTAATGTGTTGGTATTTAAAACTCGCCACCAAAATGTTTTCGATCGGCTCATAACCGTAAATCGTTTTCGATCGAGAAATGTGAGGAATTCGGAATCGTTTGATTGTGTTTATATTATCCGATGGTGTTGCCATTTCATGATTCATAACTAATTAACGTTAATTATTACTCAAGTTATTGTTTATTATGGTAACACCAGACACACACCCACGCATACACCAATATCAACTGATGTCATTTTGCGTTGTTTATTTACATTATTGGCTTAGATGTTTACTATCGTTTCGTTACGTTATAAGTACAATTAAGTGTAACGAAGTCTTTTTCCGATAGGGTTACTAAATACATAAAAACGGAAGAATAATAATGATCCTTTTTGTTTTTTTAAACAGACCGATCACAAAAGTGAGGAAGGAGTTTAAGAGGGTATATAACGATAAATCTAGTGACTGAAAACATGATAAAATATTAAAACCGCCTAATGCAATATGAAGTTACGTTTAAGTAAGGGTTGGTTATTCTATAAAAACGATGTTTTATAGAACAAGAGATGAAGATATTAGATGATTAGACGAATACCTATGTATGAAGATATTAGACGGTTAAACGAGTACCTATGTATGAAGATATTAGACGGTTAAACGAGTACCTATGTATGAAGACATTAGACGAGTACCTATGTATGAAGATATTAGACGATTAGACGAGTACCTATGTATGATTGAAAGAGATATGAAAAAATAAATGTTTTCATTTTATTTTATTTATTTTTTTAAAGTATAGACAGTCATATTTACAATGTATTAACACAAATGAGTTACCAGCATATGAACCAGTGAAGACTCTGTATTTTCAACTATATTAAAATTTAAATAATAAAAAAGAAATTAATCATTTAATTTATAAACAAATAATTATTTATTTATTTATTTAATATTGCTTCTCGGGCAACTAACAGCTGTACTATGTCAAATATTAATTTAACACGCACCTAATAACAAATTGCCACATTCTGGAGACTTACGATATTAATCGTCTCACAGATCCAGACTGAAAACAATTGATCAGTACTTGTGAAGGGATGCATTTTGTATGTAAAATTAGGATTTACTTTGGAGTAAATAAAGTTTATATTAAATACAATATTTAAAAATAATAATTTTGCTTGGCATTATAAATGTTCTAAACTTGATTGCAAATATCACAACTCTCTTTACATTTTAAATATTAACTTTTTACAAATATAATAATATTAATTTTGTCTAACATTACAATAGTAATTTCACTATTTGATTAGTTCTCTAGCAATAATCATATTATAATACTAATAAATTCACAACATAAATTGGAAAAGGACGGTTCTTTCATATCATAATTAAATCAATAAATAAATCAATTAATAAATTAATAATAAAGAGAGGAAAAAAAGAATAAACACATAAGTATATAAATAAATAAATAACAAACGTAAATAAATGGAAAAATTACTTGTGCCGCATATCACTTTTATTTAGTAATTAAGAATCAGCTGATTCAAGTACCAAGTTCGTCTAAACTGTCCCTTATTCAATAAAAATATGTCCAGTCCACCGAATAACATAGGTACTTATTATACAGCGAACAGCTACGCTGCATAAACGTATTCTGAGCATAGTTGGTCGTGCATTGGGGCAACCTGAACAAATAGTTAGCACAAAGTTAGTTTTAAGTTCATTCATTCATTCATACCATCACGGCATATCCCACAATGTGGGGTAACCAGCGAAAGGTGTGCGGGTGTGCATTGCCTTATAAAAGGGAGCACAACACATATGTGTATACCCACACACCAGTCTCGTCTCACCTAAAAAGGCACTACATTCAGCATGGGTGGTGAACCTCATTGCTGAACTATGTCAGATGTTATTGTTGCCTGTTGTATTTTCGATTACCCGGCTCTTACGGGACACTCGAAAACAGTAATAGAAAAGAGTGGAAGCACTATTCTAAGCCGGTGCGTCTCAGCTGGTTTTCATAGAAAGAGTGAGTGATGACCGACTAACAAATAAAGTATGTAAGGATGATAAAAGTGGAACGAATATGTAGAAGTAGTCGGCCAAGAAAAAGTTGACATGATCATTTAAATGGAATTTTGAAATACGGAGAAGTAAAAATAGTAGAATTTTATGAATGAGACGTTGCGTGTCAAGAGAGAGGAGTCTCGCGTTCTTATCTCGGCCTCCCCAAATAAGGAGTTGGCGAAATGGTATAGTATCTTTTTATTCATAATATAGATATATTATGTACCTACTTATATTATTGTAAATTGGCTGACTTATTGCCACTGGGCAATTTCTACCAACTAATTAGAATCTACAGTTTCTGATGTAAATGCAAATGAGTGGGTTGTGGCCAACGCTACACTCCTCACTAACAAGTCATTCTATAATCTATAAAGTATTCAAATTTTGTATGGAAAATATTAAGCATTGTCACGAAATGTTTGAAATGAAGAGTTTGTCAAACTATTTTTTATTTCAATATTTTATTATGTAAACTTGATAATTCTTCAATGCCATTTTATGAAAGTGGTGTGCCTTTTTACCAATTTGAAAATAAAAATTTCTAATTTTAAGTTTCCTGGTCACTTTGAAATATTTGACAGTTAAAAAAAATTGAGAAGCACTATTCAGATATCCTTCAAAATCTAATGGGATCAAAGCGAGTATTAGATATACATATTTGCAAAATTTGAAAAGAATTGAATGAGTACTTTAGTCTATAATCGATAAAGTAAAATAAACACGCCGTACATAGCACGCTGCACACAGCACACACACAGATACATTGTGATGAAACTTTCAGAATACAATCTCAGCATGATACTAGTTGATAATCTGCAATAAAAAAATCCCCTTGGGTTAGTGAGGAGTAAAAACGTCACTGTGATATCGACGGATTTCACGTGAAAATTTTCGCCAGCCCTGTTCCATTCAGCTATCGAGATGACGTATTCACATCAAACGACCTGTAAACGTTATGTGACATTTTTTTGTCAGGTTTATTGACATTTGTGCTAGCGTTATAGTAATAGTTTGTTTCCGTGGTCACTAATTTATATTATATTATAAAATCATATTTCTATTATCGTTTAAATGTTATATTACAGTGTGGATTATTTTAGCAATCGGACCATTTCTATTTGTGGTGTGACGATGACACGACGATAGTTTAAAAACAATAATAAATGTTTATTATCCATTAATTTTTCACGCGATTTTATTATTATGATATCAGTAATAAGTAGTAATAATAATAAAAATTCATTGACAAGGACATCTTGTTTTATGTTAAATAATCAATTATAATAATTGTCAATACGAATTTGAAACATGACTCAGCTTTTTACGTAGTAAATATTGTTACTGTATTTTATTTTGTAATAAAAAAGGTATATGTATTCTACATAATATAACTGTACATACATATCCGATAGACTTGTAATGAATATAAATCCTATTAGATTAAAACCGATTTGGAATATTTGCGCTTTTCATATTTATTTTGTTTTTACATTTTTTATCGTCCTAATAGGTATGCACTTCACCTTTTAATACGAGTTTATTCTAGTACAGTACAGGTGTCTCTGTTCATTTAATTTAAATAACGCACTATAATATTATGTGCTATTATTTTGTCTATCCATCTATACTAGTGATCTCACAGAGGTCAAAATTCGACAGTAATTCATTAAAAACTTTGAAAATCATTGGACCTGATCTACGATAAAAACATCAAAATAAGTTATAGGTATTTTTGTTTCAGTACCATTTCTTTTATTTCCCTGTAGGTATTCAGATGTGAATTTTTCTTTAACATGTTCTGAAATTTGTTTTTAAACAACTGCATCGCTGGTACCACATTGACATTTTAAAAGTAAACAACGGCTATGAAAGAGAGGGGATACGATAGTATGACTACTGCAGTGTGACTACTTTGGTTAATTGAATATTTTGTTTGCAGTAGCTTATTCTACGTTCTAAGAAATACTATGTACAATCAATGGTTTGTTGTTAAATATTTTATTATTTAATTTAATGCATTTATAACACATAGTATGCTTTCTACACTCCTTCTCCATATATATGTAGGTACTTTATGCCAAATCTCAAATTCCTTATCGTTTCACATGGATGGGTGAATTGAAGCTATACAGTTGCGTTTTTGCATTTTATTTAGCCCTATCAAATAATTTACATTTTACGTATTCACCTTTTAATTAATTGTAGAAATTGTGAAATTCTTTTTAGAAAAGTCGAGGAACTTGTGCGAAAATAACACCGTTATTTTGTTTCTTTAGTTGAGATTGGTGAGAAGGATATTGAAATGATGTTTAAGACAGGAAACAAGAGTGATTGGTGCACTAAGATCTGTCATGGCAGACCCAATTACATCGAGGTCAGCAGAACTAGCTGTTATGGAGTATATGAAGGAAGCTCGTTAAAAAATAATGTATACAGGATTAATAAATGAATAAATTAAATAAAATAAATTAGTATTTCTCAACAGATGCTTTTAAACCTACCAAGGTATAAAAGTATACCTAGTGGTCTTGAAGAAAACTTCTGTTAGTTATAAATAGAACGCAAAAACTCAAGAATCAATAACTATTATAAAAAACAAGAAAATAAAAAATCCAATTATATTTTTGGAATATATTATTATAGAAGAACCAGGAACTTTGTCTCTATAGATATGTTGAAAAATTGTCAAAAATATAATTGACTCGATCCCGACAGGGAAAATTCCAATGTGTCCGTACCTATGTATATGCAACAATATACGATCCAATAATATTTTTAGCCAAATGAATAAACATGGGTTAAAATAGGTAAGTTCTTAAGATTATAGAAAAAATAAATAAATCAGAAACATGTAAATACGTGAGTTTTAGGATGGGAGAGGAGTGGCGCCAGACGTTAAAAAAAATGACACGTTCATATATAAAAAGGGTTTTGAAAGAAGGGAAACTCGGAGTTAGGAATAATCGAATATCGTGGGTTAGAAGATGACATGGAGATTGTTAGTCAAAACGAATTTTGTGCGTTTGGTCCTTTTTGTATACTGCAAAAAGAAATAGATAAATGGGGTAATGGTATTTATACATATCGTTATAAATAAACAGTCTACATAAATACGTTTGCAAGTTGAAACATTTTGATGTAAATACGATACTTTTTTTTGGAAATTTAACAGCTTATCTACCCACATTATTTGAAAGTAAATATGTATTTATACATATAATTAAAATTCAAATAAAACACAACCCAATTTTAATGTTTCAGTGAATGAATGAATGATTCTTAATTTTAATTCATTTCGATGAGAATAGCTAGACATTCAAATGTAAAATATTAATGAAGTTAGGAGATTCTAGGAAATGAAAGGTTGCGAGACATGAGAAATGAATGGTTAAAGATTTATATAATACTTTTTATTATATTTGAGAAAACTTTGGACTCTTGGTTAAGTAAACAAAAACTGTATTATATAATAGAGATAACATTCTCGAGGGATTACTGATAATCCACAAATCGTGTTTTCATGACCCTTAAAATTAAAATAAGATGCGATCTTTTTATAAACATCCAATACAAAAGCTTCATTATAAAGACATTGTTGACAATAATATTATATCAATCATTTGAAAATCAAACCACGGATACAAAATTACGCACAAAGAAGCTATAGCTTTACAACATAACAACAAATAAATTATACTAGGTCTACCTGATATACTTTCACAAAAGAAAAGAACCCAATGATTCCTTTGTTTCGAACTAGGTCCAGCATTTTCGGAAGGAAAAATATTTTGGTGAATTTCGTTTAGGCGACAAAGCAGGGTCTATTTTCCTGGCTGTTTGGCCGCCGCCCTGCGTATTCCCCAACCCTCCAGCCCTGCCTGGCATACAGCCTATAGCCTCTTTATAATTCTCTCTGTCTCCTTCCCTCTCTCCCTCTCTCTTGAGTTCCTCTTTTCTCAGAATTCCCTCTTTGCCAAATAATAAATACCAGCCGGGACAGCAGCGATTTGGTCAAGAGGACTGAAATCACAATCTGGGCTCTAAATGTTGGAAAATGAAAACGGCATTCGTGCGAAAATTGTCAAGCAACAATATTTATGAGTCGTTTCATACTGATCCATCGAGTCTGTTATGGCGGTAGGCAAAAATAGTTCAACCACCACTATTTGTAAATATGGCTCGTTAATTATTCATTTTTTACACATTGTCTTGTAACTAATTCTTATTGATGACCTAATTTTTATCTTATTTATTATTTTTCATGTTTCCTAGATTCACGCGCATACCTACATATATTATATCATATGTAAATAAATCAATTTAAAGTAATAATAGATACCAAATAATTATTGTGGTTTATCAACGCAATTTTTCTCATACAAAAGTATCATGGCAACCCCCAATTATAAAACCACGTGATCTCCTAATTCTAGTAAGCGACTGTGCTTTAAAAACATAATTCTTACTAAGCGCCCCCACATTTAAAAATTAAAATCTCATCCTCATAATCTTACTCAGCTTAATATACTGCACACATTTATATATACCTACAATTTCACACATCATTCACACAATATCTCACCATTATATGAAACTATTCCTAACTTATCTTAATAGGTATACTACAATAGCTCCAGTGACAACCTGTAATTGGCTTTAATATTTAAATAAATAAAAACATAGTACCTAATTAGAATTAGGGATTTAGGCCGAACTCTGCATTCGGTCTTTTGTGTCATACCTATATGTATATGTGCAAATTGCCAGGATTCAAATACCTATATGTACGGACATTCGCGTAAATATTATTTTTATGAAATAAAAATTAGTTTAAATTTTAACATCTCAATAGTGACGAAGACGAAATAATTCAGGAGAGCCAGTAATTCAAGGCACCTACATGACTTACGATCTTTCATCGGCAGGTTTACGTGATCACTTTATGCGCTTGCGCAACGTTCACCAATTATGCCTTTTTATTGAGTTCCCTATAAATCTAACTTTATATATTTTGAAAATAAGTTGAAAAAACATCATCGCCATCTATGAAATAACGAAGAATATTTTATTATAGGCTCTTGAAATAATGTTTTTCTCAGAGACGGGGGATTTATCGGTTGGTTTTGAATTGTGCATTAGAAGTTCCAAAGCTCGCGAAAAGACAAAGAAATTCGTCGAATGTTATCACCGGCGATTTTCCTCTTTTCTCAAGTTGTAAAATAATTCACCGGCTCCACGCACTTTCCACGCCAAAACAAACGACACCGCGTACGTACGGTCCTGAGTGTACGACACTATCGGGAAAAAAGTGGCGTGTAAATTAGTCATTTATAGTCGCAGAGATCGATTTATTTACACCGGACACGTTCGTCCGTCGACTCCGCCGGTTGCTAAGTGCCGACGCCGCGTTTTTCGATACTATTATATTTATTATGTTCCGACCGGATTGATGTTTAAAATAGAAGTTGAAGCATTAATTTAAGGATTTGGAATTGTATGGAAGCCGGGACGTCTGTGTGGTAACCCTTAACCCCATCCCACCTCACCATCACCACCCCCTTGTTCAACGTGACCCGCCACCTGTCAAACTGCCACCTTACTTACCCCCACCCCCAACCCACCGGCAAACATAACCTATATTTTTGACAGGACATAATGTTTATAATGTTTTCACACGCGGTTGTTAACAGGGTTGTCTTACGTCTACTGACTATTCTGGATATCCGTGATTAACAAAATAAAATAAAAGTGAAAATATTTCATATAATTGTAGATAAGTGATACCTTCTGCTTTGTTTTCAATCTTGGAGATTGATTGGTAGCAAATTGATGCATCTCTTCCTCCTCTATCTCCGTCTTAGCGACTCTCTTCAGCTCTACCTATATATTTGAGATTCAAAGATTTTTAGACATATATATTAAAATATATATTTTTCATAATGTTCCCATTTTTACGAATTGAAGTATTGCACAATGATTCATTCTTGATGTGGTGTGTATTAGGTACAAAAATAAATATTATCAACAGATTTGATTTGAATTGATGTTCTGGAAAAATAAACACAAATTGACAGCAAGGTCAGAATATAGTTATAAGACATGCTCGCGATGTTGTGGAAACGCGAGCAGACACTGTACGAACCAAGGAGCTCCTAAGAACAACAGAAATGAAGGTTCTAAGGTCAATCAATGGAAAAACTCTCCGAGATCGTGTTCGCAGTGTTGAAATAAGAAAAAAACATGTGAGATAGAGGACATAGTTCGGTGGAGTTGATCCAGAAGAAGACGTTGGAGGGAACACGTAGTCAGAATGGACAGTGAGAGCGTATTTTTTTTTTAATAGAAAATGAATATGTCCGTGCTAAACTAGTACATATACTATCTCATGAAGCATTTTGAACAATCAAACGAAGAATTTTGATTCGTCAAGAATTTTTTAATATGAGATAGGAAGGCACACCAATAGACATTGGCTGGTTTTCGTGATTACTATGATTTCTAGAATAAAAATTCAATGTAAGTATTTTTAGAGCATATCCGGAAGTTGTCAATGCTATCCGGGACACGGAAAACTCCCATTTTTTTAGAAGTTGGCAACCTTACTTCTTATATGTTACAAATCGAACACCTTTGATTATTCATTGGTTGGCTTAGGTTAGGTTAAATATACGTTCTTACATACAAAATACAAACCCTAATATTAATTTGTATGTATGAAAGTGGAGATTTATATATATTTATGTTAGTGTTTACTGGGTTGATCGGAAAGCCATTTCGTTTTTTTCCGACAAAGGATTTAATTGTATTTTTTATTTATTTATATAATTTTAATAGCTCATCGAAAAAAGTTTGTTGGAATCTGTGTAAAAGTTTTTGTTTGGAGCCCTATCAAACAAGGAAAGCGAAAGCGGCATTTTCGGCATAATATTTTACATTTTTACTATTGAAAATGTAAAATTTTATGGAAGAAGGTTTTGGAAGGTCAGTCAAATACATACACACGTACATACCATCACGACATATTCCACAATGTGAGTTAACCAGCGACAGGTGTGTGGATGCGTAATCAACTGCTGTTAACCCTCACACCATGTGGTGAACCTCATTGCTGTTCTATGTGAGACGTTATTTTGTTTGTTGTATTTTCAATTACCCGGCTCTTGCGGGACATTTGAAAACGATATTAAAATAAAAGTGTGGAAACACTATTCTAATCCGGTGCCTTGCAGCAAAACTAATTGAAGACGATAGACAAAATGAAACATTTATTTATGCAAACTAGTGACATTTCTGATTTTTCGAACTTGACAATTCATGATCATTTGAATCGCCCCGGTTAGATTTACGTCTTTCATTTTTTACAAAAAAAATATTAATATTGGAAATGATTTTCCGAACAACCTTAATATTGAAAAGGCTGCACGCAGGGAAACTTTATTGTTTGAAATGGACAAGTATGCCATTGGTTTTAAATATTATTTTATAGGTGGTGTTTATACCGAATTTTATTTTTGATTTTATGGAAGTTATTGGCTTTAATACGACCTGAAAGTGTTTTACTTGGTGGGTAGGTAACTATAATATAATAATTGACTGAAATAAACATTATAGGTACATAGGTTGATGACTATATATTACATAAGCACATATATGTATTTTTACACCCTCGCTGTTTTGGGACTTGAGACAAAAATAATTATAATTTTATTTGTATTTCCTATTAAAAATACTCAAACAGGTAGGTATATCCTAGTTTTTTTTAAATAATTTTTTTTTTAATTGTAAAATTACAATGGTATATTTTTTATACATCTAGATAAAATGGAGTGTAAATTAATAACAATAAGTACAGATAAACACTTATATTTCTCAACCTTGTTTGTGAGTTTTAAAATATTTTTTACTCCTCACTACCCTAAAGTGATATAGTGGGGAGTTATGAATTCGCAATTTTTAAGGTTATTTTAATTTTTTTTTTTTTTTTCAAAAAATGAATATGTCCTTGTTAAACAAGTACATATACATCTCCCTACGTTCCCTAAAATAAGCAAATAAATGCTTGTGCTATAGGTGAACGAAATCGGTCGAGGCAGGATTCGAACTCACGACCACTGGATTACTAACCCAGCACGCTAACCGCTCTGCCACCGACCCATCTAAATTATTACAGATTATCAACTAGTATCACGCTGTGATTGTATTCTGAAAGTTTCGTCACAATCTATCTGTGTGTGTACTATGTGCTATATAGTACCCCCTATTCAGTAACTTTTGTAACTAAAATAGGAACGTTCTAAAATTGTAGATTTTAGATTTATGGTCTTATTTCAGCGTTGAAAATTATGAAAATTTCATAATTTTCATAATTATTCATAATACGTCTGATTCAGTAAATTTATAAGAACGTTCCGGCCAAAATGGGTACGTTTCTATTCCATTTAGTTCAAGTTGAAATTTTATAACGCTGAAATAAGACCGTTGAAAATCTAAAATCTACAATTTAAGAACGTTCCTATTCTAGTTACAATAGTTACTGAATAGGGGGTATTGTGTTTATTCTATTTTATCGATACTTTAGTACTCATTCGATTCTTTTCAATTACCTATGCAGGTATTTTGAAAAGTATTTAATACTCGCTTAGACCCCATTAGATTTTGAAGGGTAAGGAGAGTAAAATACGGAGGGTATTTTAATTTATTAGTATTGTTTTCTAATTCGGTGTAAAACGTAAACGATTTCATAGAAAAACGGACTGCTTCTATGGAATAATTTATTTCCAGAAACATTCGATAATTTCAATTAAGGAGGAATATCCCAATAATTTCCGGTTATCAATTTTTCCTTTCAGTTTGTTTTGTCGTTGTTGTATTTTTTTGATTTACATGTATATTCTCCAAGTTCTTTATTGATCATCATCATCATCGACTTCATCCATCCATCGTAGTTCCCACACCTCTTCTTCCCTCCGGACGTGATGTGAGGATTCTTTTTGGTGTCTGGTCATCTTCCATACTTACGATGCACGTGTCCTAACCAGCATAGCCTCCCTATTTTTATCGTTTGTACGATATTTGGTTCCTTGAATAGGCTCTGTGGTTGTACCTGATTCTTTATTGATACTGTTTGTCAAATTATTTAGGTACTTAATAATATTAGCATTTAGTATTTTTACATTTCCTTTGCAGACTTGTTTTGTTAATTTGTTTTTATCCCTTTCGAGTCTTTGGGCATAAATGAGAAATGAGCGCGGGCGTTTGAACAAAGGAACGCTCGGGATATTCGAATTTGGAAACGAAAACAAAGATCTGCGCTGACGGCGCCGCCGAGCGGAGTTTTCCGAAACTAATGCGGGCCTAAGCGCTGTGCGGAATGCTGGCGGCTCAACTGTGAACTAAATATCAGAAATAAATTTTGTATTTATCTACCCCCTATTCATTCATGACCTACTGATACTTGGGTGATAACTAAAAATGGCTGAAATATTTCTATAAACCATTTTTCCTATTTTTTATTGAATTGAAGAAATTCCCTGATGAAGAATTTTTTTTTTCGTTAAACTACGTAAATTATGCATTTGTTACAAAAAAATGTTTAGTAAATAAGTTCGTACAACTTTTTTACTTCAGCCACAACTAAAATGAAATGATTTATTTTCCATTATTTTTACATATTACAATAATAAAAAATTAACCATATTAAAAAAAAACTTATTTATTTTTATATATATATATATATATATATATATATATATATATATATATATATATATATATATATATATATATATATATATATATATATATATATATATATATATATATATATATATATATATATATATATATATATATATATATATATATATATATATATATATATATATATATATATATATATATATATATATATATATATATATATATATATATATATATATATATATATATATATATATATTTCTGTAAACATGCAGCTATGTAAAACAATATTCTTATACTCACATAACCAAAAAATTAGCCAACAAAAACATACTTATATAATTTATAGTAAACATACTATGTACTATTGTTCCTATTTGGAAACTTACTGCCTCACTTTACCAGTCTGTTCTGAGGACGTACCTTTTCCAATTTGGTCTGAGGTCACATGTTAATTGGTGTTAAAGTTTGATAATTTGTTTTTCTTCTATATTTTAAGTACAGTGTTTTTCTCGCTTTGATACTGTTTTCATATTACGAGACTAAAAAATGTATTTTGGATCAACAATTCCGTTTCAAACAGACCAAAAAAGACGAGAAAGAAGAATTTCGTTAAAAAGAAATATTTTTGTTTTTTCAAACGGATTTCTAGTTTTCAAATTGGCTTTTATTTAATTTATTACCCAGTGTACTTTTGTGTAGATATTTGATCTGATACTTTCATTATGTTGGTATTTTGAAAGATATATGAACATGTTCTTGTACTGTATATTTAACATCGCGAATTTCGTTTTGGAAATAAATTTAGTAAGGGCATCCTTAATTTTGATTTTGTCTAATTTCTCCCACGCTTCGTCGGAGAATCGGAGCAAAAGCAATTATTTTCATCCTTTGGCATTAGAATTTTCGTCGTGTGGCACAATGAAAGGCAAGGCAAGGAATGGCAGGCACCCCTCGCTTTGAGCATCCTCCACAGAGTGAAACGATCCAACATGGCGAAGTTTCCACAGCCCCACGCCATAATATAACGGCGGGAAAGAGACGAACCAACGATGATGACTAATGCGCAAAAACAAATCCAATTCCGTAAATGGTGTACGCCAGTATAAAATGTGTACGTAGGTATAAATTATCAAAGTATATTCGGGTTTGTTCGTTGCTAGGGGTGAAAGCACCACCGTATGACATACATACTTGAATGTGTATTCAAAAACTGTATTTCGTTTGATAGTTTTCTTTGTAAGTTCTATCTTCGTATCTATTGAGATGTTAAAAAAATGTCAAATAATAAATATAGGTACTTCAGTTTTCCTATATTTTGTCACACACTGAAGATTGATAGTCAGCTAGTGATTGATACCATTCAGTGTCAAAAATTAATATAGTAATACTTATAGCTAATCGTATTGTTTATCTTTAACAAATTTAAACCTTTTTATTCCATTTTCGTCAAGATGTTTATAAGATAAATAACGTTTATTTTTTACAACATAGATCGCGATTTATTTACAAATGAAAAATAAGTTGGATGTGTCTATATTGATTGAAGTATTTTTAATATATAGTCAAAAAATAAAATATTTGTAGAAATTAATCATATTCCATATGATATATTTACATACCTACTTAAATTTCGTTTCTTGTTAGTACCTACATAAGTTGAAATACATAATGTAATGTTGCAGTGTAATACATATTGTGTAAAATCAGGAGCAACTTCTTTGTTTTGTGTTATTTTTGGGCGCAAATTCAATTTCAAAAATTTCAATAATAATACGTAGTTATTTTTATCTTTATATCCGCGTTTGATTGAAAAAAAAATGTTTCTTACTTCAGTAGGATTTTTATTATTACTTTCTCGACATTACCTCGTGATAGTTATATAATCTCTTTGTTAATGGAAGTTTAATACTTGTTTCAAGTTGAAAAACTATTGGATTGTTTTGATTGAGTGCAAATTGTTTTTTTTTTATAAAATAGTTATTTTCTTATCTAAAACATTAACCAAAATGAACTTGTATCAAGTAGGATTTTTCATAATTGTCTCGATTTTACCCCGTGATAGTTATATAAGCTCTTCGTTAATACAAATTTCATATTTGGGTTGGGGAAAACCTATTGGATAGTTTTGATTTAGTGCGAATTGTTTTTATGAAATACATAGTAGTTATTTTCTTAACGTAAAAAATAAACAAAAAAGAACATGAATTAATATGCGCGCCTTTACCCCAATGTCTGTATAAAGGTACAGTTTTCCAGTGCTGGCTATATAATATAATATCGCGTAGGTTCGTTCGTTTTCCAGCATGGCAACTCCGCAGTGCCGCCTCTTGTATGGCGTGGGTCGGGGGAGAAGGATTGCGGTGGGTGGGGTGAGGAGGGAATGAGAGGTTTGGGGGAGGCGAGGGGGAGGGAAAATTGCTTTGTTCATAACGGGACCTGTATTGGTCTCGCATTTCAGAAATATCAAATTATATGAATGAAGTTGGGAGGAATTTTCGGTAGAACCAAAACCCACCTGAAAATAAGGCTAAGAGAGAGACAGAGTAAACAGATAGTCATTATTATTAGTCGTCTATATTTAAAAAAATTAACGAGATAGGTACTATTTTATCACAACAATTATGAGACAGTACACGTGTAAGAAATCTTTGAGTAATCTCAACATTAACTTGAACGAAACTTAATAAACCTTCATCATCGTCAATCATCAGCTATCGGACATCCAGCGTTGGACATAGACCTCCCTTCTCAAAGGAAGAAGAAACCTTATATTTGATATAAAGAGAATTTGGTTTAAGATGAATAAGATGGATACTTAAGGCCACACGGGCACTCAAATGTGATTAGTTGCATTGGCGCTTCCTCAATTAATCAGCCAATACTGACATTACGTCCAATTCAGTGACTTTTTGAACTAAAATAGGAACGTTCTAAAATTTCAAAATGACTATAATCTACAAAATTACTGCACCGTGGATAATAATATAAACTCAAATTGTCTATGGCGCAGACTACGCATGCGTACTGTTCGGCCATGTTTATTATGTGATGTCGCCTAGCTTAACATTTCAATCGATCTGTACTAATATTTATTGATTTATATTTTCAACATAACAAAACACGTGTTTACTATCCATTTATTTTTCTTCCGTATACAACAGATGTTTTCAACATAACTAAAATATTCTGGAGTGCTGTGAAAATAACTATTATGCTTCCAATTAGGTGTGGACTAAAATTGACAGTTGATTCGACTAAAATGTAGTTATAGAATTGGACTAATTTGTGACTAACTTGGAGTAAGAACATTCCTAAATAGAAACGTTACTATTCAGTTTAAATAATATAAAAATTATTTGGACTCAATTTATTGTTGTAAAGATTTAATATATTTAGATAACGCTGAGAATGCTCTGATGTAGAGTAAGCTTTTCTAATTAAGCTGTTTTTAAGTGTAAGTAAATAGACTAATCTATTATATTTCTATTAGATTGCAATAATATATTTAATTTGAGATCATTTTTAATATCTCTTAAGCAATATGTATCATATATACCGTATTTGTAATTTTTTTTTTCATACTTTTAAAAATTCCTTATAATTTTAAGGAATTCCTTAAAATGTAACTTATTGATGGTTGTTATATTTTTTGAATAATTATTTTACAAATTGGTTTGTTAAATTAATAGGCAAAGTAGAAACTTTTCTTAAAATTTTCGTTTTGAATATTCCACAATAGCCGATGAACGAATTTCCATTTAAATAAAGAAAATTGTTAGGGCTGCAGCAAGTAGCTTTTAAATTACAACTGTTATTATTTTCCCGCCAAAAAGTGTAAAGATATTGAACTATTAATATTAATAGATATTATGATATCCCGGTTAAGGAAGTTCAAAGTGATTTCGATTTATTTTTGTATGAATATATACTATAAGAGAGAGAGAATCATGATGTTTTAATTGCGCACTCGATAAAGAGATTACCACTTTCAAAATTTTAGTAGCTTTTCAACTTGCCTTTAGATTAAAATTTCCCAAATGAAGTTTCGTCATTGGGTGGAAAGCGGTTCGCTAACAAAGTCTCTGCCGGGGGCAGGTTGTGGGGAGGTGGGGGGCAGCCGCCATTGCGGCGTCGCCATGGCAACGTGTCCCGGCCGGCCCCCGCCCACCCCTCTCTCCCTGCTGTCCCTCCCATCCCTCTCCAACCCCTGCCCTGCCAAGAACTCCCGATACACCTCCTCACCATTGCTGAGCTCCGCGTGAATTAGAGACGTCCTTTGCTGTTTGCTGGAGCGTTTCAAATGAAGAAATTCTTCTGAACGTCCTTTTTGAATTGTGGCATAATGAAAACTTTCACGAGACAAATTCTGTAACGTTATTATTTGCCATTTGAAATTCATTTAATATCTTTGTGTTCGTTTTCAAAATTATGCTTCCTAATTGATGATTTTTCATATTAATTTGACGTAAGTATAAATAAAATCTTTCAATTGACGAGTAAACTGTAAAGGATCTCTGGAAATTCACGATAACGTTGAACAGCGATGAATAAAAAAAAAGCAATTTGACACATCTGAAATATTTTTCTAGTTGTGAATTGTATAATATGTTGTGTATTGACAGTTCACAATGGAGAGACATTCACTAGTCTCGACTGTATGTTCTCCTGGTACAAAGTATTCGCACAAAGAATGGGAATGGAGGCAATGCGGATTGCAAATATAATTCGCAGAGACCTCTGCCGCTCTGGTTGCGTGCGGAACGCGAAAAGTAATTTCGTACGAATCTATTCTTAAGTTAATTTTCCGACTTTCTCCCATCCCTCGCTGGAACAGAATGACTGAAGAGGAATGAAAAAACTCTTTATATCGCGAACGAAACTCCATATTGGATGGATTAGAATACATTTGCCTTCTCATTCTATTTTTCATCTGGTTTAACAATTGTTTGCGGACTTGAAGGACTTTTACAAATTAAATATATTTTCAATACACATTGGAAATAATTTATTTCCTAATTAATGTTACTATTGAGATACGTTCAAAAACGATCCTAATAAGCGATTAGGATATTTTAACAAAAACAAACCTAGTTAAAATTGTTAGTCACGATTGCCTTTCAACCTTTCTTTGATAAAAAAAAACTAATCCTTTTTGGAATTTCCATAATAAAAAGATAATTAATCAATTTATATACAGTTTTTGTATTTTGTCAATGGTTTTGTATTAGTGTTTCTTGAAGGACATGCAAGATTTCTTCGAATTTGTAATAAGTAAAATCCTTAACTATTGTTTATCTTTCATTTCCATTTTAAGTTACAGTTATTATTTATTATTTATATTGTTTATCTTTCATTTCGATTTGATTGTTACAGTTTCTTTTGGAATATCTATAAGTTTGATAATAGTATCATCAATTAATAACTAAGTTCCTCCCCTTGTCATTCCTTTCTAACATATTAAGTAAAGTCTTTGGTTGTTCTGTGTGGTATGTATTACAATACTTAACCAGGTAGTCAGGCAATTTGTTTAAGATGAGGAAATCGTTTGATAGTGCTGTGGAAATTCAAAAATGATAAGGCATCACAGATAGCCACCGAGTGAACTATGGGTTCATGGTTTTTCATTGCTGGTTTGGATTCTCTTTTCATTTTGAAACTCTCCGGTTTTCTTTCGCTCGTTCAACAGTAATCCCGACAGCGAGATATGGATTATCTTCGTACAGAATAATTTCAAAATATTTATTCGTAGCTGGTGTTGTCTCTTGTGAAGATACGAGATTTAATTTATTTTCCTGCGTTGCTTTGGGCGTAGAAGAGAATGTTGGCTCCGGTTAGATGTTTGTCTGGTATGTTCGGAATAGCGGTGTGAAATGTGTATTTTTAAATTCCTGCCTCAGAATATCTGGTCGGCCTACGTCAGAAGCAGTCGAGTCACCGTCGGCTTGCGTGCCTCTCTCTTTATCTACATTATCTGTTTCTTCTTCTTATTTACCAACCAGCTTGGAACTGACGGATCGGCTTTTCGATAATGAACTCTCGGAACCATGCTGCATAAACAGAGCGACATTGCTGACATTTGTCTTAAATCCTCATTCTCAGTAATTCCAAAACTCCCAAGAAGCATTTTTGATTTGTTTCTCTTAAGAGGACATATAACGCTAAACTTAGCGACTGAAAACATGATATATTAAAACCGCCCAATGCTCTATGAAGTTACGAGTTAGTAAGGGTAAATATCGCGTGCGGTTTATACGTGATTTAAATTATCGGAAACCCCAAATTTGTTGATTTTTTGCATTTTAAGAACAAACCTTAGTTGAAATGAAAAAACTTTATCGGTCATTCACTTTGATTTAATGCACTCTTTAAGCGTATAAAAGATTTATTTGTCTAAGACACATGGTTATGGAGTTTATTTAACAAAAATGCTGTGAAAAAGGATATTTTTAATTGTTTATTTATGGAAATTTAGGCTGAATTTTAAAATTGTGTGACGAACATTCACTAGAGAAATGTTGAAAAGACTTATACTATTTTTTCTAGAAACACACTGTTTAACATATTTGAGGGATTTGATTTGAAATTGAGGTGTTTAGGTTTATATGGCCCCTTAAATGTTTCATGGATATTTATGCACGCTCATGATTTTATTACTTTATTTGGAAAAATTAAAAGTGAAATGTTGACGACAATGATGTTGTAGAATTCCATTTTTACTAAATAAAATTTCTGATTCGATCCAGAAAGATTAATTTCCTTTGATAGGACCATTGTTTAGACCGATTAGTCCAAATCATCGTCATATGATTGTGCTGTCAAAGGAAACATATTGAACGAAACAAATCAGAAATGATATTTAGCAAAAATATCAAGGTTAGGTTAAATTTTGAGATTATGGACACAGTATCATTTTTCTTGAAATCGTTGAATGGGATTTCAGGACAATAAGAAGGTCTCCAAAATACCTAACAACTAATATGATGAATAGGTATAGACTAACTATGTGCTGTGGGTATAGGTTGGTGACGTCTGTACCGTCGCGTGTTTGTCTGGATGGAAACTAATGTGTTAGAGCCGGGAGCGTCTGGAGGGCGTCGCGGCGCCCTCACGCACACTACACACACACACGTACACGTATATACTGCACATATTATTCTCAGCTAACTAACTAAAACTACCTTGGTAGATTTCACAAATAGGTATACTGAACATGTAGGCACTAACAGTAGAAACACAACTGTTTAAACCAATGTTTCCTTAACTTATTTATATGTTTAAACTGCGTACACAAAGATATTGTTGGATATATTAGGAATGGCTCTAAATATCAGGCAGACACTATGCAGAGGTGATTTTTCACCCATACCTTTTGACCCCATAATTTGCTCTAATTATATTAGTGCTTTTTTTATATAATGTGTTTCTTTGTAAATATTTTTTTATTATTTCCATTGTTGTTTGTGATATCATCACTTTTTTATACGATTGATGTTGGCATCGAGTAATACTGTGTCACTGTCTCGAGATGTATTGACCCCGGCACAGATTTATTTGCCTAGTGGGACATTGCAGATTCAATAATTATTGTAATGTCATCAATGTTTGTATGAATAAATGAATATGTATTACTACTTTTTACCTTACTAGCGTGGCAGATATTCCAAAATATCATAATATCGATGACGATTTGACGATATTCGTCAAATAACGATTGCATTGTGCAATTACATATTATGTAAGTACTCTCCCTTTACGTGCTGTATCATTTCTGTTACTTATTATACCACCAATGATCACCAACTAGAATTGGTCTACATAATATGATTAGCATCAGAGTAAATGACATATTGAAAATAATGATTCTGGCTAGTGTCATGCTTAGTCAAATAATTGCTGTTTTTTTTCTGTGTTTAATATCCAATGTTTTCTTGATATATGTATATTAAACTACTTGCATCCTGCATAAGTTGATAATTTATATCATATAATGGCTGGTGTTCAGCCAACTTTCAGCAGTTTAAGTTTTTTTTTTAACTTACGTTACGTATTACAATTTTCTACGATTTGATACTGAAAGACGGCATTTTAAATATCCACATATTCTAATGTTTGAACATGGCCAAGTCTTATTTTGTTTTCTATGTATGGTCTTTAATACTTACTTATCGAGTCCGGAACTCAGATTTTGCCACTCCAATGCGTGGCAAAATAACTAAATAGATTATCTTTAATATAAATAAATAACTAAAACCTCCGTCCGTATAAAGTTTTGAAAAACACTGTTTTTATTGTTGGGTATGTAGCTCTGTCTATAGCTACCTACATAGTTACACCAACGTAAGTATGACACGACAGCCGAAAATCGAAGTAGGTTAAACGTGACCCCGGAGAAAACGTTAGCTGTTCTGTTCTATACTGTACTGTAGTGTACTATACCTACTGTGTGTGGTTGTGTACTAACTATACTTACTTATAATATAGTACCTTCAGAGCCTACTATAGTATAGTGTGGTATGGTATAGTTACTATCAGCACCAGCCCGACCCAGCCTATGGCATTCTATATTATTATAAAGTACCTATATATTACATACTGCGGCTACTTTAGCACAGCCAAGGAAACATAACCAACCTATTTCTACTGTTACTTGTACTTTGTCACGTCACGATATACTGCGGGTACCTACTTTATCAAAAAAAAAACATGAAGGAATTACGTTACCATTACACATTTATTTTTAAGTTTTACTCCAAAAAGGTTTAGTACCCACTAACCCAAAATTGCCTTATTGGAAAACAACCCTGAGCCATGTGGGTGGGCAGTTCGCAAATTTGTGTCTTTTTGCTTAGTTTGTATTTAACCGCCCTCCTTCATGGAGAAAAGGACCAAGAAGTTTGACGGCATTTTTATAATCGCAAGTCTTAATTGAATTCAAAAGTGAAACCCTAAGGCTGAATTACTCAAACAAAGATTAATATTGAAATAGTTTGATTCCGTAAAATTGTGCAATATTTTTGGTTGTTTCTTGAAACTTGAAAAATAATTAAATCTCCCGATCATATTTCTTGCGACTTTCCTTTACTCGAAGAGTCCATCTTATTTGAGACCCTCATTATGATTTACCCTTCTGCACACCACTGATTATTCTTCTAAACAACGATCAAAGACAAACGGGTGGTGGCAGAACGGTTAGTGAGCTGGGTAAGTAATCCAGTGGTTGCGAGTTTGAATTCTGCCACGGCGATTTCGTTCACCTATAGCACAAGCATTTATGCTTATTCTAAGGAATGTATGAAGTCGTATATATTATATACTTTTTACAAGGACATGTTCATTCGTTTAAAAAAATCTTGGAAAATTCAACAAGTCGAGACTTTCCGGCTTGGCTTTTATTAAATAATACGTTTAATTTGTTTTTGATTTTGTAAATAACGAACCCGAAAGTGTTGATAAAATCATAAAATTATACATTGAACTTACAATATATAGAAATTTACATAAATTTTCAGGCCTGAATTTATAAAACGTTTAGTACTAAGAATTTCACCAATGCGTAAGCGTGGCAAAATATATACATTTCTATGTCCTAAGTATTTCTCTGTAGGACTGATAATTTCTGATAATGGTTTGTAAATACGGCCCTTAGACATACTTTTAAGGGATTTTTTTCAGGTTGTAGGCTACTGAAATGTACGTGGAAAAGTATGTGCGAAATACGTATTTTATGATTTTATTTTATTGGGTGATTTGAAACAACCAGTTCGTCTGTTTATTCATCGATTTCAGCTGATTATTCATCAATTTCTGCTGATTATTCATCGATCTCTGCTGATAATTCATCAATGTCTGCTGATTATTTGTCGATCTCTGCTGATAATTCTTTCAAAAGATTCTTTTATTCATAGTGTATTAGTATTGAATGTCCCTTCGTTATAAATTTACTATTACCAATTCATCGTGTAAAGGTATTTTTCGAACAGGTCAATAATACGATAAATTAGTAGTTATTATTGTCCATTCAAAGGGCGCATTATACGTCGGACTTTATTAGGTCATTAATCTCCGCCCCGTTACCGGCAGCGACGTCACACTGAGCCGAGTCTGAGGGCTGCCCTTCATTATCGTTTTACCATTATAAGAATCCCATCCCGGGCTAATGACCGCTTCCGGGGAAACCCTTCGCGTCAGACGACGTGGCAACACATTACACTCGTCTGCCACGGCCGGCCGTTTGACGTTTATACGTCAATAATGATATTCGCAGAGCTATAATGTTGTTTGTTGTTCCGACTGGTGACGTAGTGGGCGAACCACCGGTGGTCTTCTTTTCTTGAATGAATTAACACGCTCGAATAAAACACCATGTAAACAGACCGTATTATTTATCGGCCGGCGTGCGCGCGTAAACATTGTGTGAAACAATCGAGAATCGATGATCGTCTCGAGATTAAATTTGCTAAACCGATACATTGTCGTTCGACATACTTTATTTACATTACCTCTCGCTCTTGCCGTAGCGTTCGTTCTCCTCTGAATTCGTCTCAAATCGTCAGTCAGTGGGGGAATTCGCATACACATATTTCCTAAGTACTTTCAATTATTTGTTTTTATAATGAGCTGTGTACGTGTTTTATTAATTCGCTCTCGATGGAATTACCTTATAAATTTTATCCATTAGCCGCATTCATTGACGACGATAATATCTAATATTCACCCATGAATGAATGTAGCTATAATATTTTAATAACATTGTTATCTATTTATTATGAATCTATTGACCTTCGCGTTACATAATGGCGTGATTAATAGTCAGTTTAGTGTTGTTTATTTTTACGGTTTTCGCGTTATTTGAATAAATATTACGAACGTTGACACATCACTCGAGGAGTTTCATAGGTTTATTAAACCTGTACACGTTTTTATTGAGTTTATTACCTACCGGTGGGTGTTAATGAATTCAAATGATTTTTACGAGACTAATTCGTTTTTTATATGACGGGTTTCCCCGGTCTACTTGCTAACATCGCCACCGCCACCGTGAACTTTGACTTTGATTTTAAGATTCTATTTATTCGTTTATTAATTGGTGTTGTTGATCGTTTTATTCATAAACATTTAGTATAATATAATACACTTTCCATTTTAATTTCGTATCAGACAGACTACGATGTTTATTTTACTATAGCAAGATTTTATAGAAAAGTATGATTGATTTTAATATAAATTGAAATATATGCTTGTTTCGGACCATCATAAAGGACTTGTTTATGCTGCCTTCTTATCTTAAACCGAAACGTGTTACATATTAAGAAAATCAATTAAATCAAGATTGCATCAATTAAATAACCCACCTGATGCACGCAGTTGTTTTCCATCATATTATATTACTCTACCTTAGTCAAGTCATACTTATTGTCATGTTTGTACCTTTATTTGTTAGTTATTACTTTTGAATGAAATGTGCGTATGTTCGTGACCCTTAAAATTTACGCCGAGCATATTTCATTATGTCTTACGATAAGAACAGAACAGTTGTATGGCGTGGTTGATGTTATTTACATATTATACACAACAATGTAAAGCGATTGTTCGAAGGCTCCGAAGGAGAGAGAGAGAGAGAGAGTGAGAGAGAGAAAGAGGTGAGGAGAGCCACTGTTTATTTTTAGAAGGGTCACGTCGTGGAGGCCCGCTGTGACGTCATAGACTACCCGAGGTCCTGGAATAAGCCAAATAAATATATCATCTGGTCCGTCTTGGGCGGGAAAATCTTAGGAATTTCCCCCTCGCATAGTCTTTCCCGCCGCACACATTGTTCCTTGGCGCCTTTTTGTTTACGCTCCGATCCGGAAATGTGAAATTCCTCCAACTGGTCCTTGGGCACTTCCTGAAAGTGTCGCACGATCCCCGTCTGCGTCGATCCCTGTATCAGCAATTCTTTAGTGAGGTGTCCGGTAAGCTTCAGATGGTGGATATTCCGGGTAGACGGGTGCAATCGGCGCGCCAGATAAATCACCGGGGATATATATTTCATCTGTCAGAGAGAGAGGTGCAACTCTCTGGATTATATTCAAATTACCAGTAGAGCACAGTGGGATTGTTATAATTCTATTACAACGCCCTTCACCTCAAACGATCGATGAATGAAAATGAAAGTTTACGTTTATGGTTCGCATTCATAATACTGTTCCTTGTATAGATATACATAGGTACATACATTATAATCTTTCAACTTTTGACGTTGATGACTACACTCAATACTAACTTATCGTTGATTTATACGCTTTTTAAACTTTTATTTTCATCATTATTTCGTTGCTTAAAACAACACTAGGAAAGTAAAGTATAACATGAGTATAAATAAAAATACCGAACTACTTCTTCTTCATAGGTCATTTGACCTGTTTGTAAGGGTGGATTATCCCGGGAGGTGTATAGTCGTCTAAATAGTTTTGTTCAAGATTAAGATGGGTCGATGGCAGAGCGGCTAGCGCGCTGGGTTAGTAATCCAGTGGTCGCAAGTTCAAATCCTGCCTCGACCGATTTCGTTCACCTATAGCACAAGCATTTATTTGCTTATTTTAGGGAACGTAGGAAGATGTATATGTACTTGTTTAACAAGGACATATTCATTTTTTATTAAAAAAAAAATTGTGGTTGGTTCATAATTCAGTTTATAGTACTGTTTCTTACGTATAGTACGCCAAAAACTTTTGTTTTGTTTAAAATAATTTTAGAAGACATGTATCATTAGGTACTTATATCATATTAAACTCTTTTCATTTTTTAAAATTACGGATATGGCAACATTATTTAGTTTAATGACTGACAGTTGTATAACCAACATTACCATGAATTGCACTTTTAATAGTTACTCAGTATAGACACAAGCTACAAAAATAGTTTTGAATATATTTTCATTGTTTAAAATAAGATAATGAAGGTAGCTGGAAAGGTAACGTGATGAAATTTAGTGGAACAAGACTAACATCTAATAAAATCTATTGTATATTGACAATATACAATCAAAACATCAGTAATGCAAAAGAATTAAAAAAAAACTATCACTAAGATGGGTTTATGAAATAAGTAGATGAAAAAATCCTGAAGGAAATAATTCTTCCAAATAAAATGTAAATGCACTATTACAAACAACAGAATAGACAATTGAAAAAAAAAGTGAAACAAATAATTTATTTCCACAAATTTTGGTTGTGTGTGCATGACTCAAAATGAAATATTGTATTTAGAAGGAAAGATGCATACGTTTTGAATGCGTAGCGTATGTATGTACATGTACTTATATTATATGTAAATGTATCTATAAATAAACAACGTAATAGACAATAACATAAAACTAGCTCACCTTAGCACAGGCTATGCCTAGTGAGGGGGCTAGTAACAAAGATACAAACAAAAAGATATGGCTTAAACTATGTAAGCACCAGTGAAGTGGTAAATTGATATTTATTGAAATGAAATAACTTATATTTACTTTGTATGTTAACTATGTATGAATAAGTTTATATTATCTTAAGATATTTTGTATCTCATATATACTGAATGTTTTTGGATAGAAATAAATAAATAAATAAATATTTGCTGGGAATGTCACGGAAAGGATATTATTTATTCCAAAAAAGGAATCATAGCAATAAACGCGGAAACAATAAAGTATGTAATGTACTATCATTAATTGTCTATTGTCTTAAGACAATTAAAAAGAATAAGATGAACGTCTGGTTTGGTTATTTTAAAACAATAAATTATTGCAATAAACAAAAACAACAAAATAAAAACTTTGAGATGCACGGTCCATTTGTCACACTGTACAAAAAAAGTGAATTGCACGCGATCAGCGAGGAACATAGGAACGCAGTCGGCGGCACAATTTGAGTGAACTGTATCGATCTCCCTTTGAAGTTCAGAGTAACGCCGAGAATTTGCGGTCAGCTGATCCGGTTGAATTACCCCCGTGAGAAGTGCTATAAATCACTCGCATGTGGTATTTTTAATCTGTCAAACGACCGGAACAAGAGCAAGAGAGAGAGAGACAGAGAGGGGGGCGCCCGATGATGCACCGATCCGAGGGCCGCTCCCCCTCTCGCTCTCACCGTATCAGGCGGACAGGGACGGCCTGCGGGCGGATTTGTTTATGACGGGCGCGAGTTTATGATCTCGGAAGTGATTCGATTTATGAGTTTTGCCGCGCGCGGGCGGGCGGGCGTCCATATTATTGTGTGTGATGGCGCCCGCGAAAACGTGTTTGCGAAAACAGCTGATCGCTTATAATATAATACTTATTTACTCCGGCACGTCTTTTACTACGCTCATTTTTATTGAATTATTATCGTAATTCCGTATTATATATGTACACATAGCTTTCGCAGACGGCTGGAATGTGACCCGCTATTGAATTTGTTGAATCATCGTATGAATTATTATTATTATGTACCTACATTCCTTTACCACACACACACACAAATGTAGATTCCTACCTTACCATACAATACGTCAATTTATTTTGCCGCGCTTTTTATGAATATTTAATAAACATCAAATTAATTGGAGTCAGAGGTTATTTGTTCGTATTTACATTTTGTTTTATTTATAACTTTATGTAATCGCATTGTGTTATAGATATTATTCATTTTCCCGCTGTTATTATTAGATGAATGACTTACGTATTTTGAATAAATATATTCGGCTTCTATATGTTTATTATTAACTACCACAAAATATCCGCCGAATCTTTAAGCCTCTTGTATACCTACCCTGGGTATACGGATGTACGCAAAAATGCACACTAAATTACCTTCTAATGTATGAAACACGAAAAAATATTGTATATCACCTTATACATATGTGATATACAACATTTTACCGTGCAAAAAGGGTGAAATTTGGAGTTTTTTTTTAAATAGAAAGGGTACCTACTTATTAAAATATTATCATAATAAAAATCTCTCTTTCGATTGAAGTAAAAATCTATTTCATTGGCTTTGTAGTTTTTTAGTAACTTGCAACAAAAAAATAAAAAAGGGTTCTACTAAAACTAATTTTACAAGATAAGTATTAATCAAATTCAAGATTCAAAACACTCGTGCAATAGAATGAAGATGTAGGTATATACAAACTGTTCCTTATTTCAAAGACGTATCTTTTGAGGGTATTTGGGAAATTATTTTCAAAATATACTATATAGCCTACTATAGCCTCTTAAATGATATTCGGCTTCGTTTGAAAACTTTTTCATCATTCCTCTTTTTCTTTCTCCCATATCAGTCTTGGTCTTCCAGTCATCCTTCTATCCCCAGGGACTATTTTTGTAATTTGGATAAAATATCTGTTATCTAACAATATATATGAAAAAAATAATAGATGAAAAATTAGCTGACTGGGAGATGACTTAAAACAGAAAGACGTGTAGATTGCGTAACTGAAGAACCGACCTCAAATCAACTGGGAAAATGCAAGGAAAAGATGAAGAAGAAGATTTGTATAATAAACAGAAGAAAGAAGACTTTTTGAATATTTAGAAATATAATATACAATAATAATCAAGAATGTTTAACTATTGGCGAGGTTGGCGACTGGCGACCATCACACCAAACAAACTCATTCCGATTTTACGCCAATCTACACTGAATTTTTTTTTTGTTAATATCATAATATGTAGTAACAAAATTCCATGTTCAAATAAACCGAACTATAGTGATTACAAAACATTTGGTTGTGCAACTAAATGTTTTGTGCACACAGCCAAACAGTGCATTAATAAATAGATAAACCTTTATTATTGATAACAAAGGTGTGGTTAAAACGCAGGTAGCCAGTTCGGTTGTCATAATATTTTTTTCGGTGTAATTAGTGACGCCTGATCTGGAATCCCGTACCACTTTGAGATTTTTGTGCCATGCCAAGTCCCCCAGACGTCGGCTACCACTCCAGCCGGAATAGCTCTTCCACTCTGTGGACTCCGGTCCATTCCCTGATGATTCCTAGCAGAAGAGAAAATTATTTCTCACTACAATCTTGTTTCTCTGGTCTAGAAACACTAAAGGCCCGAATTTATAAAACGTACTAAGAATTTTCTCAATGCTTAGCACGACAAATTCCATACATTTCTGTGTGCTAAGTAGGTATTGCCTTGAGCACTGAGAATGGTTTATAAATACTGCCTTAAATGGTCACATTTGAGCACATGTACAGGATGCAAGGAAGTGATCATTATTATTATAAAAACTCTTTAACTGCATTTTGTCTTCATTACGGAGTATTTAAATAAAACCTCTATGTTGTGTGGGTACAAATATAGATATTTAATCTGCAGATACTCACTCACACTCATACAGTGTTCCTACGTACCGAAAGAATGGGTCACACCAAATTTTAGTTTCGTCATGGAGTCGTGAATGTACGGTCGAGTTCCCTCCATGAATACACTATGGGGTGACCACATTTCATTTGCCTTTCACTTCCTCAAATCCAGCTCTGTCGAAATATATATTGAAAAATTTCTCAAAACGCTTTTAAGTTTGTCTTTTACAAAATTTAATGAAATGATTATGTTTGATTAGTTCGTGTTCAAATCCCCGGCGAGAAACAGTTTTTAATTGTGTTTTTAAGTCTCTAGAATGTGGCAGCTGGTTGTTGGGTGCAAATTAATATTTGCATCTTAGTTCTCGAGAGCACAAAAATAAAATGGAATTGAATGATCTGCGGTGGTTTGGGTATATTGAAAGAATGAACGAGATGTGTATGGCGTTCGGTTTCCTGTCTACTCCCTTAAGTACGTGGTGATTTTTTTTATTTTAATGTATGATGTCAGATATTAATTTACCACGCACCTAATAACAAGTTGCTAAATTCTGGAGACTTATCGTGATATTTATCGTCTCACAGATCCAGACTGAAAAATGTATTAAAAACTGTGTCTCCACCGGGAATCAAATTCGGGACCCTTTTCTCAGGTGTCAGATATTTAACCAACTGAGCCACTAAGGCCAACAATATATTTTTTTATATATTTTCTTGTTGAATAATAGGTAGGTACCTTGCTTTTTGATGGTATTGTATTAACTGTTTTGCCTGTTTGTCGTATAGATCCGACGTATATTTTTTTTATGAAAACATGGTCACTCGAGTCATAAGAGGCAGCCAGTTTCCAAATAATTCTCATTATTTGTTCACATCGTATACACTTACTTTCTCCCGCCAACGGCTTCTCACTTCTATACATACATATATACAGACAGACAGACATACACACATACCTTACTATTATATTATTCCAACCAGACTCAATATACCAAAATAGGTTTGTATATATTTTTATACTGTAGGTACCTACATCAAAACATTTTTGACAAGTGCATTTGTGATTGTGCAATTTTCAAGTCTTTTTCTAACGTCAGATTGACTCAAATTCCCAACCCGATATCTTCGAGTGAGTGAGTTTATCTCGATTCTCTCTGATTAATATTTGTAATGTCTTGTTCTTATTCATGAAGGTGACGGAATAGGCTCCAAGGTACTTTTTGGATGTTCATTACTCCGTACTCTTAAAAGTTACGTCTTCAACAAAAATATATATTATTCTTTAATTATTTGTCTATACATTGGCCCGATACTTAGAAAATTATTTTTTTAATGATAGGTATTTTATAAATCTAAACATTGACTAGATACGTTTTCACACAATTTTCTCACTTTTTTGTAAAATCAAATAAACCATAGTATTTTATGTAACGCTCAATTCAAATACACTAACTCGGGCGCACACGATTGTAATCTTTTAGGACGTTCATTCTCATACAATAGTTAACAAAGTTTGTATTTACATTGCCTTACCTTGCCCCTTGGATGTTCATTGTGTTAAACTTTTTTAGAAATTTTCCATTTTAATATGCTTCTCTGATCACATAATATATTTTGTGTAATGTCTAAATTTTTTGAATATAATTTATTATCATCGTATTTGGGTGTCCATTTCACCACAATCGAAAATACAACAGGCAAAATAACATCTCGTTTTTTTATGTGAGACGAAACTGGTGTGTGGAGATACGCGCATGTGTATTGATTAATTTTATAAAATATTGTACACCTGTCGTTGGTGTCCCCATATTATGGCACATGCCGTGATATTATGAATGAATGAATACAATATGTTGAATTATTACTGACTGTAAGCAATATTTTATAAGATTTTATATTTATTTTGTAGGTAGGAACCCTTCTTTTATTTTTTTTAACCCTTTAAAATCTTTTAATTCATGTACATGATAGTAATTAATTTTGTGTTATTAATTATTTTTTTCATTTTGTTTCAGGTAAACACACTACACTACATAATAATGCATCATAAGATATCAAATTATGAAGTCCTAGGTGATTATGTTATGGATGAGTAAATGTGGTCATAGTCCTTTCATTGAGGTAAAATAATGTATTTTATTATTTTTTTATTATTAATGAAAATACATAATAATAATTCAAAAATATTGTCCCATTAGAAGTGCGGACACTTGTGTAGGGGGCAAGAGTAACATTTAAGTATTATAACAGTATGAAAAAAAATATTCTAAACAAATTCTAACAACGAACATTACATTTTTATACACAATTATTTAAATTATGTTCGCATATACGCGTACATGTACATATTTAATTCCATCTTTGAATAACTTGTAGTTGTTCACTAACTTTATATCGCTTGGGAGAGTATGTATTGAAATATTTAGTGCCAAGATAAATATAGTGGCGTTGTGCAATTGTTTTATTAAAGCGTGGCACTATTATATTTCCAACTACATTTGCTCATTGGCTACGAACTCTCAAACGTCCATCTATGATTTCTTTGAATATCTGTAGTGAAGCTGTTTTGCGATAATAGCTTAACTACAGATATGATATTATAAACGATGAATGAATTTTTTCCATACAAATTCCCTAAATTTAGCATTAATGCTGTTCTATGGTGAACGAAATCCGTCGAAACGAGAATCGAGCCTCTAACGTCGAACATGTTTTCAAAATTCTTTAGAATAAATATCGAATTTGCTTGATAATTTAATATTTATTTTACATTTTCTTTATCATATTATTTTTATTTCACACAATTTTATTTTAATTCACCTGTCTATCCGTACTGGAAATTACAATTGATTTACCTAATTACCGCCCAGTAAAAACTTTCAGAATTTGTATGACGACAGTGCATGTCAAAACTGTTAACAGCAAATAAATTTTGTATTTCATACAAACTTAGTGTTTTTTTTTGCTGTATAAAACAACTGCGTTTGACATTATATCTTTAACATTGGCAGTATGAATGTAAATACTCAACGGACTTACTTCAATAATGTTTTTATTCGTCATTTCAACGCGGAGAAAACATTGAAATGTATTTCACGATTTTTTTTTTTTTTGATAAACATGTCCTAGAGTGTGAAATTACATTAAAACATTTAGATAATACGATATTGAAGGAAAAATTATATATGTTCTGTCAAGCATACATAATATAATGTTATCAGTGATATCGTAGACCAGACTGCTTGCATTCTATTGATAAGATTGTAATGTCAACAATCAAGAATAGGTACTAAAAAATCGACATTTTATTATTTATTATATTCATAAGTATTGGATTAAATTTATATTTTCGACCGATAGTTATTGATAGAATTCCTTTTCGAAAATTCACACTTCTTCTTCTTTCTGGCCTCTTCCCAATTTATCGTCTATGAAGACTGTTGGGGTCAGCAATCCTCGTCCTCAGGCTGTTCACTCATCGGTTCTGGGCCGCCTCCTTAAATTCACTCTTACTACTTGAAAATGTGCTTTGCACCAAACCGGTTGTTGGTTGTAGTCAAACAACATAAATATTTAATATTTATAAACAATTAAAAAAGTTTTTCATAAGTAGTTATTTGATTTTTTATCCTCGTTGTGTATATTGTCTATATCTTTTGTTAGGGGTATGTGATGTAATGGTGTGTCTTTTTCAAATATTAAAAAAATACTAATCTTTTATATATCATTATTCTTCTTAAATTTATTTATACATACTATCGTTTTTTTTAATTAAGTACCTCCAATTTTTGATCACATCCCCATATATCTGGTCCTCGTGTTGAAAACTCAGTTTTAATTTGTTAGTAAATATTCCTCTATCCTATTATTTCTGTAATCCTCTAGGCAAAAATATGGTGGAATAGTATGTGTCATTATTTCAACGTTTCCTTATCAAATGCAACACACTCTTGCGGTTTGAAACTGAACTAATCGTCACGGTTTTTACCCCAACATACATAACATAATAATGTACAATGTACATTGTACATTCATCGCAATCATGCTATGTACCCACATAATTATTATTGTCATTAGAGCAAATGTGACTTTTTTTTAACTCTACGCAATCGAAATATTAATCTAAAAATTTTACTACACTAACTCGTTTGAAATTTATTAAAATAAATTCAAATCCAAATTAGATTATCCTATGGACCGAAATGGTCACCAACACTGAAGTGTTACGAAGTGCTGGCGTGGGAAGAGAATTGTTGTCCAGTATAAGAATTAGAAAGATGGCATGGCATACCTGGGACACATTCTCCATAAAAATATCATCATGAATGGAAATATTGAGGGTAGTTACAGTGTTGATAGGAGGCAGATGTCTTGGATAAAAAACACATGAGTATGGACCTGTTAGCTCAAGCGAGACGGAGATGCCTGTGCTAAAGTAGACGAAAAGGAGGATTGTAGGATTCTTTATGTTTTGTATATAATTTTTTTTATGAATTCAAATAACCTTTATTGAATCTAAAATCCGTTCCTTTTTTAAAATACCTATAATATTTATCTTTCTTTCGATACTTAAAAATAAGTTTTGATGTAGGTAGCAAATTTATATTTTTCTTTATCGTTGTTCCTGAAAACTTTTCAAAATTTTAATAAATAAGGTATTGAATGATTTTCTATTTCATAACGAAATGTTTTTGACCTGTTTATTTTATCTGTGCATGCGTCATAACGAATTCGTTCAATCGATTTCTTAAAAGCGTTTTCCTAAATTTATTTTTAAAATTTCATTAAAAAGGTGCCTTACCTCAAAAATATAAAAAAACAAGGTAGGTATTATGAATGTATGTAATGATAATACGCTTAATTCATTTCATTAATTTCCATTTTTATTACTTAAAAATGCATTATTGTAAAGAATGATTTTTTTTATTCTTTTTTGATAATTTCGTAAGGAACACGTGATTTTAACTTCATTAATTTTGTGTGTCGTCTGTCTTTTTATTATATACAGTGTCTCTTTTAAGGTAGGCAGATATAACTTTACGCCATACATTCCTTTGTTGACATATATTATTCGCTTTATTTATATTCGTACACCGCTTCCATCTGTAATGATGTAATTTATATGGTATCTTTCGTGGTCGACATCTTCCTCACATGCATATTTTTTTTCATTTAATTTTTATTTATTTACTACATAAATATATTTTTAAGTAAAAATAATAATAATGGTTCACTTAAATAGCGCCTTTTTTTGTACCCACCTCAAGGGCGCAAGGATCCTCCTGTATTTTTATCGTACGATTTTTATCTTTGCTGATATGGATGTATTAATTTTTTTCCAATATACCTATATTCAGTTCATTGTTGCTAAAATATAAATTAATAAAATTCAGTCAGTTTTAAATGCTGCAGCCAGTCTCATCACCGGAGTCACCAGGTTTTCTCACATCTCTCACAATCTCCGCAGTCTGCATTGGCTTAAAGTTCCTGAAAGGATTGAATATAAGCACTGTCTCATGATCTTCAAAGCACTTCACGGTATATCCTACTTACTACTCCGAACTTTGCATTCCTCTTTCAATTAACGACAGACGATCATCATTTCGTTATATAAATCATCCAAATTATATTCTATTGCCAATACCTACTTCAAGTCATAAAGTCATACTTTATGAATAAAGAAATACTCATTGTTCTTTAATTTCTTATAAGTACAGCACTTTTTTATTTGATTCAAAATTTTGAATTTAGAAAATAGAATATCTCATAAGAGATTCTTCACATATAACGCATAATATAATATTATAAATATGTAGGTAGATACCACCAGTTCGTTCGTGTTAAAATGAGAATACACCGTTGTTAAGTTGGACATTGCCAGTTCTACGTAGAAAGTGCACAGCTCGCTAGCTGTTCGTCAGTCAAGGCAGTTGCGCGCGGCAACATTGCGCTGGCGTCATTACTAATTTTAAAATTCGTACCCTCCTATACAAATTTCTCGGTATGTTGCATGTAAAATCGAATCACAAAACGAAAAGGGAACGACCATCACTCAGCGCGGAGTTCTTTCGTCCAAAAGTTGAAATATACCTTTTTGTAACGAGGAAAACCTTGACGTGTTTTTCAATACGAGTGCGCAATGCGGTCTCGAATGGTGGGCTCTCGGAAAAGCTGAACCGGCGCGGCGTAGAATGGCGCTATATTTGAATTGGAAAAAAATATCATAACCAAAAATTTATATATTTTTTTTATATGTTATTGTTTATAATTTATGGAAAAAAATTCAAATATGCACGTAGAAAAATATGAAATGAAAACTTATTAACTATGTTTTTGACCTCTTTTACAACTTTAATGAAATATAATAACTAAAATCTTCCTCTCAAATATTTTAGAACGCGGTAGCGAGTTTGTTAGTTGTAAAAAAACGATACAAAATAATAAATTATCATTTTTATCTATCAATATTGTGTATGGCGTTCGATTATATCTGCCTATCCCTATTTAAATATTTCCGTAAAATAAATTTAAAAAAAACATGTTTTCGCACTTTCCTTTTATGTTTGAAAAAATTACTTTTTCAGAAATGGTTTTTACAATTTTTTTATCATCAGCTTTCCTGTGTCGATATAATCTTAACAAAGATATAATGCACTATGTTTTATTATTCAAGTATATATTAAACTTACTTCTGTTAAAAACAAAGACAAAAACATTAAAAACGTAGTTTTATTTTTTTTTTTATTTTGTTTTTCTCGGGTGTGTGTTTTTAATCGTTAATCACCTCATGAACGATTAAAACGTTTTCACTAATTCTTAGTATTCGTTATTTTTCTATTATAAATATATTCAGAGGGTCTCAGCGCATTTGCACCAAAGTCTAAACATATTCCGTTGCGTGAATCTTTGGCGCGTAGGCGTCAAGAAAAGTGATGTAGGAACCCAGGTTTATCTTTCATTCATTAGTGTACTGGAAAGGAGACCTTAAAGCCTTGTTTTCAACGTCTGTTTTGCCTCGGTCGCACTCGATGAATATATTCTGCAGATTCACAGTGGTGTGCAGAAGTGGGCAGATATAATAATGTTCTTAATTGGCTTTGGCTGTGTATTGTATGTATAATTTTATAAATCATATGTAGTTGTTCAGCTGGTGTAATCCTTTTCCGGTGGATTACTTATTAATTAACATACTTGAAAAAGATAAAAGGGGTGTGAATTTTATCAATAACAAAACCTGTGGAAAGAAGTATTTACAATAAATATATTTTTTGTATTTTAAAATACAGTTCTCACTTTACTTTTACGTAATTCTCCGCCATCAGCTGCGTCATTGCTCGATTATTTAAAGCCCCGGTTCCCATCCAGTCAGCCACTGTACGGCCTCCGGGATATCCATTCACCCCTCCCGGATATCTCCTCGTCAGGCACTCCTCTACCAGGTGTTGGACATTCTGGTTATTTGCTCCACAATAACACTCCGCAGAATCCAAAAATACAATTTATTACAGCATTTATACATCCAGATACAATATAATACAAATAAAGATACAGAAAAATTTCTTGAACCTAGATGCAAACGTAAACTTCTTCACTGGGTTAAGAGCTTGTTCTGAAGCAGTTTATGATTTTATATAATATTTTGTTCATGATTTTAGTGCACTTGTGTGTCTATAATTGTAAGTTTTCGTAAAGTAATTTATTGATTAAAGTTTTGTCTGTATTTTTTGTCCTTTTATTGATTCCGTTTTTAAATGTACCTACCTACGTATGAATGATTTGACTCCAAGGAATTTAAAATCTCTTTGACCAAAAGTTTATTGTTTAGTATTTAGTTAGTATTTATTCTTCTTCCTTGACCTTCTCCTCACCGCTGCTGGATATAGACTATAGCCCTCTTCCATCAGCTTTCACTTGTTTTTGTCTTCCTCCCATTTCATCCACGTGCTTCCAGCCAAATGGACAATGTCGTCAGAGCGGCTCTTAGGGGTTTTACCAACGTTCCTTTTGTTTGATTTTGTCCTCTACTGACAATCCTCTATAGCCATGTATCATTTTTTAAACGTGGAGGACAGTAGCTATTAGGATTTAGTTCCATCGTACTCTTCCGAAGAATCACGCTAGATAGCGTTGGGGAGGGTTTGTAAAATATTGATTCGCATATTAAAAAGACCCGGGTTGTACGAAGGTAGAAATACAGATTTCGTTAAGTTTTAGATGAGTAATTATATTATCAAATTTAAATCGCTAGAAAATGCCTGTGTTAGAAAATTAGAGAAATGGGCCGAAAATGGATTTATTATGGAGCACCAAATGCTCAGTTTGACATATTTTTTTGCTATTTTGTGTAAAATAAAAATAAACATTGATAATTAAAATAATTAATAGTACCTATGTAATTAGAATCAGGTATTTACAGATACCTAAATATTTTTGCTCTTATATTTAATGTAAGAAAATATTGTTTAGTGTTTGAATCTATACAAGAAGAACTGTGTGAATATACACGTATTTTGCTTATACTGTGTGTTGTAATATTAATGAATAAATATATATGCAGCGACCGACCCTATTTTAGTATTACTGAAGTCGTACCAGAGCTAGCTTATATCGTAGCTACAGCCAATAGCTAACAAACAAGAGCTAGCTAGCGGACGATCTGGTATAGTCTATTTACAGGAATAGCTTGCGATGTTTTCCGTTATTCGGCGTCCGAATGTCGGAGTTGTATTCGGATATCGCTTCATCTGTTTGCTCGAGACATAAGACTGAACTACACAACACTAAGATATAACGACCTATGTATAGAATTCTTTACCTAAAACTTTCTATCCTTATTTGATTTGTCAAATATACACTATTTTTATAGTGTATATTTAACATTTTTTTATTTTAATATGTATCCAGAATGTGGCAACTTGTTATTGAGTGCGTGTTAAATTATTATTATTATTTTTTTTAATTTATATATTCAATAAAACAATATATACAACAATTATTTGAATTTGTACACTGTTTTTTTTCTCTTTCCCAAAAAGCATAAAATGCTTGTGCTGAGAAAGTGACTACATTTAGAACGATTCAATCACATAAAAACATAAAGGCATGCACTATAGTTATATAAAATCAACAATATTATAACTATAGGTACACGAAAATAAAACATCAATACATAAAAAGCATAAAAAAAATTGTTTGACATATGTAGTACCTGTTAGTTGTCCAAGAAGCATGATAAAATAAAATAAACTACCTACATATTTTTTGTTTAATTATATTTTTATCTTCGGTCATGTACTATTTTCTTCGGTCATGCATCAAACATGTCGACAATTAAAATTCGGGTTATTGAGTTTATTTGGTAAACCTCCATTATATATAAAAAGGATAATGTCCCTCATTAACTAGATAATTAAAACCTTACAGGACAAATTTTGTCGATTACTGGGCATCTAGTCCTGTGCTATAAAGACATTCATCACTATCATTGGCGCTTCAGCCCTGTGTGGGTCCTGGCCTCCTCCAGAATTCTTCTCCAGCCGTCTCTGTCATCCGCCGCTCTCCTCCAGTTTGCAATTCTGATCGCCCTTATGCCGTCTTCTGTGTCTACTTCTTCTACCCTCTGGATTAATGTTAAAATTTTTTTTGGGGATACGACCGTCATTCGTTCAGCTTCTTTCGTTCGTTCTATTTCGTTCGTCAATAACTTCACCATTTCAACTTAGTCTAGTAAATGTATTAGGATTGAGGATGTATAATATGTTTTTGTTACAAGGGCATATTCATTATTATAAAAATATATTTACACGTTCCGCAGATAAATACAACATAAGTGTTTTAATGAATAAATATCACTTTTTTCGGGGAATATTCAACAGTTTCGACAATCACAAAAAATACGTATAGTTATCGGTAATAACTTGATAATTTTCGTCGTGGAAGGGAGCGGTTTTCACTTATACCAAATTAAGAAAAAAAAAACACAAATTCACGTGACATTCTCGTCTATCTGTACAATGAGCAAGGACATCACAGAGAAACCATCCCACGTGGAATAACATGAAAATTATCATTAGAAATAATAGAAAACGAGTGGGTTGTGGCCAACGCTATGCTCCTCACTACCAAGTCACTCCACAAAGTATTCAAATTTTGCATGATAAAAAATTCAACATTTTCTTGAAATGAGTTTGTTAAATTATGTTTGATTAAATATTTTATTATGAAAACTTTATAATTCTTCAATGCCATTTTATGTAAGTGATGATGTATGTGCATTTTAAGTAATTAGAAAATAAAAAATTAAATTTTAAGTTTCCTGAACTTGTGGTCACTTTGAAATATTTGACAGTTAAAAATTGAAAAGCTCTGATCAGAAGGGCAAGTCTGGTCAACAAGCGGAATCAAAACCATTTATGTTTACCCATATCATGGATATAATTATCTAATGGAGTTCTATAACATATTCATATATTATAGATCTCAATAAGATAATTTTATCCATGATATGGATAAACATGGATGGTTTTGGTTCCGTCGGTTGACCAGACTTGCCCCCTGATATTCTTCGAAATCTAATGGGGTCTAAGCAAGTATTAGATATACAAATCGGCGAAATTTTAAAAGAATTGATTGAATACTTTAGTCTACAATCGATAAAGTAGAATAAACACGCCGTACATAGCACACACATATGTGATGAAACTTTCAGAATACAATCTCAACATGATACTAGTTGATAGTCTGAAATAAAAAAATGATCTTATAAAATGCTTATTCAAAACTACCCACCCTTTGGGTTAGTGAGGAGTACATTGTGATGAAACTTTCAGAATACAATCTCAACATGATACTAGTTGATAGTCTGAAATAAAAAAATGATCTTAAAAAATAGCAAATTCATAACTACCCACCCTTTGGGTTAGTGAGGAGTAAAAACAATATACAATGATGAAATAATGTGAATAAATGAATAAAAAGGAGTTAAAGGGGGGGCCGATTTACTTGCCATCATGCATGTCCACTTGTGAGTCGGTCTGATGATAATAAAAATATTCCATGTAAAATGACTTCACCCTTCCGTTGTCGTGGTCAGCTACCGCAGCGGACTGTACTGGTGGATCCAGGATATGATGTGATGGTGCGATGCAGGCGGCACTCAATGTACACCTGCCTTACCTTGTCGTGTTCTAGTCTGTCGTCCAAAGGTGCACATCACCACCGGTCCCTCTTCCCTCTTCTTGTCGTGTCTTGTCTTGTCTCGTTCCCCTCTACCGTCTCCCAACTCCTGTCTCCCACGTGCACAACCTTGATGGTTAAGTTGACTCGAAGTCCTTTCACGGACAGTGACCACCGACTGACTACTTGACATGTTTTATTATTCACCCCCTGTACCCTCAAATCGATTTATTGTTATATGTATTGTACTACTTTTCATTGCGTTTATATAAACATTAAAGAAAAAAAAACATCAACAAATGAACTGAAATAACTATTTATTTATTAACATAACACTTTTTTGTACATACGTAAAATTACTTAGTACAAATGGCGGACTTTCTTCCAGTCTTCTTCCAGGCAATTTCTTCCAGTCAACCATCATAACTAGGTACCTAAGTACCTACATATTTACCTATACTTTTGTCAAATTAATAGTATCAAATTATTGTAAATAGTAACAAACACACACCACCACGGTATACTACAAAATTTGGGGTAACCAGCGACAGGTGTGCGGGTTTGCATTACCTTAAAAAAGGAAGCATTACACATGCATGTATCTTCACACACCAGTCTCGTATCTCCTGAAAAGACATCGAATGGGTGGTGAACCTAATTGCTCTGATCTACGTTAGATGTTATTGTTGCCTCTTGTATTAACGATTACCCGCCTCTTACGGGACACCCGAAAACGATTGTAATATAAAAGTGGAAGCACTATTCTAAGCCGGTGTTTCACAGTATTGAAAAATATACGCATATAAAATAAATACCATAATTAATTATGTATTGTATATAAACACTTTCTTGCACCCCACGCAATTGGCGAGTTTATTGCCATATGGCAATTTCTTCCAACTAACCAGTGTTTCCAGCCCAGAGAAGCAACATTTGTGAATGAAATGAATTAAAATAAATTTCTCCTCCGCTGGGAATCGAACCCAAGATCGAGCACAGAAGCCGAAGGGTTTTCCGACTGTGCCTCGGCGATCGGCGTTGTAGTACCTAAATATTTACATTAATTTCGCTTTGTTCTATTCATGCATCGTATTATACATATTTAAATTCGTTACAATATATTATGATACTAGTAATATATGTAAAACTCAAATTAAAAAAAAATGTAAAACTTGAATTATAAAAAAACTATTCCACTTTAACTTCCACTCAAGCAAACAGAGCATAGTAATATATTATATGAATAGTTAGTACCTACTTCCAATATTAAAAGTCAAGGACATGTCTAATTTACAATGCGTTATCACGATAAACTTATTTAACAGGGTTTGAAAAATGGTTCCAACTCATATTTACTCCTCCAAGGTTCCAACAAATAATATTAATAAATAAAAATAACAAAATTATGTAAGAAGCGTGAACAACAGACGAACATGTATAAGACAATGCATGAATGTTGATGAGGAGATGAATGTATGTCAAGATAGAAAAATGTGCCGCTCGGTTTGTCTGCATACCCCGTGAGGGACATGGCGTGATGGTATGTATGTATGTATGTATGTATGTAAAATAATAAAAAAACATTAAATATGCACGAGAATTGTATTTATTACTGAACAAATTATGTTTTGTTAAACTGTATTGAATAAATCAGGTATTTTAATATGTGATTGCACATAAAATAACAAACAGCATTATAATTTATGCTTTACTAATACATTGTTGTTTTGATTTGTTTCTCGTCTTTGCACAGTAGAAGGAGAAGAAAATAATATAATAGCAGTTTGTTGGTAAACATCAAACAGCTGTTAGCATTGAAAAGTTTGTAAAAATCTGTGATGGAATTTGTTATAAAGTTGATGTAAGTAAATGCAAGTCATCTTTGTTACGAACACTTTTTGGCAAATCATTGCGCCATTCATAGCCTATTTACATATAGATGGGGATGAGTTTAATATAATTTGGGAAAATTATGAATAGAAAGCAACAGATAGCCCTTGTGAATATTTAATATACATACATATTTATACACATCAACCGATGCGATATTTGAATTCTACATAACGAACAGCGCATGTGGATAAATAATTTGTCAATTTTAAATATTTTTTCCAAAATTTAAGGTAAAAGTCATAACTCTTTTGAAGATGGACGCAATGCACACATACACACACATTTATGTACTTATCTTATACTCGTAGTATGTAATTGAATTGTGACTTCTAATTATTAATAAAAACAAATAAATCATGCAAATTTATAGAAATTTTAACAGACGTAAAATTGTTTTTAATTAATCTCGTCTTATAGCTCCACACTTGTTAAAATCGATTATTTCAACAAAACTTGTTAAAATAGATCATTCATTTATTTAAAATTCACAATGAAATTATCGATAAAAATGGGCAATATTTTACAGTTTTTTTATTTTACTGCTGTGATGATAAACAATTTTTTTTTTGTAAAAATAAACAAATTTTTGATGCACATGCCTTCCTAATTAAAAAAAACTAATGTTATAGCACTTTAATTTTAGAAAAATTATGTAGTTATGGATTGAAGTTGTTAGAAATAGTTGAATTAACCCAAACCTACCACAGTACCTTAAAAGCAAATTCACTTATTTATCCAATCATGGACTTCCACTCCGATCTGCTGAACGTACAACACTATCCATACCTATCCACAATACAGAATTTCTCAGCTCTTCGTTTGAAGTACAATCAGCAAGATTATGGAATAGCCTTAGTCCGGATATTGCGTCGTCTAACTCACTTAGTATTTTCAAGAAAAAACTAAAAAAGGAATATTTATCCTTGAACACCTGATCCCGTTTTCCTCTCCTGTCCTTATGAATTGTAATTTTTTTTTGTTTAATAGTATTTAAGTGTTATACGTATTTTATTTGATTTCTTTCACTCTTTTTTATTTGCTGTTGTACATACACAATGTTGTCATACTTTGTTATCTGGTTGGTTGGAAGAAATTGCCTAGTAGCAATAAGCCCGCCAGTGTACAATTATATTTGTTTATATTATGTACAAGAAGATGTATAAATAAATAAATTTAAGCCTATGTTCAGAAGGATAGAAACTTTACCACAAAACACCTCTTGATTTTGTTGTATTATAGTTCTTCTTCATCTCCTCCTTTGTCTGTGTTCTTCAAGTCGCCTCCATCTCCTTCCAAGTATTATTATGTAATAATAAAATAATTTATTTAATAATTAAGCTTGTCTTGTGTAGCTTATTAATAATTGAATAAAAACTTATGTGAAAACTACGGCCTTGTATTGTTATATAATCTCGTGTCACTTTGACATTTCGCATACCAATGATACGCGAAAAACGAAGAGCTTTTTTGTTGAAATCGAGATCTGTGCCAAAACTGACAGAAAATATAAACAAAACATTAGCGTGTGTCATTCACCGACAAAAATCATGAATGAAAAATGAAGCAAATTAAGCGAATAAACTTTTTTTGATTATTCCTTTGTATACGGCTAAGTAATATTATAATATATTTCTTTCAACGCACGCAAGAGCGAAACGATACACAACATTCCATAGCAAATCATTCGCGAAAGAGTGGGATATCGATATTTTTGAAAGCTTCTCAACTTTTTTTTATAGTTACCTATCGAATACCGTCTACGAAAGAGGGGGAAAACAAACGTAAAACAGCCGAACGCGGTACGAGCGAGAGAGCGAACTTTTTTCTCGAGTACAGATTTCAATATTATCAGCATATAAATATAATGAGAAAAGCGTTTTTTTTTTTCATAATATTCTGAACTGCTTGATGGGCTGTACGCCCTCTTGGCGGAACACGGTGTTTATTCTTATTTCGAAAATGTTGAGTAAGTATTATTTTTTATTGGAATGGATAACTTGAATGTAGAATATTTTACTTCGACACTTCAATTCAACTCCATTGATTTTTGAACTTTATTTGTATTCCTAATTTGAAAAGTTTATTTCATTGTATTATGAATCAAAAACAAATACGATTTAGTATCTACGTGTAGGTAGGTACCTAATAATACACCATAGATTTTATTATAGTATACTACATAGATGTCGTATAGTTAGCAAATTTTGTATGAAACGAATTGAGGCATTTTTCCACGGGATTTTTGACATTTTGGTTGGAATAACGGCTAATGTGAATTGTTTTCGGATTTATTTGTCGAAAATAACACTTTATTTATTAAGATTCAGAGAAAAGTTATCTAAGATGTGTTGAAATGTAAGGAAAACTGAAATATGTTGCCAATCAAAACGTCAAACGCGCGATATTCCATGACTCACTTTTGCACGGAGTACTACATCTAGTATATCATATTAAAAAATCCATGATTTTATCTAATGTATTCCTATGATTGAATTGTGTTATCCATGACCCAGCAGAAATAATTTCTTAAATAAATATTTTTTGTTCCCTATCAATTTAAAGAATCATTTCTCACAATACGCTTTATGGTTGTAAATGTTGTAACAAATCAAATAGCCCAGTATGTATGTTCAAAAATCCTTTTTATGCTCACCAATTTTTGTCCTAGAGGAACTGAACTTTCGATATATCTCTTGACTTCACTTTTTTTGAATAAATGTTAGGATAAAATTATGGCTTAGGCTGGGTTGTTTCAACATAAGTATACTTTACTACTTTAATTTTATAAAATTATTCAAAATGAGTCGTTCTACAGCATTATATTTCAATGAAACAACCAAGAGCTTTGAACAATTTTATGAAATCAAAGTATTTTAACTATACTATTAATTTAATCTTTGTTCGAGAAACACAGGCTTAGTGTTTGATTTTGATTATGATTGTATACAGGAAGAAAGAAGATCATGGAAGATTCTCTCTAACAACATCATTACATATATTTTAGTAGGTATTATAATACAGTATCTGAAGCAAAAACTCTCAAAATGAAACAAAAGTTCCTTATTGAGAACATTTTTGTTCATATGTCCCATCATTATTGGTACAAAGGTATAGAACAATTAAGTAGTAACAAGAGTAAGTTTAAGGTCTATTTTTCAATAACGAATTCCTTATTTTCATTGAGAGCACAGATGAATCGTGCGTTTGAGGGCATTTGATTAACGGCTGTCTTGTCTGTTCTGTTTTGATAACATTATCGTTGAACAGTTCGTTGTTCAATACTTTATGTGTGCGTTGTCAAACTATAACCTCCATAAGCTTTTAACAAAATCGGCTTCATTATTTATTAAAGCTTCTGCCGCTGGAAATAAACTACGGCCTCCTAATTCCCCCACTGCCTCTCCGATAACCTCATACCTACCTACCCCCGCCCATCTCTCCTTTCCCAACAACACTGATCACCCCCTTCATACCCTCCCAACCTTTCCCCTTCCGTCCCTCTCCGCCCCGCCCCTCTGCCGTCTAAACCCCTCATTCCCTCCCCGTTCCGCCCGACGCCGGTGCCAGTGGTGGCAATGGAAATGGTGGAATTGATAAAACTTTTACTATATCCCAAAAGTTCTGTAGGCTGTAAACCTCCTCCTCTCACAGATACCTACCGACCTATATATAATATACTTGCGGAGATCCATCATAATTAGCGTTGATTATTTCGAATGGATTCTCAAATAATCAACGAGCTAAAGAAGCCACCGTCGAATGACCTTCTCGTAGTTACCATAGTCACAGATAACATTTGAGCTCTGGGCTATTTCGTCACGCGAGTTTTACTTTGTGATCCAGCGTTTCGAAAACTTTATTGTTTTCATATTCAGGACTCCTTTCCACAATAGAAAATCGTTTGCAATAACGCAGCAAAAGTGGATCTATTGCATTGCTCGTGAAAGTTACACAAGGGTATTAAAAATTTGATGGTTTTTCCAGAATATGGGTTGGTAATCACTAGGGTTTTGATTTCGCCGGTCGGACCAGACTTGCCCCCTTGGTCAACAAGCGGAATCAAAACCATCCATGTTTACTCATATCATAGATGTTTTTGATTCCGCTTTTTGACCAGACTTCCCCCCCTGAATAAAGTATCTCTTAATACGGAACCAAATCAATAATATCATTGAGTCTTTTTATTTTTGGTTTTGATTGGAAACCACTGCGACAACTTCCTAAAGACATGAATTCAGTGAAAACCGAGGGTAAGGTTTTCTGTATAAGATTCATAATCCTGTCCAGACAACGCAGAGAAATGACTCGGCATTCAGTCACAGAAGTTCCATTCAATATTCTAATAAAGAAATTCATCTTTGTGGGAACTTGTTTCCCTCCAGCTATATTCTCCAATTAGCCAAGACTAACTAAATACATTTTTGGTTTCTTTATCCAACATTGTACAAGTTCTTCTCCGGGGAATTTCTCGTGACTTTTTACAGAGTGCAAGACACAGAAGATTTATAAAAAAGGATTTAACGATTAAAGTATATCTGCATTCATTTACTCATTATTTGATTATCGCCGTAATAAGAGGGGATAAAAAAAGGTTTAATTATATAAAACACAAAAAGAATACACTTATATTAAAAGCTCAAGATTCAACATTAAACAATATATATATATATATATATATATATATATATATATATATATATATATATATATATATATATATATATATATATATATATATATATATATATATATATATATATATATATATATATATATATATATATATATATATATATATATTATAATATTTTTATCTCGGTTTTCCCGTGTCAGTAGGTCTTGACTAAGACCATTTGTCTTCCGACGTTTCGCCTGAATATCACCAGGCATTTTCAAGGACTTAACGAAAAGCACGCGCGCGACACACGTCTACTCACACTGAAAGCTCACCGTCAAGTGACTCGTAGCGTACAAGATGGCCGCTTATGTCAAATATTGTTAGCGCGACGTGATTGGCTCCTTGTGACACGCCCACCTCCTGTCGTGTTCGTTGGTAATAATATTTTATCATTATTTTTGTGTTGTGATTTATTGTTAATTTTAGTTGTGACATTAATATTATTATTGTTGTGTTTTGGTGATATTCAGGCGAAACGTCGGAAGACAAATGGTCTTAGTCAAGACCTACTGACACGGGAAAACCGAGATAAAAATATAACATATTTCACCCGTGAAAACATCAAATATAACATATATATATATATATATATATATATATATATATATATATATATATATATATATATATATATATATATATATATATATATATATATATATATATATATATATATATATATATATATATATATATATATATATATATATATATATGTAGGTACTTACATTAGAATGCATAAGCATTTTTTAAATATTAAAATGATAAATACTTGATATATTTTTAAACTTCCTAAACTTCACTTTAAGTAGCGAATTCATTGTAAAACGGTTATTTCTTCCAACCACCCCGTGTTTCAAACCCCAAGAACTGGTTTTTCTTCTGGGAATCAAACCTATGACGCCTACGACATGCCACGACAGCCGTTGTCTATATTCATGCCCTCAATGCAAAAACAAAGACTGTTATTATTTGGTAATTAAGATTGTTTAATATTATTTTTTTGAGCGTTTGTTTAAAAAACAAGAACGTTCATAGCCGAACAGAACCTTCAGTCAAAGTTATTTTGACTGTAAGAGACAGTTAATTATTGTATCTACAAAACATTCTAGTAAATATCTTCTGACTGGAAGAGACAGTAAACACTAGTATCTACTTAACACATCCAATACCTTTTGATTTCGTATGCAAAACGTACCAAATATATTTAGACTGTTATGAGACAGTAAATCTACAAAACCTTGATTCTCAGAAATATCAAGCAACAGCTTTGTTCTTCATATCAATCTACATGGTATATTCTTTTACGTTTTGTCAATCTACGTCTTTCTTTATCTAAGGTTTCTTTATCTTACATAATAAATCATATACATACGTACCTTTTGACATTTGATTCTCAGATCTTCATTAAAATATTGTGCCTCCATATTAATTCTTGGCTTTGGTGTCTCTGCGTCTTCAGAAGCAAAATTGGCTTATCAACTTGAGTACCTAGTTATAATAAGATATTTCACTTGAAATTTTCGTATGATGCAAGCTTTGTATGAAATATATTCATTTTATTCTACTCTTCGTTAGTTGGAGACAAGAACTGATTTTAATATGCTTCCCTCGTTGTGGGTATCATAATACATATTGTGTTTTTCTTGCTTTCTTGCTCTTGCTTAATTTAGAATTTCCTATACGTGTATTAATTTATTTATTTAAGGCGGAAAAATACAGCGAATTACAAAAGACAGCAATGCATGTTAAATATTTACCTAAATAGTTTTCTCTTTTTTATACATATTATATTAAAAAAATACTAAAAAACATGTAAATAGTATAGTTAGTTTGAAATTAAGATATAAGAAATTGAAATAAAAAATATAAATTAGGTACAAAAAAAAACATCGAAGTCCATACAAATGATAAAGGGATTTGGAGGAATTGTGGAGGGACAAAAACGTTAGGTATTCTATGCCTCATATCACTGCGTCATTGCCGATATACTCCTGCGAACTGTTGATCGCGCAGAGATCTGAATTAGACCGTAATTCATAAAAAAATTAAGTTTGAAAAGTCATTAGAACTGGGGGGCAAATCTGGTCCGACCGGCGAAATCAAAACCCTATTGATTACCCATATCATGGATATAATTATTATATGGAGTTCTATGACATCTAAAGATAATATATGTATGACATCTAAAGATATTGAAGAACTCCATATAATAATTATATCCATGATATAGTTAATCACTAGGGTTTTGATTTCACCGGTCGGACCAGACTTGCCCCCCAGGTCTGTAGGTAATAAAAAATGTGTATGCATTCGTCGAGGGGCACAAAGTATTATTTTTGCATATTGCAAAGTATTATTGTTTATGAAAGTACCACATATATTGTGTCACAGTAAATCTATTTTACTCCTCACTAACCCAAGGGGATATAGTGGGGAGTTATGATTTCGCAATTTTCAAGAGTATTTTTTTATTGCAGATTATCAACTAGTATCATGCTGAGATTGTATTCTGAAAGTTTCATCACAATGTATCTGTGTGTGTGCTATGTACGGCGTGTTCATTGAATTTACTTTATCGATTATAGACTAAAGTACTCATTCGATTCTTTTCAAATTTTGCAAATATGTATATCTAATACTCGCTTAGACCCCATTAGATTTTGAAGGATATCTGATAGTGCTTCTCAATTTTTTTAACTGTCAAATATTTCAATGTGACCCCAAGCTGAGGAATTTTAAAATTTAAAATTTTTATTTTCAAATTGATAAAAAGACACATCACTTTTATAAAATGGCATTGAAAAGTTATCAAGTTTTCATAATCAAATATTTAAATAAAAAACAATTTATCAAACTCATTTCATGAAAATGCTGAATATTTTCCTTACAAAATTTGAATAATTTATAGAATGACTTGTTAGTGAAGAGTTTAGCGTTGGCCACAACTCGCTCGTTTATTTTATATAATTAACATTTTTAATATAACACATAGTCAACCATCGAAAACCCCCAGGGTTTATCTGAGGTTGAAGAGTTCAGTATTTGGTAGTTTTCTTAAATATGTTCTGTATTTGAATTTAAAACAACTGCGTTTGACATTACGTGTTTGACATTGGCAGCATGAACAATCAATCTATAAACAATCTGTAGTTTGACTTGAAATTTTTATTTAATTACTTGATTGTATTTGTAACACATGTTATGTATTGAGACCTCATACTTTCTTTATAAACAAAGTATGAGATCTCAACTTGTGATTTATTCCACGTCCATATTCTTTGTTATAAAAAAAATAACAACAAAAACCTTAATAAATACCTAATATATAATATAACTCCGTGTAATCCAGTCTGTTTGTTGTATTTACGTGTGTATGTCGTATTTTATATATCATGTATGCTTGTTATGTTTTTTATCTCACTCCTCCCATGGTGTACGTCATATTTTATTGCAAGCGCCAAGCCAAGTTTATCTCGTCGATGTGCGATAGTAATAGGATGAAAATAAGAAAACACCGCGACCTTGGGATGCTGGAGAATAATAAATCGGTCCGACTGATATTCAAAGGCGGGCCGTGCACATACTAGATATCTTTACACTTCACAACTCTTCAACCGTCTGGGCTGATGCTTCGATACCAAGATAATATTATGTAGGTTCGTTCTGTCGCGGAATAAACCGCAAATTAAGTGTCAAGAGAGATAGAGAGATTTATATATCCACCTAAAAATTGGCGAAAATTATTACATGGAGACTTAGAATCTCCCGAGAATAATAAACGTATAGTCGTCAGCTAAACATATTTCCTGAAAAAAATCGCGATTTATAACAAACGATTTTAAGCGTCTAAAGTGATTTACATAAATCTTGATAGATAAATGTAATAATAATAATAATAATAATGAACACTTCCTTGCACCCTGCGCAAGTGGCGAGTTTATTGTCGTATGGCAATTTATTCCAACTAACCAGTATTTCCAGCCCAGAAAAACAATATTTGCGTGAGAAATAAATTTAAATAAATTTCTCCTCTGCTGGGAATCGAACCCAGGACGCCCGCACAGGAACCAAACGGCTTACCAACTGTGCCACGGCGGTCGGCCAAATGTAGGTACCTACCTAGAGATTTGGAATCTCTCAAGAAAAATATCCGTAATACTTGGCTAAGCACATTTCCTGCAATATATCCAACTGATTATATTCCATTTTGCCTACAAATTTATTAAATTTTACATCAGAAAATATTGTAATATTATCTTACAATATGAATACGTATGACGTACTCAACACTTAATTATTTATTTATTTATTATTCATTAAAAAATCAGTTGTATATCAATTATATAATAAACATTAGTTTCCCCCGTTAGGTACATGTTGGCGAATAATACGTGTTGGTGGTCTATATTATGATTAACGTATAAATTTAAATGTAGGTTTAGTTAAATCACTGTGATTTTTATAATGTTTTTATTTATTAAATAATAATTTTCGTAGTTTAATGAAACATCGTAATTTGAAGAGTACATGTACTTATGCATAACTTATTTAAATATAAACACAATATCTCAAAATTATGACATTTCTTAAAGAAAATCGCTCATCACGGAAGAGTACCATGTAAATAGGTTTATATTATTATTATAAATTTATTTTTATCAATCTTAAAAGAAAGACATACAATATATGTCATTCCTTTACACACGAGTGCTTGCACTCTAGTAAAGGGTAAATATGTTTTGTCTTACTGTGAATCTTTTCTATATAGTTTGTTTTATATTTTGTATATGTTATTGTAAACTTAATAAAAAAAAAATATACAGAATAATAACTATTTGTCGATAGATATTTCATAAAAGTCGATTTCGTTAAAAATTATGACGTCAATTGTCTCCGGAGATCTGAAGAAGTTCGTGTAGCCTTACCTTTTCAGCGAATACCCGTCTCTATATAGTGCTGTGTACACACTTGTATACATTATATATTCTCTATATATATACACTACATCCTTTCACTGTTTACTATTACGCTCGCCGAATTTTCAAGGGCGCTCCGCCGAACATTCCTGGCCCCATCCCCACCCCCCGGGGGAGCGTCGCGACGCCCGCCCGTCCCTCCCTGCTACGCCGACATCGAAAAAGGGGCTAAAACGGCCCTTAGGAGCCGAAAACGCGTGGGATTTTTGATCAAGATCTTTTTGCTCGGGTGTTTCTGGTTGGGGGAGGGAGCGGGGTATATCTCCTCCACCCTCTGGCGGCCCGGCGCCGAGGCAGACAACTTTTCCCGACTGAAAACGATCCCAACTTTTGTTTTCTTCTCGTTGTGTGTCACATTCACTACTGCCTGATACCTCCCTCTCGCTGCCCACCCCTCCCTTACCTCGCAGCCCGTCTGCCATCGCACAATTTACATCACTAATTACCTTCTCATTTTTGTTTACCAAATTCACTACTGGATACCTACACATCCATAAATCACTATCGCAATATGATACTTGTTTGGAATCACAACTTATCTATATTGTCTCATAATATCATCTAAGACATTTTCTTGACCTTATTTATTATTGCATCGATTCTCGGGCACCGGGACTTTTGGCTCAGGAGTTAATTTGTTTTATTTATTACGAAAATCCAGTACCTACCTACAATATAAAAATTAACAAGAAAAGACAAAATACAAATTATTATTACCAATCAAAATTGATGCTACCACTCCTCTATACCCAAGTTACGTTCTGGAGGCTGGTGTACGTATTTTTTCTCTTAATTTTTTGTGTAGGTATGTAATAATAAATAAATAATAATAACACTTCCTTGCACCCTGCGCAAGTGTCGAGTTTATTGCCATATGGCAATTTCATCTAATTAATTAGTGTTTCTATCCGAAATAAGCAATATTTGCGTGAGAAACTATTTTAAATACTTTTCTCCTCTGCTGGGCATCGAATCCAGGACGCTACTTATGTAATTTATATCCTTAAAGTTTTTGCAGTGATTTCTTTATACGACACTCCATTAGGCTATCTATCGTCGGATATCTATCCTTATGGTTTAATTTCTTAAGTCGAATTTTCGTTATTTGTCTAGCTGCCATTTTGATTGGAAAAATAATATTTGAGGCTTTTTTTACTATCCAAAATTTCATTACATGATCGTTCCAACTTTTTCTCGATCAACCCCTTTATTCATTCATACCATCACGGCATTATAAGTCTATTCTGTTCAGCCTTGTATTCTTGATTTTTCAGACGTTAATCATTATTTGTTCTTTCCACGTGTACGAACCGTATAGGTCCTCATTTCTATAGCAATTATTTTATTTCATGCCGTGTCCATGTCTCACTTAAATACATTATGTGGAAGATAGACTAAAAATAAACGGGAATAACTTCTCTGGGTAGTACCTACCTACCTACTAAATTATATTTTCAATTATACATTTTTTCTATTCTAAAATTGAACTCATTAAAGTCCCTAACACTTCATACCTGTAACAAAATATTTATAAACAAAGTTTATTTTATTGTTGAATTATTTTTATACATTTAAAATCAATGTCTACATGTAGTAATATGTACCAAGATAAATATTTATATTTCTAAGAATTGGTTCCCGACGGCAAATGTATGTATGAAGTATTTCATAAGTAAAGGGAGGTATAATATTTTAGTCATACACATTACAGCATTAATGATAGGTACATATTATACAAATGTATTTGTATGTACATAATTATTATTGATATTCAAATCATAAATACAAATAATTAGTTAATTTCGATTAATCGTTTAAAATTCAAGTTTTTTACTTTGGATACCTACACTATTTTTACTCCTCACTAACCCAAGGGGATATAGTGGGGAGTTATGATTTCGCAATTTTTAAGGCTATTTTTTTTGCAGATTATCAACTAGTATCATGCTGAGATTGTATTCTGAAAGTTTCATCACAGTACTGTGTGTGTGTTATGTGCTATGTGCAGTGTGCTATGTACGGCGTGTTCATTTTTACTTTATCGATTATAGACTAAAGTACTCATTCGATTCTATTCAAATTTTGCAAATTTGTATATCTAATACTCACTTAGACCCCATTAGATTTTGAAGGATATCTGAATAGTGCTTCTCAATTTTTTAGCTGTCAAATATTTCAAAGTGACCCCAAGCTCAGGAAATTTATAATTTGAAATTTTTATTTTCAAATTGATAAAAAGGCACTTCACTTTTATAAAATGCAATTGAAGAGTTATCAAGTTTTCATAATAAAATATTTAAATAAAAAACAATTCATCAAACTCATTTCATGATAATGCTGAATATTTTCCATACAAAATTTGAATAATTTATAGAATGACTTGTTAGTGAGGAGTTTAGCGTTGGCCACAACCCAATCGTTTTACAATGGAATAGTGGGGATTGAGAAGCGTGTTTTTACATCGATTTTTTTCAATAAGTATCATGTAGAGAGTGCATACTAATAGTTTCGACACGATTTGCCTTATTTTTTGTGTGTATGGATTTCTGGTCACTGCACATCCCAAACTATTTGTTGTATCTAAATTAATTTGGTGTTGTTTTTTTTTTCCATAGACAACGCTTATTTTTTTCTTTGTGATTTCATCTGTCAAAACTATTTGACTGTCTGTTTCACGTTCAAAAATAACCGTCGTTATTTTAACCACTGTTACTTTGTTACGTATGTCACTCTGTAATAAGTATCAATAGTCGTACAAAAAATGTTCTTTTAATTTCTAACTGAACAAATTCTAAATTTATCCGAAAAATATTAAAGGTATAAGAAGTTTGTAAAGTTTTGAGTTGGTTCAATGAAACATTATATATAAAGTACCTACCTATTAATACTTCATGAAGTCTAGATTAAAGAAGTATGTAGGTACCTAGTTGGTCATAATTTGTATGTTTGCAAATGTATGTATGTTTGCATGATGTTTTTCCTTTATTTATTGTTATTCCTTGTCATTATCTAAAATGAAATATTAAAAGATCATGTCCACTTGATTATATTCCTTTGGTAGTTTTTATTCCTTATTTATTTCTTCAATTATTGTTGTTATTCCTTTAATAGTTGTAATCCTTTATTGTTGTTATTCCTTATTTATTAATTTGTCAATTGTTATTCCTCATTATATTCCTTTAATTATTGTTTTGAATCCTTATTTATTTCTGAAATTGTCGTTGTTCCTCGTGTATTTATTTGAAATTAGTTATTCATGTATCATGCCATTTACATAATACGTCATTAAAAGAGGTAACTGCTGCCTAACTAGTTTTGTCTTTCCTAAGGCTAACAGTGTACATATAACTAATTGTAATATTTCACAGGAGAAAGAGACATAAAGGTTGTATTTGCATTTCAACAAATAATTATATGAAATAAACTATTCCATACAGTTATAAAAGTGATTGGAGTCATCATGATATGCATATATGTACATGTAGTGTATGTTTAGTTGTGATACACCGGCTTATAATAGTGCTTCCATTCTTTAAATCATTGTTTTCGAGTGTCCCGTAAGAGCCGGGTAATCGAAAATACAACAGGCAACAATAACATCTCACATCGTTCAGCAATGAGGTTCACCACCCATTCTGAATGTGGTGCCTTTTTTGGTGAAACGAGACTGGTGTGTGGGTATACATAGATGTGTTGTTCTCCCTTTTATAAGGCAATGCACACCCGGACACCTTTCGCTGGTTACCCCACATTGTGGGATATGCCGTGATGGTATGTATGAATGTATGTGTATGTAGGTACAGGTAACATGTAATTTTCTGTAGTATTTGCAAAAATCAGACCGTTGAAAAAAGTATTATCATTATACACTGACAGGGTGTGTGTGCATATTCATTATACACTGACAGGGTGTGTGTGCATATTCATTTATGATTTAGCGGCGAAGTTCAAACACGAATCTCAGATCAAATCAGTCTGCACAAAACCTATAACAATCAGCATTTTAATACAAAACGAGTGGGTTGTGGCCAACGCTAAACTCATCACTAACGAGTCATTCTATATAAATTTATTCAAATTTTGTATGGAAAATATTCAGCATTTTCATGAAATGAATTTGATAAATTGTTTTTTATTTAAATATTTTATTATGAAAACTTGATAACTCTTCAATGCCATTGTATAAAAGTGATGTGTCTTTTTATCAATTTGAAAATAAAAATATCAAATTTTAAATTTCCTGAGCTTGGGCTCACTTTGAAATATTTGACAGTTAAGAAAATTGAGAAGCACTATTCAGATATCCTTCAAAATCTAATGGGATCCAAGCGAGTATTATACTATACATATTTGCAAAATTTGAAAAGAATCGAATTAGTACTTTAGTCTATAATCGATAAAGTAAAAATTAACACGCCGTACATAGCACACACAGATACATTGTGATGAAACTTTCAGAATACAATCTCAGCTTGATACTAGTTGATAATCTGCAAAAAAAATAGCCTTAAAATTTGCGAAATCATAACTCCCCACTATATCGCCTTGGGTTAGTGAGGAGTAAAAAAAGGTCTGTATCCTGATAGTTTTATCGGTATATATGCTGCAATTAGGACAACACTCAGCCACCGCAATATTACACTAATATCAACTAGGATAAGAAGATAGAAATAACATGAAATAACGCTATGAAAACAAAGAATATTGGTAATATAATATTCCTCCCTTATTCTTTAATTAGTTGTTATTCCTTGAACAAATGCGTGATGAAATTTCAATAGATGGTGCTTATGTAGATACTTGATATTGTTCCTTTTAAATAGCTGTTCCTTATTCAAATCCTTCATAGATGGCGCCCTTGATAATCTGGGGATTCCCTCTCGCCATATAAATTTCCACAGTTAGGTATGTATGTATAATTTCTACGAAACGGAAAAATCTAAGTGGCAGACGTAACGGTGTCCGTCTCGGAAACTTTTCGAGGTTACACTATGTATAATTCTTCCTTGACAGCCTTTCTATATAATATAGGTACATACATATATACCTACTAGAGAGGTACCTACCTATATACATATATCTTCTATACATTATATAATATCCAGACTCTTCTATATACATATACATAATAATGTAGTACATACTTTGTAGCTTGGTTTATATTATATATACGTACGTATATAATATGTACCTATCCAGCCCGGCCCGATATCACACAAACAGCTCCACGATACGAAGTAACCAATCTGTAGATTATATACATATATAACAAATTTACTTGTTTCTTTTTCGTCTCCCTGAAAATAAGTTTTTCTTCTTTAGTAAATATTGAATAACTTGCTATTTATATTAATTTAATATAGTAAATAAATACTTCCTACTTATATGTAAGCATTCGATTTTTGTTGTTACAAAATGGTAACAAAATGGATAAAAAATGAGTACCTTTAGACTAAATTAATAAAAACATGCATATTTTTCATTTATTCATTCTCACAATAAACATATTTGTTTTTTGTACGTATGTACCTAACAATGTTGTTGCACAATTCATTGAAATAAAGTAACTTGACAGATGATTTTTCTCCTATTATTAGAGATAATATAATATCTTTATTACCTACAAGAAATTTCAAATTGAAATCTGGTAGTAGTTACAATGGAAGGACTTACAGTATCTGCGATTATTTAATTCAATGTCGATCAATGAGAGATTTTAGTCACCAATTTTGCGATGTTGTGTAGCAGTGGTCCAGTTTGCAATAAAAAAAAACAAAATTTTGTTTTGCACAGCCGACGTGATGTTTGAAGATGTTTGTCGATAATTCTACCACGAATTTATTGTCGTTATCCATAAAATTTCGTCTGTAAGTTCCTCTATCTACGCAGCCTCGCCGTGTGATTTAGAGCACACACAGCTCTACGAAACGTTGCGTTATTCTATTCTACCCAACCCAGCCGATGTACCGTTGTCACTTTCTCTCTCAAATACCGGGGCGGGGGTGGGAGCGAGAGAGAGGGAGGGACTCGGGTCGGTTCTGTCGCTGTACCCATTATCCGTAGAGAATATAATATATATCGTGCGTAGCGCTGCGTGGGACTACGGCCTATATACCGACCCCACCTCCCCTCCCGGCCCAACCCCGCCCGCCTACGCCGGATGGGGAGGGGTGGTATATTATGTACGAGCGACGCTGGTACCGAAAACTGCCGTAGCGAAAGTGTGCCAAACGTTTGAAAATTTAAATGTTTTTAGTTAATATCACTCTTTCTCCCTCTAGCACTCTGCATAAAGTTTTAATAGGTGTTTTGGTAAAGTTTCGCGACTCGTAGCCACTGTTTTTTTGTTTATCTTCACGACTGAAGCCGGTGACCGGCTTTGTCTACTTATATGTCTTCAATTGAAATTGTCTGGCATTTATTTTTTTGGTCAGGTGATACAAAATAAAAAAAAACAATTATTTTTAACAACAATTGACAATAAACGCTGAATTTTTTCCCAATAATGGACTTATCTATTGTATAAATATTTTGAAGAATAAATTAATTTTAAAAAATAAATATTTTGAAAGTTCAGGCTCATTTAACTCATAAAATATACGTACATACCATGGTGCCGTTGACTCTGAGTCTCTTGTTGGAAGCCTTTCCATTATTCTTATAAGTGTTGAATACATAAAGGAAAAGTTCTTTTAAGATATTGTGTGCTTCCTTTGTATTATTGTGTAAATTTGAATATTTTCTTGTTGTTTTTGTATATTTCATACTGTGGAAACTTTTTATTTTTTCAACTTGTGAATATACTTATTGGTTATACCTAGATGCAAGAAAGAACATTTATTTTTTACACACTTACATTCATTAATTGTCCCCCTCGTAAGATTACAACAAATCTAACTTTCGGATTGCCTCCCTACAGAACTAATTATGTCCAAAATTCATTCATCTAAAGGACATGTAACATTTATAATGTTTTTTTAAGAATGTTGATACTATTAGATAACTATACGAAAATAAAATATAAAAATGTCATTTTAGAGACCCTTAGAAAATAATATAATATCCGAAAACAAGGTTGGTCTATGATATATTATTGTTCATATTGAATTTGTTGTAATATTGTTGTTTGTATGTTTGTGAGGTTTATATAGTAATAAATAAAATAAAAAATACGTATTATTATATTTGTAATAATTTCATTATGAAATTCCACTCTGTGAACGCAACAACGTTAAAATTATATTATATAACAGAAATTGGGAGTTCGGAGAGCTACAGGATTTGCGATCAATTGGATTTTTTGGCATGTTGTGCAAATTGCTATTATGAATATTGTATCGTAGGACTAGGTACACATCGCAATGTCAAATGATTATTCTGTCAAAATACAGACTTCTAAAACGTTGAGATTTTTATTTTATATCATATAAATCAGGGTGCACTCTTTAAAGGACGAATTTTCATAAACAATTAAATTAATTCGTTTTAACATAAGCATGTGCAATATTTATTTGATTTGCAATTAACATCTCCAAAATGTGGCAACTTGTCATTGGTTGCTGGTTAAATAAACATTTGACCAATTTTTTATAAGTTGCCCAAGAATATACGTAATAGTTTCTGAATTTGGTTCAGACTGACGATCCTGTCGGCTCTCCGTTTTCCCAATTAATATATTAATAATGTCGCATGCGGGTGCGTGATATGGTAGTGTGTGTGTGTGTGTGTGTGTGGGTGTATGTGTGTGCGTGTGTATATTGTCAGAGGCGAAATGAGGCCAAAGCCGGCAGACGGGAACGGAGCTGCGCGCGATTAGGCGGCCGGGAGACAAATGGATCCAGCCCTGCTGACTGCCTCCGCCCGCAGCCGCCCAATACGGTTCACTTTCCCTCGGCACACGCACTGTGCGTAGACTATCTTTGCTCTCGATAATAACGTAACTGTGCACGCCAAAGCGGGCTCTAATGCCCCGCCGTCGGTCTGGTCGCCTTCTGCGGCCCGTCTCCCAAATGAAAGCCGCCTAGCACCCCGCCCACCAAAACTTCATATCGAATGTATTAAAAGTAAGTACTGGGAGGGCGGTCATACCCTTGGCGGGAGGCGGGGGCGGGGAGGGGTCCGCCGTTTTAATTTCATAAGTAATTAATATCACCTATGTTGTGCATTTTATAATGCCATTCCACCATTGGCTATAGCTAACATAACCTTACCTTATCTCGCATGTTCTACCATCTGTCCTTTGTGTATTCATCTGCACTGCACTGAAACTGCAGTGCCTTGACACAACCTTGACGTATGCGATTCAGACTTTGACATGCCTGAAGACGAACAAAAACAAAATGAAATCGCTTAGAGGAATATGTAATATGACGATGTTTGGTAGGATAAGAATCTAGGATGAAGAAATATGCTATTTGTCAAAATAATTCTTACCGATCTCGCATCATGTAATGACATGTTTCTTTTCAACAATATTAATTTATAGAAGTACTCCCTCAAACCCTGTGCATTGTGCACGTGGCAAGTTTGTTGCTTAATTGCAATTTATTTTAATCAAACTGTGTTTTCAGTCACAAGAAGCAAGATTTGCGTGAGAAATGTGTTGAAATAAATGTCTTCTCTGCTAGGAAGATCTATGAAACCAGCACTAAGCCAGACATCTTCCACTTTGCCATTGTGGTCTGCATATTATATACCTTTTTAAGTATTATTCAGAATATCATTCATTCACCATAGAAAATTCACATACGTGTATTTATAGAATCAGCCTTATTTAAAATCGTAAAGCTCCTATTAAACGCTGCCGAGACATTATTTACATAGTCTATGATAATATCGTTTGTAGCACCCGTCTGTTTTGTCTGTGGATTAAATAAAAAGGCGCGAATATATTGATGGGCGATCTGTAGCCGGGTAAAGTGTATGAATGATTAGGCGGGTGTTGTGACATACTGACATTGACATCTCCATCTTATGATAAGATGGAAGGTACTGATTTACTTGTAAACATTTTACTTTGGTGACACGACAAAAGGAACATATACCTACATACACAAGTAATATATATGTAGGGTTGTGTATTATATTATAGCGGGAAACTCTCGCTCGGCTTTTCAAACATATCAACAAGTTTCGAAACGGAAAATTGACAATCGAGTAAAGGAAACTTGGGCAAACTTTAAAACTTGAAGGACGAATAAATAATATAAGAAAGAGATTCGAGAAAGTTTTCTCAGTCTATCTAAAACTGTCTCTGAGTATATATGTACGTTCAGAAGTATTCAATATATTTAAACCAATTTTAACAAATCCCATTAAAGATTGTACCAACTAAATATAAGACTAATTTCGCTGACTTGTTTTTATTGATGCATTTATGTGTATACCATCACGACGTGTCTCTATACGGGTAGGTAGAGAAATCCTAGTGTTACACCATGTTTTATATCAAGTTGTAATTTATTTTTTGTTCATATACATTTCTTCATCTTTTCATGAAAGTTCTTTAGTTACAAATTGCGTTTCAATATTTGTTTTTAGTTACAAATTGCGTTTAAATATTTGTTTTTAATTACAAATTGCGTTTCAGTATTTGTTTAATGACATATAAAAATTTCAATGAATTTATATAAGATTATTTATGTTAAATTAAAAACTTATTGGTTTCGTTCTATTTATTTATTTATAAAACCATATACGGCTTTACTCCATTAAATACATTTTCATACATACAATCAATATTACAATATCAACTATTCATTAATCATTCTTATATTTTTAATTCTTCATTCTAATATTCGACTAATCATTCTTATTAATTTTTTTTTCAATACACAAACATTAACGAATTTGAAATTCTTGCAAAGACATCTTAGTCCACGACCAACTTATATCAAAGTCAAGAATTAAAGGTGCCCCTAGAAAAGGGGTCTATTACACTTTACTACAAGTTTGGATTAATATATTTTTTTTGTAATGACATTAAAAATCATTTCAAATAATGTGCTTTATTGTATGTAATAAGGGTCTATATCCCATATAATACACATCTACTGAAAATCGTTTTTTGTTTTTTTTTTTCACATAGACCCTTTTCGAGGGACATCTTCAATTATTTTCTATAATTTAAGTAATAATGTTATGGAATTTTTTCAAGAATCGTCGGTCAGTAAATTATTTCTAGCAGTGTTAAAGTTGTATGCATGTGTTTTCCCGCCAAAATATTATAAAACCCGCCCCGCGTGTCCGTCCAAGTTTCACAACTTTGATATTTTTTTCGTTTGTCGCATTGGTTTGGAGAACGAAGACTGGTATAGTAAAGTTTTTGTGTTGTCTCCGCATTCCTGAGGAAGGTACCTATGGTAGGAGATGTGCCGTAGATATCCTCAGACTCCACTGAGATGTCTCTCAGCTAAGCCATCCCCCGATAACTGGAACAAAAAATGGTTTAAAATTGTATGGAGCGAGGGTTGGGTGTTCGTATCCTATTTTGGCGCGCATTTCGGTCTCACCATACAGATGAGGGTAGTCTCGAATATTTGGCAACATTCAAAATACACCAATTGCAATAATTATAATAAATTATTTATTCATGCCAATACCATAAACTATATTGTTGATCTTCGTGTTTCAATTAATCAGATAACTGAAAGATTACTGGCCCAAACTCCATACATTCCTATCTTGGCATAAATCAATCGCTTCGTGTGCATTAATACATTTCTTCATACACCAGGGGGGCAAGTCTGGTCCAATCGGCGAAATCAAAACCCTCACGATTACCCAAATCATGGATATAATTATTATAGGGAGTTCTATAATATATTAAGATGTTTCAACAACAATCTTCCTTGCACCCTGCGCAAGTTGTGAGTTTATTGCCATATGGCTATTTCTTACAACTAACCAGTGTTTCCAGCCCAGTGAGAAATTTCTCCTCTGGTGTGGATCGAACCCAGCGCGCCCGCACAGATTGTGCTACGGCGTCGGCGAATTCCTACATATATTTTTTTCTATCAAAGTATCTTGTAGAGAAGAGTTTCGATTGAACCATTTTTATGTTTATGTTTAACTTTGTTAATTTATCTTGTTTAAATATTACATGTCATATTATGTAGGTATGTAATTATTACATGTCATATTATTTAGGTATGTAATTATTACATGTCATATTATGTAGGTATGTAATTATTACATGTCATATTATGTAGGTATGTATTACATGTCATATTATGTAGGTTATTACATGTCATATTATGTAGGTATGTAATTATTACATGTCATATTATGTAGGTATGTAATTTATTTTTATATTCACCCATAGTATTTTTATCGAAATTTTCGCGGCATCCCTGCAATAATTCTATTCATTATTTGTATTTGTATATGCTGTGAAGTACCGGCTTAGAATAGTGCTTCCACTTTTAATTTTTATAAATTTCATATGGTAATTGAAAGCACAACAGGCAAAGATAACATTTTTACACAGTTTAGCAATGAGGCTCTCCACCCGTTCAAAATATTGCCTTTTAAGTTGAGATGAGACTGTAGTGTGGATACACGCACGATTTGAACTTTTTTAAGGCAATGCACATCCGCACACCTGTCGCTGGTTACCCCACATTGTGTTATATGCCGTGATGGCATGTATACTTTATATTTCAAATATATTTTCTATTTTTCAAATTTTCTCTCTTTCAATTGTTTTACGTGAATACGCCAATTATTATATTTGGTCAACCTTTCAAAGTTCATTTTTCGTCAATTATTCATTATCACTCATAATAAAATCAGACGTTTTTGTTATCAACTTGTACCCTATTAGGGACAGAGCGCAATGGCCGGGTATATTTTTATCCCTAGGTTTGTATGTATGTATGTATCTTGTTTTGAATTCAGTCAGTCGTTATACGTAGGTAGGTAGTTCTAGTTAAATAGGTATACCTCGCTATAGTATTGGGATCGGGCCGGGCGGCGGATTGGGTCGGGTTACCCCTCATCCCCTTTATAATTCCACTCCTCTCCCTTCCCTACCCTCCACGTCCCCCTCTGCCGCCCGCCCTTTGTCTGCTTCAGCCATACTCACCCCTTGTGCCATGCCAGACCTACGTATAGTACCAACCTCTACTTGTATACCTACCTACCATACAATACTGTGACCACACTGACACCGTCCTATACCGGGACATTGTTTTGTTTTGTTTTAAATTTTAAAGTCCAATATTATATTTTATAATATAAAATTTTCTCGCAGGTGTCCGGTTTCGTAAAACAATACAAGTAGCTTCTGTGATGTGCGCTATAAATAATACATTGTGGTTTTATTATCAGACAAGACGAAGTAAATCAGACTAAATGTACATTTATGACATTATAAACTCCAATCTCCCGACCTTCTGAAAATTATCTACTTTAACATACCAAACAGACGAACAAGGCACACCTCTGCGTTTTTTAAGACAAAAAAAACACTAATGCTGCTCAGAATTCGCCACTGTACAGATGCCTTACCACATATATTTTGGAAAGGATCAGATTCTGTATGTCCAACTCAACAGAAGCCTAAAAAAGGGAATAAGCATTACAAGACGTTGAGGATGTCCAAGAAAAGGGAATAAGCATTACAATATTAGGTTGAGGGTGTCCGAGAAAAGGGAATAAGCATTACAATAGGTTGATGATGTCCGAGAAAAGGGAATATGCATTACAAGAGGTTGGGGATGTCCAAGAAAAGGGAACAAAACATAACAAGAGGTTGAGGATGTCCAAGAAAAGAATGGCACGGCCACCTGAACAACATCCTGAAAGAAGGTAATGTAAGAAAAAACTTGAATAATAGACGAGCATGTATCGATGCATAAATTTTGATGAGACGATGGATGCTTGTCAAAATAGAAAAATTTGGCATTCTTTGCTCTCTGCCTACTCCGTGATGGTATGTACGTAAAACACTAATTATAGTTTCACTGATCATTTATTAAGTATTACCTGTATGAAATATGCTTGATAGTAGTCCTTGTGTTGTCCGATGTGCAGCCGGACCGGGGATGGACAGGACTTGAAGTCATTATACGTTACCAATGGAATGCTGTAGAAGACCTGCTAAAAACCTCTCAGTGTTGATTTATTAAAGGCACTTGCCTAGCTAACACTCTAATGATGGTCTTCAATAGATTGACACCGGTAATAAATAATATAGACTGATACCGGCATTTAATAAATAAACAGTGATAAAATTTTTTCTATGTCGTCATACAGTTTCACCAAGAATCATTTGTCCAAATTCATTAAAGTAAGAATCTACCATGGAAATACTGACACTATTGAAAAATCTAAATATTATTCAAGAGCTGTGTCAGAGAAAAGTGCTCTCTGGGAGGCATCTCACACTCAGGTCCTCTGGATCACAGAGTAACAACTCCCTACAGGAGTTTGACATAGCCAACAAAGCGGCTTATTATGACTGATGCTTTGGTGTGAGCAGTCCAATCCAGTGGTATACACTGCCTCCGTATGTCCGTAGTGCTCAAAGCAAGAGCACTTACACTAAAGGACTCAAAACATCTTTGTTTCGTAGAACAGCACAAAACTGAACTGTAAACTATCAACGCCCTTGGGATGATCTTGAATCATTAAACAGCGCTGTCTAAAATCCCCTATTATTGTTATTAGTGTAAGAATTAGCGTTAGTAGAGTTAGTCTCAAACCACTATAAAGATGAAGAAAAAAAAGAAGTAATTAAAATAATGTATAATATTTTTCGGAATATTTGATATTGGCATTAAAAATAGTATCTTAAGGTACGGGTGCCGGATACCGGATAAGGTTTCCGTTACGGATAATTTACTTCTTTTTTTTTTTCGTTTGATTTCAGACTGGATTATCGATAGAACTATACAATAGAACGAAGTATTTACCCATACATCGCCAATCTTAGTTGTTGACTATGATATGGTCGCACTATAATTCTTCATGTCTCCTTCCAACAATATCCTACCTACACGATGTACCTACCTACCTATGCTTTGTATTTCGGGCTGCCTTAAGCCCTCGTCACACAGACTAATTTTTGTGTCTTTTGTTACCACCAAAGTCCTCTATCTTCTCATAGATCTATTGTACCTGGTCCGTCCCAATATTATTTAGCAAAAACCTGACGTTGCAGGTAAATGTATCCCATCCCCATATTGGCAACTTCGAAGAAACACTTATCATAATTTAGGTAGTGTCCATTGATCTACCTGTAACTTTAAACCATCCAACTAAATTTGCATGCTCAAAAATTCTACATGCCTTTAATGTTTGCTTTTCCGACCTCCATATGGGAAATTGGAACTTTTAGACCGCTAGAATCTTCTTAATTTTCATAGCAATTGTCAATCATGATGGTGGGGTTTGCTTTCTGTGTATTACGCTTCCACTGTAAGTGTGTTACATAAGCATATTATGCCTTTCTTTCATTTTTTGTGTTTACATAAGTTCAGTAATTATATAAGAGAGAATCTGTCCTGCAAAAAAAAACTGATTTGCAGTTTGGCGGGAAAATGTATTGTTTATATTTTTTTATTGTATTGTTAAATGTATTGTTAAATATATTGTTTATTTTTATTAAAAAAAAATAAAAATAAAAAAATATCGTTACTTGATATCGTTACGTTATCGTTGCCCGAACCATCTTTACGTACTTTAAATTTATAATACTTAAGGTATAAAAAAATATCTCAAATATTGTAGAAAAATTGTGGCTATTTTCATATTCGCATTTTGAGTTTCTTCCCTGATTCAGCAGGGCATAGAAAATGCAAGATAAAGAAAAAAATTGTAAGCAAATGTCCCGAGTTGGTTTGTGCATATTGAAACATCGAACGATGGCCGGTCGACTAAAAAAATATATTATAGAATAGGGATGGAGTGAACAGCAAGGACCGCCTAAAATGGGATGGCATGCCAATGTGAATGATATTTTGAAAGATGGATAAATACGATGATTCATAAATGTAAAAGATTCCATGAATTTTTTGTAAGTATAAAGAGTATGACGTTCGGTTTTATCTACCCCGTTAAGGACACGGCGTGATGGTATGTACATATGTATGATTCAATTGTGATAATACTGCTTTATTACTTTTTGTATAGCTGAATTTGTGGGACATATTCATCTGAAAATGTGGGTCTTTCTCAAAATTAATTTCCTTTGAAATTAATATGTTATGTCAATAGTTCGACATTAAACTAGTGCTTTGAGGTTTATTTGACTTCATAGATAACGAATTCAGACGCTACAATCTGTAAAAATCGCTTTCTCGGGATTTCATATTCAGGATGTTGTTGGTATGTATTTAGTATGTAATCGAGGCAGATTGCCAAGATTCTAATTGCACCTTATACACTTGGCAATGGAGAAATTATTTTCATTTACAATAATGAGATTCCTTCGAATAGGTTAAGAGAAAAGTTTTGTCGGGACTAGATTGCTCATCAACGTAGGTACTGTCCTACTGCCATACGTTCACAATATTGTACCTTCCGTTGCTGTCTTCATCACCATGTTCAATCGAGATTAAACACATTATGCCTTTTATAACATTATATTCATATTTTATTGTATTGGCTTCATATTCTATTGTATTAACATCATATTCTATTGTATTAATTTCATATTCTATTGTATTAACTTCATATTTCATTGTATTAACATATTCTTTTGTATTAACTTCATATTCTATTGTATTAACTTCGTATTCTATTGTATTTACTTCATATTCTATAGTATACAGTTCATATTATTTACTTTATATTCTATTAGTGTTTCCTCATATTTTATTGAATTATATTTATATTCTATTGTAATGATAATTTACGATTAAGTAAGGTTTTATTGAAATTGTAGTGCAGAAGACAAATTTGTTTGGTTGGTTTTATCATGTGCGTAAATTGTCCCCTCCTCCCTCTGGATACGCCAAAAAAAATCAAGATATTTGGGGATAACTGTACCTACATAAGTTCAATTGTGATAAACATTCATATCAAGTTTTTTCCGAAAAAAATCGAGAACTTATTCTCTGTTAATGTTGATTTCTTTTGTTTTGATACTAATTTGTTTAATTCCTATTTGGTCTATGCCATTTCTTTCGGTCTTGTTATCAGACATAGCAGCAACGGCAGATATAACAACGTAATGTATCTTTGTATTTAACATAGGGTTCGGATGAATAGTGAAATATATATTATAATGTATATTGTTGGAGCGCTACGCTGTCTCCCCCTGTGTGATCGTTGCCTAACGTTCGTTTAGGACTAGGGGAAATTCTATATTGGCGGGTTGGAAGGGAGCTACGGGGGGAGGGGGGAGGGATAGAAGAGGATGGGGGTCTGTAAGAGGGTTAGGGTGGTGTGGAAGGTTGGTTAGGTTGTCAGGCGGTGGGTGTTGTGTTCCTAGAAATGATTTGAGAAAGGGAGTCCCGGGGAGGGTCTGGCGTGATGGTATAAACAGGGAAAATGGGGACGCCATCATTGCCTCCACGAGATATTACAGCGATCCTCCTTTAATATTACAACATTAACAATATCTTGCCACATTTTTGCTTTATATTATCTTAACATGTTGTTACCGATATACCTATACCCAACCAACCTTCAGACCTGAACCTATCTTGTCTAATAGGTCCTGGATCCTTGTCCTAAATAACTAGTTTTGAAAGCAAGTTCAAACTTCTAACGAAATGATACAACTACCAGAGACGAGAGAACTGATATTGGATGGTATGGTATAATTAACAATAGAATTACAAGAATGAAAAACATAACTTTCTTCTTCTTTTTCCGGTGCCATGTCAGGTTCTCCAACATCGGTTGTCACTTTATTCAGCGCCTCCCTTTCCCTAGCCCGAAGAGTCGCTGGACCGTCCCAATACCGATTTGCGGATTTTCCTTAGCCACGACCTTTGTTTATGACCATTTATGGCCTCTTCTTTCCTCGATCTTGCATTTGAGGATCAATTGTAGTTCACCATACCTCGGTTCTCGAATTACATACCCCAAATAAGATATTTTTCGTTGCTTTATGATGGATAGCAATTGTCTTTCAGAGTGAGTTATTTGTACCTACTGTCTCAATGCTGGTGAATTTATTTGTCCAAGAAATTTGCGACATTCTCCTGTATCATTTCAAATGCCTCCAGACGGACAGTTTTACGTGTCCATGTGTCTACATTTCTGCAATTTTGTAGTCGATATAAAAATTATGCGTTGTACTTCCGATTTAGGATTCAGGCCGTTTACTGAGCTGTATATACGTAAAGCAAGGGATAACAATATTTTCTATGCTTAAGTAACTCTTAGTGGAGGAGATTTTTTTTTAAAACGTGTTTTTAATCAGCTCTTGCTTATCAGGGTTGTGTACACAGGTTCTCTTTTTTTCCTTAACAATTATCCCACATGATGGTAGGGTTTTCTTTCTGTACGCTTTTCGTACGCTTCCATATGCCTTGGTTCTGCACATCATCTAGGGTTACTTCGTTACTATAAGCATATCCTACCTCACCATTTCCATTCTGTTGGTGATTGTAAAGGAGCGAAAGATATTTAATTCGTAATAACATTTTATCAATGAAGAAAATTGAAAAATTAATAATTGTGTCGTGCGAAAACGATCAAAACTGGATTCTAACATTATGACCAATTTTGTTTTTCGAATTACGGTATATCCCGCAATGCCGAATAACCAGCGACAGGAGCGCGGATGTGCAATACCTTATAAAAGAAAGCACGATACAAGCGTGTATCACCAGTTTTAACTCATTCTGAAAAGGCAAGATCCAGAATTGGTGGTGAACCTCACATTCTGAAATATGTGAGGTGTTGTTTTGCCTCTTGTATTTTCGATTACTCGGTTCGGTACGGGACACCCGACGAAAATATGATCATAGAAAAGAGTGGAAGTACTATTCTAAGCCGGATCTTCAAAGTCTAAAAAATGAAATAAAATAATAATATTTTTATTTTTTTTATGTTTGTGTATATGCAATTTAAAAAAAATGTATTTAAAAAAATAATAATTTATATTCGTTTTTTTCCAAAGATGATAACTGTGTCAAACGAAGGCTATCAATAATTTTTCAATACATGGCCTTAGAAATAAGTTTCACTGTCATATCGATAGATGGCGATGGTTTTCTTACCTTATTTTTAAACGATTTGAAGTACATAACTTTGTTACATTATATAAAATTTTCAGTCAGTAAAAAGGCATACTTAGTTATTTAAGTAGAACATTATTTAAATTTATTTATTTATTCTTTATCACACCATTTATATATAAAAATAGATAACTGCTGCCCAACTACGTATACCTGTTCTAGAGCTAACAGTGTACATATTATTATATTTCACAAGAGAAACTGGGAGACAGCTGGGAGGCAAGTCTGGTCCAATCGGCGAAATCAAAACCCTCATGATTACCCATATCATGGATATAATTATTATATGGAGTTCTATAATATCTTTAGATGTCATAGAACTCCATATGATAATTATATCTATGATATGGGTAATCACTAGGGTTTTGATTTCGCCGGTTGGATCAAACTTGCCCCCCAGAAGAGAAATCGTAAATTAATTGTTTTTTGAATAAAATAAAATTAAATAGTTTTCTGTTTATTTCTATTGGCTATTAGTACGATCAGTGAATCTATTACATATAAAATCCGCCGGCTATAGATGCCACATGGCATGGCAGATACTATTTAGGAATAGGAGAGATATTACAAGAATAGATCAGATGGAAGGCAAAGAGAAAGTGGAACAATCAGATGAATTAAATGCATTTAAATATTTGAAATTCTTCCCGACTACTCTCAAGGATGTGAATATTTATATCGGTTTTTCCTTCACTACAACAAAACGTGTTTTACTACAGTTTTGTTGCGATTTTTCGAATTTTGTTACTAACAATCATATTTCCTAAAAAAAATGCCATTCATACAAATATACTTATAAACTGAAATGAAATCATTAATAAACTAGCAATAATATAAACAAAAATATATTTATTTACATTTACAATTGATTTTAATTATTTTAACAAGAATTTAAAATATCCCATTTATCATATAATATCACTATGCATTTTATAGTAGTTAAACATAAAAAAGATTTGGCATATATGGGACCGCGGCTGCGGAGGAGCTAGGTCGATGTGCTGAATAAAGGAGATAATGTTTATTTTTTTCTCTATTTATTTATAATTAATATTGTTATATTGAAATACACGCTACCGCTTGTCAGATTTTCAAGTGCACGGTTATTTTATATTTAACTTGTTGATCATAGAATTATATGTAATCCAAGATATTACCCCGTATTGAATAATTATGAAAATCTCATAATTTTCATAATAATTATTCATAATAGTCTGATATTTTATTGATATTTTATAACACTGAAATAAGACAGTTAAATCTAGAATCTACAATTTTAGTTCCTAATTTAGTTCTTATAGTTACTGAATACGGGTTATTGATGTACATTATATATGTACCAGTGTACCAAATTTTAAATAAATCTCTCGACTTCATATTCAACGTTGGAGGATCTAAAAAATCACGAAGAAGAAGAGGTATATTATATTATGCCATAACGCCGTTTTCCTAGTGAGGTGGGTAGAGAACCGAATGCTACACATTCCAATCCTGACAAAAATCCATCGTCGCTTCTACATTCTGTATACCTATAGAGAGTCAAGGTTTGCGTAACAATTAAAAATATATTTCTTAAATTGAGCCAAGGACAATGGTATAAAATATAATGATCGATTTGTCCTCTTCGCTTCATTCTTTCGACCTTTAATTCGCCTGTCTTTCACTCTTTATACTTGATCCTATAAACGTTAACATATCCTCAATGTTGCTTGATCTTCGATTAAATAATCCTATTTTAAGTTAACTAGGTCACACCGTCCTTCAGCCATCAGTAAAATATCGGTAAAACATATTTGTATTATTTTTCGAGTTAAAAATATAAATAGAAAAATATATATCATTTAATAATATAGCGATAAACCGACGATGAATTGAATAATCTATGTTTTATTTTTCCCCGAAAACACCAAGCTGTTTCGATTGAAGAAAAAATATTATTTCTTCGATTATTGTTAATATTCAACGAAATAATATTACTATTTCGTACGATATTTATCAGAATTTGATTTTTTTTTATTTATAGAATTTTGTTTTCAAACTGAACGGCTTGAAGTTTGATTGTTTTTTTATTTTAAAAGAAATGTTATTTTTTGGCGAAAAAGTTTTTTAGGGTGTCTTTTTTTGTTTTGTTTATGGAAGTGAATTAATTTTGAATGTCATAATCTTGACTGGATATTTATTTATTTATTTAATATAATATTACTTCTCGGGCATCTAACAGGTACTATGTCAAATATTAATTTAACACGCACCTAATAACAAGTTGCTACATTCTAGAGACTTTTAAGATGATAAGAGTTACATTTGTTTTGTTTTTGAAATGGACGAATTAATGTTACGAATTGTATTTTTTTAGTATTATCTGACATTGAAAATAACGCACCGGAATTTGATGAGTTTAGCAAAATGTCTGCCTATCATATTATAGGTATTTTTTTTATATAATTTAACAACCATTTTGTCAATGCTAGTGAACTTGCACTTGACCTAACTTTATGTTTCTATTGATTCAATAATAATTCTTATACCTATGCTATCCTATGTTTAATAAGAGATGAAGATTATTCGGTAAAGAAAGCGTTCAACATCCCAGCTAGACCTTTGGGTAGAGGCAGACCCACAGCAACATGGTGGTCCAGTATTGAGAAGGATCTGGCGGCTCAGAGTGTTACAACCGTTGTGATAACTCAGGTCAGAAGATCCTGTCGCTTACGTACAAGGAGGCCCAACCCTGGATAAAACGGGATATAGAGAAGATCTCTAAGTTTAATTTTCATTGATAAATTAAATAAAATTGTTTCTTTTGGCCCATGCATTGCTTTTAATAGTCGGGACATTATACATTGTATACCTAGTTCTTATCAAAAAATCAATTATTTCTTTAATTGAAATACATTAGATCCTAAAAAGTTTAAATCAATCCATATTTTGGTTTCAACCTCTTGAAAGTATATACAATATACCTACCTACATATCTTAGTTATCATTTTATTTATTGTGATGAGTTTGAGATCCCTTTCAAGGGACTTGAGTGTTACCAACAAGTGGTTATAAATCTCGTAATCCAATTATGTGAAATGATATATTTAAGAGGGGTGTCTTTTTTAATTCTAGTATGCCTATAAATTGTATACAATTAAGTAAAGTTGAAGTGTTTCATAACATATTTAGGTGTTTAGTATAATTCGAAATTGTTGGTTTTGGAAATTCATTCTATACTTGTATTGATTTGATTTAGTGACATTATCAAATTTACAATTTCTATTACGTTATGTGAAATAGTTGGTGATTATTTGAAAATAATCAATGTGTATGTGGCTAGTTTGTTGATTTGATATGAAATTTGATAACGAAACGGATTTTTAAACGGAAAACTTAAATTATATTAATTTCGATTTTCTAAGTATGCAATATCTTGTGTTTTATCCCGAATCATTTTGTCGAAAATTTAAATGTGACTATTAACAGAGACCCTGATAGATATTCTCACGAGGCGATATAACTACCAATACCAGATTATACAACTTGAAATCAAAGAGTTTTATTCTATTTTATTTCTTGCAGTTTGAAAAATATTCTGTCCATCTAATAGAGACTTTGTTTTATATCATTCGATGGGATATTTTCAGATATTAATTGTTTTGTTGACCAACTTTTCCTCTTTTATCCACAACACACCATCCTTTGCGTCCCTATTTATCTAATCTTTATTCCCACAGATCTTCAGGTATGTTTCCTTAGATCCTCTTCTCAAATGCTTCAAACAAACAAACATTTAGTTATCCTTGATTTTATTATATAAATACATTATATATCACGTAACTGTTGTAGTGAAGCAGTGTTTTTCCTGTTTTAATTAAAGTATTGTCACATTGTACCTTTATATAGGTACCTCCTTGGGCTCATGTCTGAGGATATCGTCCGCCTCCATGTAGGACGGTCTTGGGTAAGAAGGGCTTCAGTGATAGATCCTGTAGCGGACTTGACAAGGGGGCTCCAACAGGTTAACGAGCGACCTCTGGGTCTACCTTTATATAACTATTTATTTAATCTATGTATATTAATTCAAGAATTACCTTTTATACCTATACTAGTAAAACCTGGCAGACGTTGTCCTGCCTGTTTAATTATTTACCTCCAAATATATAAAAATGGTTGTTCGGTATGTTTCCTTTTTATCACTTAACATTCTCATCTAGGTTCGCTAATTATAATTCCGTATTTTTTTCCCTTCCATCCCTACAGTCCCTTCCGTCCTTATTCATTCCTTAATTTAAATTTTATTTAATTATTCAAACAAATATAGGTACTTGAACCTTTAGCATTATTCCAGTTTTATATAATATACCATTTTATGTATGGGTATATAGGATTTTTGCTGAACAAACCCACTAAGTATCAATTGAATACCAATTTTTTTTTGTGATATATCGAATAAATAAATAAATAAGTTATAATACATAAACCTTCTCCGGAATGAGCTGAACAAATTCCCAAAGTTTCATCGCAATCGGATGGTTGGTTTGGGAGTTCATCGGACACATACAAATATACGTAAATCCATTTTTATATGTATAGATTAATTCAACAATTTTCATATAGTACCTACATACCTATATTAATTCCGGTATTTTCACATAGTACCTTTATATACCTATATTTTCGCGTCAAAATAAATCCAATATTACGAATTTCTATCTACTTTCGAAACAAAATCACTTTCAGCGTTATTCGTTGTCGAGTTCGTTTCACAAATTGAAGGGAAAAGGGGCTTCATTGAACGGTCCGTTTGTATTTATTCAAATAAATTGTATCTTTCTCAATGTAAAACCCTCGGTGCTGGCAATGCGGGCTGGACCCCTAATTACGGCTCTTTCTGCCCCTTGCCTCGCCTCTCTCCTCCCCTCGAATTAACAAAACCTAATTGCTAACTTAGATATAAATGGTGCCTACACAATCTCTATGTTTTCACATTATTTATTCTTCTTTACTTTTCGTCTTCGTCATGTCACTATAATTCTTCTTCTTCATCTTATTGACGTGCCGTGTCAGGTCTGTTGATTATCACCTGGGAAATATCCTGTATCTCGGACAGTATGGAGCAAGATTAATCGTTAGTGATGAGCAAATTCATACTCGATCAAGTCTTGGTCTTGCATCCCAGTTTTTGTCTTGCAGGTCTTGCATCTTTTACAATTTAATTTTTATTTTTCTGTTGAAATGAATTAATTAAAATAATATAAAATTATTGTATTACTTGTGTCAATAGTACGTAATTAATTGCATACTTTTTAATTAAAAATAAATATATTTATATAATTTTGAAGGCCGCGTGACTCTTTGAAAAAAGTCTTGCAAGACTCTTGGTGTTGCGAACGCTGGCTTTGGTTTTGATCTTGCACCCTCTGGTCTTGGTCTTCCAGCGTTACATGCGATCATGGTCTTGCAAATCTTGGTCTTGCGGTATATTAAATTAACTATGGCACATCATATTATTATATAATTGTTTATATTGTTTTAAATTGTCCTGTGCATATAAATAGCTCGAATCAAACCATTCAAGACTCACTATTCGAGAGCTTACACAATTGAATGTTCATCGTCATAAACATTTATCGCCATCATCATAAGCTCGATAGTCATAGTATGTGGGCCTTGGTTGAATCCAGCAGTTTCTTCCATTCATGCCTTTCTGAAGACTACTTTATTAACCTACAATCGCATATCGAGTAAATAAACAAATAATTGTACCTGTCGCTGGTTACCCCACACTGTGGGATATGCCGCGATAGTATGTGTAAATGAATAAATAATCGAATGACATATTCTAATGCTATGAAGTGTATTAATCCAGATACTAGCAAAACAAACAAGCAAATCCATTCGCTGTTTTTTTAGTTCGGATCTTCTCCCACAGATAGCAGCAGTGTAAAATATTAGCGTGAAATTAATTTCGTTGACATCTGAATTAATTAGTGGGAAATCGAAAATATATAGTCTTGTTGACAATGATGGTTGGTTGTAAGACATTGCAGATTTCCATTAAAAACATCCACTTGAACAAAAGTCAAATGAAAAATTAGTTACGTATAAATTGCAAATCAGTACAAACCGCATGATGTGATGATTGATACCAGCGATGATGTTAAGTCAAGTATGACTAACAAGATTTACAGACTTGGTTTTAAAATTGTAATCAAATTAAGTGATAGTGAATGATGTAGTTGGTAGTGATATCGTTATCTTGCAGTAGGCAATTTGGATAACTGACCTGCCTACACTACATCATGTTGGTGTATCGGTATAGCGAACAAAACTCGACATAAATATTGATCATATTATTGAAGTATGTAACGTCCTCCACAATACACACACTCACATACAATCACGCCGCCCATCACGTTTATTTTGACGCGAATCCAAACATTACATATTTTTATTCACACGCCGCCCTGAAAACGAAACATTTCATTCAAAACTGACAATAAAACACGTGGTTCGGAGGCGGACGAGCCGAGTCTGGTGTACACCGTCCCCCTCGTGGCTGTCGGACTCACCGCGGGCGCGAGAGAGATGGATGGGGTCACCGCGCGGTTCGGATAAGACGTCGCGTACGAGGCATGTGTGGAATTGAAAGTGATTGGCGACGCATGCGCGGGGAACTTTTCCCATTCTGAGATGCCATTCAAGTGTAAGTTGTTAAACTCCTTAGGCGGATATTTCCGCCCACGGGCCACTCAACAAGTGGGCGGGGTGGGGAGGGGGGAACCATCCCTTGCAAGTTGCTGCACAGAGCCCCCCTCCCCCCACCCCCCTTTCTCCACTACCAGCACACCCCGGATGCACTCTGCCGTTCTCCCATACCCGGTTGGAAGAAATATTACAAGAGAATTGTGAATGGGCCACTGTCAAGATACCCCATTATACACTACATACTTGCATAGTTGGGTGACTTTTCAGAGTTCATATGGACTCCCTTTCACTAATACCCCGTAAGGTTTACTATCTACACGTGATGAATACTAAATTATGTAAGTTGTAGTATTTATAATTTAAATTTCATTTAGTTGTTAGAAGCCATCCCAGGAGACCTGATTAATAATGATGATTTAAGAAAATTATTCAATCTTCATAGAATCTTCACAGAAATGTGATCATCTATTTACTGAAAACCTAGCTTATTCGCGTATCCATTTCTCTCAATGAACAGTTCTTATTTGTTTGTATGGAGAAACCATTGAATTATATGTACGTAGTACATATAATTTATAGGTCGCCGAGGGACTGGAAGGAGACAGATGTCCTGGCTGCGCTACATTATGGAATGGACCGGCTTCAGGACCGTGGAACAGATATTCCGAGCAGCACAGGACAGAGAGGGATTTGCCAGAGTGAAAGCCGACGTCGGGGGTTCCTGACATGGCACCGGAAGAAGAAGAAGAAGTACATATATATATCAATGGGAGAAACAAGGGGTGCCTATGCTAAGATCGTTTTCCTGTTTTAAAAAATAGTAGATAGTTACAAAACCATTTTTCTTATGAGTTTACAAATGCATTAGTGAAACCCAAACGACAAAATGTAGAATAAATAGAATTTTCATAATAATATAAAAATTAATGTAAAATCTAGTTAGAAACACTTCTTAACTAGTTGGTCACACATTCTAATAACAAATTTGATAACAATTGGTATTATTGGCAATGTTTTGAAAGAAAATCAAATCAATTAAATAATAAGTTTGAAGTAAAATTGTATGAATTACTTATTTAGTTTGTAGACGAACATTCCATATTGTTTTTCATATTTGAGAATTGACGTAAAATTCTGAGAAATAGTAAATGCAAGTTTGTATTACGTTGAATATAGGATGGATGGTATGGTACAGATCTCATCTTTCGATAGTTTGCTTTGAAAGTGTTGGTTTCTACGTATACATTGCTTACAATATCGTGGTATATGTCTCAACACTAGATGGAAGTAGTGTGCAAGGACACGTAACGTATTAGGAAGCGGTACTGAACTTCGTATGTAAAGCAAATATATCCGCAAGTACCCATACACCTATGTATGTAGGTTCCGTGTTAAGTTGTCGGGAAAGTTTTCTCGACAGTTTATCCGTAGTTATGAGACAGTGGGCCATTAGCATTGTCCTCGTTTCCGTGACCTTTGTGTGGGCGTATTGCACCCTCACCTCCCTCCCCTGTACCGGGCCGGTCCCTTCCCTCATCCCTGGGGAACACCATACCGCGTGTTCCTCATCAGCATTCAGGCCGCACAGCGCACCTCTCTCTGTCTGGAGCTGAGCCGAGCCTCACACGTCCACGTGGATACACACTTTTTTCGGTCGGTGTAATTTACCAGAGTGCTCCTTGAATTTATCATGCCCTTCTCCCTTTTCCCACGTCGTAGCAAAATAACACTCTTACACTTTTTAATTTAGACTTTTTTTGTATTATCCAATACAATTTTATTATTTTCGTTATTGATATAAACCAAATAACCAACGAGCTTATTACGTCATTAACATTTTTGCTGGTTCTCAAGGTTTATATTGTTTTTGTTAATGTTAATTTCTATTATTAAAAATGTTATTAAACCAAACATAATTATAATCTACGTAATAAGTTTAAAAGAAGAGCTTGAAAGTTTGGTTACATAATCATCCTCGGAGGCGACATCAGTAAACCATGATGCAACATAAATTTTATTCAGTTTTTATTTAAAAATTGATTAAATAAGTAATCCTTATAGGTATTATTAATACCACTCTAATGATGCCAGTATTTTTTGATGCTATGAAACTCTTCTAAAAGTTATTCCCATATTTCAATCTAATTATGATTTCCAAAATGTTTGTATGAAACGAATTCGATGTCGCCATATTACCCGCTTTTTTCCATATGATTTTTAATGAAACTCTTTTTAAAGTAATCAGAGAGGTGGTTCAGAACCCTTTTCAATTGAAATAATTCAATTTAGCGTTGTTAAAAGTTGTCTTTTTGAATTTGTTTGCGAGTATATAATTTATATGTGAGGTGCGGTGTTTCTCTGGCCAATGGACATTGGCATGTTGCTACATCTCTTCCTCCTTTCTCCTGACTTCGGCAGCGGCAACAGTTCTGTCTACCTTCACCTGTCACCGTCCGGCTGTACGGTGCTATCTCGCAATGGTGCCAGCCAGCTTGCTTGCCTGCCTACCTGCCTGGCTACTTGCCGTTCGTGATACACCTCACACTTCAAGCTGTATACCTACATAAATTATACTCGTATGTATGTACTATGAACACAGCGTGTCTTATCAGAGCTCAACATTTATTATTTGCATTAAATACTTCTAAAAAGTATCTATTGTTTTTACCTACGGTATCATTTTGCTCATTGCTTACTGAAGCTCTCAAAACAAGTTCTCCATATTCACTTAGAGCTGATAAGCTTTCCATGGACATCAGTCCATTTCTTCTCTGTGATATTATTTGTCAAAAAAATATAAATGATTTCGGCAGCATTAAATTTTTTGTTATTGAATTCAAATTCAAATGAAATGAGGCTCCATAAAAAGCATTGAGGGATCGTCAACTCTATAAAATAATGTAGAGATACTCATGCAGTAGAGTTTAATTGTGCCCACAACCCTCTCATTTTTTTAAATTAACGTTAATATTTTATTAACTTTTGATGCATTTCTTCCTTTTTTTTAATTCATGTTTATTGTTTTAATTTTGATATTTTTACTTACAAATGAGGAAAAGCATATATTTTATCCTAGAATATTGCGAGGACATATACTAAATCTAGTGACTGAAAACATGATATATAAAAACCACCCAATGCACTATGAATCTACGTGTTAGTAAGGGTAACTATCGCGCGCGTTAAAAAAGTTTTATATGTTATTTAAATTATCGGAAACTCAAAATTTGTTGATTTTTTGCATTTTAAGAACAAACCTAACTTGAGATCAAAAAAATATCGGTCATTCACTTTAATTTAATTTATTTATGTAAAATATTTATTTCTCTTAGACATATAGTTATGGAGTAATTTAAAAATAATGCTGTAATAAAGGATATTTTTAATATTTTTTTAGGGGAATTTAAGCTGTAGGTATTTTAAAATTGTATGACGAACATTCACTAGAGAAATGTTGAAAATACTTATTATTACACAATGTTTAGAATAATTTAGGAATTTGATTTGAAATTGGGGTGTTTATGTTTATATGCCCCCTTAATCGCAAATTATCAATAGTATTAATATATATCGTAATATATTTGAAACTGGCATTCAATGATTTTCTGTCGGTTATAATATAACTGGCTACAAATAATATTCTGACCAGTGGACGTGATATTATGATGTAATGGTTGATGTGCATGGTTGGACTCACCTATCGTTACATGCATTATACTGTCTGTCTGAAACTTGTGTTCGTATACCCATTGGTACTCTTGGCTGAAACGTGTTTTGAAATGATTGCATTAATTATTAATTGTTAGCTGGAGTCCCCACGACAACCAAACATCAAAGTTTTTGTTCAAAATTCCTTGCATTGATCCTGAATTGTTAAACGGAACAATATAAATATTGAATTTTATTATTATCATATAATATTAACATTTCGTCGTTTCATCTTTACATTTGATGTGAGGTACCGGCTTAGAATAATGCTTCCTCTCTTCATCGTTTTTTAGTAATCGAAAATACAATAGACAAAAAAACATCTCACATAGGTCAGCAGTGATGTTCACCACCCATTCTGAGTGTTGCATTTTGGGTGAGACGATACTGGTGGGTTGGTAATACTTGCTTCCTTTTATATGGTAATGCATACCTGTCGCTGGTTATCATGAATTGTGAGATGGTATGAATGAACGAACGAAAAAACAAACTTAATGCGTATCTTATACCCTTGTTGGTTTTTTTGTTTTACTTTGAAGTGTTCCTTCGTTCTACATATTCGACTTAAAGACCTCATTTCTACAAATCTAACTTATACTATACATATTTTATTGGTAAGGAAAACTATAACTTTGCCTATAGTCACAAAAACCCAAGATCAGTTAAATTTATCAGATTTTCAGTGTCCATCATCTTTAGATTTTCCTTTTTCCGATTTTCCATCCTTTACGAGTCGCATTCTGTGTAACAGCTAACTTATGTTAGGTAACAATACTATCACCCGTTGGATAAAACGATGTAGGTAGATATTGTTCCAGCGTGAAATCTGTATGACCCGGTACATACATAGTATGGTGGGTTATTTGGTGAAATATGATGGTGTCGCTCTTGACATTGTTAAGTCGCCTTTTGATGTGACTAAAATGACTTAACAATTGTGTTAAGTTTAGCAAAAATATTTATGTACTAATCAAGATCATCAAATATGAAACCATTATTGATCTTAACTTTCGTTTCGATGGATCTAGAGTTTACTTTATCGTTTGAAATAATCATCTGTATACTCTTTAATAATGTTATAAATAGTAGATACACGTAATGGAACAATTTTTAGTTCAATATAGGTAGGGGAGAGCGGGGTCCAAAGTAACAATTTTGACATTTGAGTTCATTGTGATAAAACAAACAGTTTAATGATACATTTTTTTTATTTAATGAGTTAACTTACATATTTACCTTTAATTCCAGATACGCTATGTGTGTTTAATTATTAACATTTAAGATCTATGGAGGATTTTCAATGATGCTTCGAGTGTTACTTCCGACCCCGCTAGCAGGGTCGGTTGTAACACCTATTGGGGTCGAAAGTAACAGTTGTATAAATGGATAGAATACCAGGGTGTTCAACCATTATTATTATAAAAAACCATATCTATGAAAACCATTATTATTATACAAACCATTTAATTATTAATTTATATAAAAAAAACACCAATGGCAGAACCAAGTGGAAAATTAGTGAATATCTCGGTCTGAATGATATTAATATAAACGTGTTTTTTTTTAGAAAAGTTTGACAGCAACCCAATTCAATAAAGGTGAGAATAAAAACAATGTAGCTATCATGTAAAATCTATATTTTAGAAAAAAAAAACAAAGAAACATAATAACAACCAATAAATCAGCCAATGCCGTAAAAAAGGAATACCAAATAAAAAAAAAAATAATCTGAATCACAGTTGAAAAATATTAATCTGATTCACAGTTGTGACAGGTATAATATATCAGACCTGGGGTACACTTCTCATGAGCCCACTTTTTACAGTCATGACATTGGACCCATTGCTCTCCTGATCGACTAGATGTGAATGACTCCATACACACTATGCACAAGCATTCATCTTCTTCATCGTCAGTAGAATCCTCTTGGACCTTGTTTTTTTTAGATTTTCTTTGTTCTGTTTTTTTCTTTGTTTGTGTCTTTTTAAACTCCAACAGTTGTCTTTTGGCTTTGCTGTTCATGCGTTCTTCCTCAATTGCCAGTTTTTCAGGGGTGTCTGTTAAGATGGCGGATTTTCTCTTTTTCCTTCCTCTATTTGTTTGAAGTCTAGGGCCTGCTTTTGGGTAAGGTCGAACCAACACAGGCGAATTTCTTGTAGTCCACTTGGTCCCGGTACATCTGACGTATCCATTGGAAGTGATTCGATTTGAGATGGCTGGGTGGAAACCGAAGTGGGAGCTTGTTGATCAGAAGGGTTTGAAATGAGCAAGGGCACTGAACATGATTCAGGAGCTGGTCGATCAGAGGGACTTGAAATGAGCAAGGGCATTGGGCATGATTCAGGAGCTGGTCTGTCAGTGACGTTAGACGGAGCAAAATCAAGGTCAGTGAAAATATACCTATTGAATGGGTATATTCCGGTGCACTGAAAAGCTGAAATGATATTATTGGTTGTAACTGAAAGAGGTGCTGCTTCTTTTACTATTGTAGGGATGTTGTAAATTGTCATAGTTTTTCCTGGATTGTTCCTTATCCAGTTATCTGATGCAATATTTACACTTCTTTTAAATGGTCCGTATACAGCCCTGTCTAATGGCTGCAGCTTATGTGTGCAATGTGGAGGGAATGACAGTAGTACAATTCCGTTATTTTTGCACAAATCCAGACACTCCACTGATATATGGGACTCGTGATTGTCCAACAAAAGTAAACATTTTTTATCTAATGTTGGCTTTGCTTGGTTTTTAAAATGTTCCAAAAACAAAATAAACTCCTTATCCTGCATCCACCCACTGGAATTCCCGGCTCCGGCACTACCTATGGGACCATCTCGTATGAAGTGGTCATGGTATCGTTGACGAGGAAATATGAAAAAAGGTGGTGTGCTCCCTCCTTGCGCATTTATAGCAATAGCTACTGTCACAAGGGTGCCTCTTTCGGCCGATGTTATAGCACCGACTTGCTTAATTCCTTTTTGGGCGACAATTTTAGATGGTGCCTGAACCGTTGTGACACCAGTTTCATCCATATTCCAGATATCGACTGCATTGAATTTATGTCTATCAAGCACTTTCTTCAGATTATTGAAGAATTCATCGACATTTGTCCTATTAAAACTAGTCGCACGAGAAAGACTGATTGCTTGTGGAGATCTGATGGATAAATTAGGGTGCCGTTTGATGTATCCTGTGAACCAGTCTTTTCCTGCTGATTTGTTTGCAGCCCATGACATTGGTGTTTTTTTTTCATACTTAAGCGCCAAATCATACGCAAACTTTCTTACCTCTTTAGGTGATAAGCCATAATATAGGTGAGATGTTGCGACTAAGTATTCCTCCAATTTTTTTTCTTCGTCAAGCGTGAACACTTGTGTTGGACTTATATACCCTACAGAGGGTAAAGTTGACTGAACATTTCTTTTTTTTATGTATCTGCCCAAACTGACGTGACATAAGCCATATTTTTTTGCTGCTTCTCTGACGCTTATTTTGTTATTAAGCCGATCTAGAGCGGCGGCTTCGTACAACGATTGATCCGCATGGCCTCTGGTAGTTTTCCTGGGTTTATTCCTAGGCATTCTGAAACAAATATTCAAATTTTAAAGTAAATCATTGTTAAGAAAAAAACATATGTTTACTCATGGCATTTACTTTATAGAATAACATATAATTTAATTGTATAAATTGTAATTGCACTATTTTACTTTTACATTTATATTGAACGAGTGGGTAGTGGCCAACGCTATACTCCTAACTAGCAAGTCACTCCACAAAGTATTCAAATTTTGTATGGAAAATTTTCAGTATTTTCATGAAATGAGTTTATTAAATAATTTTTGATTTAAAAGCGCACTTGAGGTGACCACAATTGTCACTAAACGGCGCTATATAAATTGTCCATATTATTATTATCATTATTACACCCTCGCTTGACAGGCGAGTTCGCTCATAATCTACTAATGACCATACTGACCACTTTGTGAAAATATTTTTGTAGGTAGAAACTATATTGGGGTCCGAAGTAACAGTTACATTGGACCCCGTGATATTTGTTACTTTGGACCCCAAACACATTTTTTAGATTTTATGCCAAATTATTTATAAACTGCTACATTTAAGTCAAATCTAAATATAGATATCGAAAATAACATCTAAGATGATAAAAAATATATACTTACGTAGACTAGTAACACGAATTTTGAGTATGTTTTCACAAAAATGGTGTAACGTTAAAAAAATACTTTTGATGTCAAAATACACAAAATTTAACAGCGCACACGCATTCACTGTACGACGGTTACCGTGACACTAGCAAAGTGAGGGAACGTTGGTAGCGGTTCGGTAGAGATGGTTCATCTGATGTTCACGTGTCCACGATAGAAAATATGGACGTTGTTACTTCCGACCCGCGTTACTTTGGACCCCGCTCTCCCCTACTTAATAATTATGAAAAATGTACTCATATGTATATTTCCCATCTCTCAATTCAATGCCTCTAATGATGCAGGGAGTAAATTTGCGACAAGAAAAAATTAATGTATAAAACTGTAATTAAATATGCATTTCCATTGGAAATAACTTATTTATACAATGCAAACGAATAAGAGTTTACAGAGAATACAGGTTTTAATAATCTCTCAATTTGTATGTCAGTCATCAACGAATTCCAGAGATGTCTGAATTATATGCATTTGAAATAGAGTTGATTTAAAATTCTGTTGTGTTTCAAAGGTATTGTTCAGATTATCAAATACGGCCATGAATATCGTATGTTATTGTATGTTAAGTTTTTTTACGCACTTTTATTTCATTTCACCTGTCTGTCCGTACTGGAATTTAGCATTTTTTTTAACTAACTTTCCGACCAGTTAGAGCTCGAAACTTTCAAAATTTGTTTTTTGAATATTGAACAAATTTTTATTTTCATGCAAACTTAGCGTTTTTTATTTATACCATTATATCGTTTTACATACAATAGATTATGAATGTTCTGTATTAGAATCTGTTTGCTGTATAAAATGACAGCGTTTGACATTTGTAGTATGAATGTAAACAATCTACGGATTGACTGTAATCTTTTTTTATTCTTCATTCCAACGCGAAGAAAACTTTGAAAAGTGTTTCTCCATTTTTTAAATTTGTGTTTCATATTATGTATTTCAATTCTCCGCTGTTAATTAATTCTTATTGTGGTATTATATTATAGAGTTGCTTCTAATCTCTTGAATTTTCGCCAAAAATACTGAGAGTAATCTGCAAATCTCCCCAATAGATGCCCAAATCTCTGATCAAGTATTTCATATATTTCAACAAACTTATTTATTCGTATATAATAAACTTGTACATTTGGCACAGTTCCAGTAACGTGAATAGTTCACAGAAGAGATAGTTTTTAGAAACTAGAATGGTGCGAAGTCTTACACAAACTCCTGCGAAGATAAAAGTATTGTTAGAAGGAAAGGGTACCTTTAATGGTACAAAAAGCTGTAAAATATTCGTCCATCTGAGCTCATCAAGTATCAGTTGTATATTATTTTTTTTTTGAGGAATATCTCCCAGATGCTTTTTTATATTCTTTAGGTCTTATAAGATAAGTCAAATGTTAAATGATTTGAACACGGAGAAAGAAGGCGAAATGGTAAATTAAATTATTATATTATGCGCTTTGTATACGAGGGAAAAAATGATTTAACAAGATAGATATTTGTTTTATGTGCATATTTTAAAATCAAATCATTAAAATAACTATTTCTAATTACATTCAAATCTATATTCAATTTTATTTGTATTATCAAAAAAAAGTTTGTTTTCAAAATAATTTTCACAAATAAAAGAATACATTTATGACATTATTAAATCTCTTATTATGTAGGTCATCCTCAGGGTATATCAACAAGACCCCTGAGGATTCCCATGGTCTAAAATAATATGAAATAATATACAATGAATGGTAAATGTTTGATGTAGAAGAAATCAACTATATTATTTAGTTTTTAAAGCTATACAGCGTATCGTAGTTGATCGTCTGAAGGCTTCACAAAGTATCTTCCAGTTGGAAACTAGTACGCTGGCTGTTTCAAAATATTTACCGCTACGTGAGATCGGGCGAGTATATAGATACTATATACCAACCACATCAAGGTGCGCTCTCTTCAACTGTGGTGGGCTATGGACAACACCGGGGCCATATCCAAGCTGCTGATTCAAACGGCTTTAGCCGTGGGCTCTCGAAACGTCTGACGTCATTTTGTAACAAAAACATTTCGATACTACCTAAAGAATCGGACAATTCTATCATCAAATCGATTTACTGTGGAAGACTAGATTTCAAGTAGATTTGACAATTGTTGCTCCCAGTTAACATAATACTAGTTGACAACGTTAAATGTACTTCACTGCGCTACTAAAATAATTTTCATGAAATGACAAAAATAGAAAAAAAACAGTAGTTTGTAGGGTTTAAGTGTTATCTATTCTGTTATTAAAAAAACTTTTACAAGATATAAATACCTACCCTAAACAGTGGTTTACCTTAAAGTTCTGCTTTTCGTTTTGGATAAGATTTATCCTTTCTGATATACATCAAAATATTGCATCTTCGGTGCGTTTTTGAATTGATTTTGTGAGAAAAAAAATACTGCGGTAGTAAAAATATTAATATTTTCACCAATGTCACATTTTTGCGAATTCGCCCTTGAGTATTTTCAGTGATTTATCTTATAGTTGTGATCATGTTGAAAATTTTCCAAAGCTGGGTCTACAGTTTTTGACCCTACTTCGTGTTAGACCATGGTATTCTCGATGTTGACTGCATTACCTTGCCCACGGTACAATACATTACACACAACAGCTATTGCACAGTTATTTAAAATAATTTGAGGCTCTTGCAGATTGTTGTTTCTTTCTCGTAAACGATCATAGACGTGCACAGAAAATAATATTTCGTTAGATTTTTGTCTATGGCACGGTATTTTTTTTATAAATTGTTGCAGCTAACACTCGCCTTATCAGGTTGCCATTGCTAGTAAACATGTATGTATTTAAGTTCTTCTATAACATACACACTTCTGTTGGCTTCGTAATATTCTATCGACGATGATTTCAGCGACGACTGAACCGGTTTGGTCTGTCCAAGAACCGGATGTAGCAACCGTAGGAATATTATTTAAATATGCCCGCTTCTTTTTGCCATAGATAAATTTTGTTTCTAAAATAGATACGCTCGCTCTACAAAGCTGGTTGTTAGGTACCTATGTTTATTGTATAGTTTTAAGGAAGGAATGTTTAAAGAAAAAAATATTTGCGAGTTTATATTGTCATAGCCAACTTACATGTTGTTTTCGACTCCATAGGCGAGTATCCTTAGAACAAAACATGGAATCTTCTAAAATCAGATCATCATCATTAGTTTTAGTTCTTCTACCGAGGGTTGACAATGATCAAGAAGGTTATCACTGCGTGATATCTCACGCTTTTGTTGTTCCATTGTCGAAGAACCATGAAACGTCTTCTTCTTCTTCTTGTATGATCAGTCCCAATTCAACTACTTGTTGCAATTTATTATGAAATTCCTCGAATGGTCACTGGAACTTTGTATTTATTTAAAATACTACATAATTAAATATTCTGTTGTGGCATTCTTGAGCTCTTTTACTCTTAGTACTCTTTTTTCAGAGTACAACCCTTTTAATAGTCCCGAATCTATAATTTCATTCTTTTTAGGGTTAAAAAATAACTTTTCAGAATAATTTAGGCAAAACATCTTTTATTTGAAATTTAACACATTTAAATATCTATGTCAAGAGTCATCTTAGTACCACATACACCGTATTTTTCAAATATCTTTATTTTTTTATATGCTTGCATGGGCATGCTTTATGGTGATTACCAGGTGATAAGTGATGTGCGTCATAACAGCTATCAAGAGATGAAAAGGCTGGCGGTTAACAGAAATATGTGGAGAGATGAAGAAGAATTTCCAGTGCTTTTTGTAAACATTGTAAATTCATAAAATTAAAAGTAAATTAATACCTGGTATTAGTTTCCATGGATCATTATTTATACTATGAATTTTTTTTTTTAGGTTAATAAACACAATTATTCCGATCAATCTTTTTAATTAAATTTTCATATTGCTGTTTTTATTTTGAAATATTGGGTTCCTATGTTTAGTTTTGTATCTCCATAATTCCATTATAAAATCTAAGGTGAGCTTACTTTATTACAACGCTGTTTTTGTACAACAAAACCAGCGGCGTGAGTAAACGCCAAAAATACCAGTTTCGCGACATTATCAAGTATTCCATCATTTCCGGTAGGTACTCATTTGGCTTCACTGCGTTCAATACTAAACGCCAAATATTCACAAGAGAAGGAAGAAGAACTAACAGTTTAGTGCTGCCGATAAAAACTAGAAACATAAAGTTACTGATGAAATAAAATAATTGATTGCGTAGGATAAAAAGTCGAATCATTACGAGTATTTCTGTAGTTTGGCACTAGGAGTCCAAAACCTCTAAATGTCATTATAAATAAAGAATAATTAATTGGGATGATTTTTATAGCGCCATTTTTTTGATAACCTCACCTCAAGGGTGCTTTGAATATATTACAGGTTTTTGTAAGACTCGCGGAAGAAGTGAGTTTTCGGGTGTTTCCTTAATAGGGCCAAGTTGTCTATTCGTCTCGGTTCAGATGGTAGTTTGATCCACGAGGCTGGTCCAGCCACAGCAAAAGCACGATCACCGAAGGATGTGGTGTTGACTCTATTTATTTCAGTTGACTTGCCAATCATGGATGTGGTGGCTGACCGAAGTGCTTGTTGTCGCTCGTTGACGGCGATAGGGATGCAGAAGTCTGAAAGATACGTGTGAGCCTATAGTATGAAATGTGCTAGGAAGTATCTTTGTGTTGTCTGAAGAGCAGTCATCTCTGGGATGAACACAACTAGGATCTATGCCGTCCCCAATGTGTGGAATCTGCAAAATCTATTTATGTAGTTTGGCACTCTGAGGATGGTCTTCGATAGACCGATATCGGTCGATGACTTGGGTTATTTCCAATCAGGAGCGATCAGTATAAATTAACAGTGAAACTGTTATTTTATTCTATGTCAATTAAAGTAACTATTCTCGATATTATTGAACACATGAAATACTTGGTGTTGGGATCCAATGATCTCGTGACACTAACACGACATTTCATTAATTATAATTTCATAGAATTACATAATAATATTAATTATCCGATAATGTTTTCGTTATGTTTTTATTTTATTCGGTTGCAATCTTTCTTCAGCGGCCCACCGCGTTGTCCAAAACCGTCCTGAAAATAGCACCGGTAAAACTTGTAAAAGCTATTCTCGTTTTCATAGTTTGTGTTTGTTGGCGAAGATAATTTTTGACTGTACGCCAGTTCGAGATGATATTCGTTCTGTTCTACTCTCTCTCTCTATCGGATGTTGAAGAATTTACTTGCCATTGGATTCAGACCTGTTTTTATTTATCACTTCTATATTATTTATGCAGCTCCTTGTGGGAAATTTCCAAGTATAACTTCTCTCTACCTGATATGTGATACCTTTAAAATTTAATATGCAATCAAAGTGACTATTGGCGTTACCATTTTTTGAATTGCTTTTCAATCATTTGTGTCATCTTTAAATAATGGGACTTGTTTGAACAAACTTATAAGGATGCATGGAGTTCCAGTGGTTCATTTGTTTTGTTTACTTTTTGTGATTTTCGTATGTGTGCTTTACTTCTGCTTAAGATTGCCACAATCTTAGACTGGGTTGTTTCAACAATAGTATCAATAATAGTATATCAAAATACTTTGATTTCATAAAATTGTTCAAAACTGCGTCGTTAAACAGCACAAAATTTTATTGAAATAACCAAAGTATTTTAATTATACTTTTACTTTAATCTTTGTTCGAGAAACTCGGCTTAGTGACATTTTTAAAACACCGGATCTCTACATTAGATAAAAGTATTTGGGTCTCTAGAAAATGGACGATTTCATAATCTTACGTGTCTGTTGTTTTAATGGACCAGAATCCTTTATAATTCCTTAATATACTTACCTCAAAACTATTATAAAAGTACAAACAGCTTGTACCTCAAAACCAACTTTACGTTGATGTTTTGAGTAGGTAACAAAATTCCGTGTTTATTTTGAAATCATGGCGTTATAGTCCCAGAGCATAATTCGTAGAATCAGTCAGTGTTCTCTATTATTTTCCAGGTCTTTGATTATGACCCAATTGCTTTATTGTGCCTTAATCAGATTATTTTTGCTGATTCATTTATTAACTACACTGTGTTTATTATTCTGTCAATAGTCAATAAAATTTTGGACTTTTTACTAATCGAGAGATTCAAAGATTTTAGATTTATTACACCACACGAATGTCTGACTTGTCTATATCTGCTGCTCAGTAAAAATGGCCCAAAAGTAAACTGCTGATCCGTACATCAATAATGGGTACAGAAATGGCTCGATTAATATATCGGCTGGCACTTGTTTTTTTGGTTCGTGTAGTAGTTTAGTTTAGAAAAAAAAACAACAAACGTCAGCTGGGTATTACAAAACACAAAACAAAGCATTTTGCCGCGGGCGCACTTATCGGACACCGATATAAATTGTATAAAATAGATTTTGACCGAATTATAATTGTGTTAAGTAATATAATAATGCATAATGCAGCCAGTTGAATATGTTTTTTAGATAAGTAGGCACTCGTAATAAACAACTTCATAAAATAAATTAGCATTCATATATTATTTCGTGTCAAGTAAACACGTCCTTCTTTTCATGACTTATTTTATTGAATAAAAAGCCAACGAAAAATAATTTAAGATCATCGCTTGACCAATAAATAATTGTTTTTATTAAAATTCATTAGTTCTAGATAGTTTTTTTTATTATAATATGATTTTTACTCTCCACTTTAATAGTTTAGAGCTATGATTTCATATTTTTTACGCAAACATACATAAATACTCTACGCAAATACGCATTCAGATATTGTCTGCTTTGAGATAAAATAAAAATCATAAAATCTATAGGTACTATATATTGATACATAATCCACTCGTTCGAAAAACAAAATACTCATATACAGGTAAATCTATACAGGTAATTATCATAAAAAAATAGTTTTTAACCCTTTCTTAACCGAATTATGAAAGCATTATGAAAATAAATATGTTTCATAAAAAAATGGGCAAAATATGTGATTATAAAGAGATTTTGATATTTTTTTTTATATTTTTTTTGTTTGAAATCTTAACGATTCCAATTGTCATCATTCATTTTTAAAACTATATACTTTTCATAAAATAAAAAATCTTTCATTCTTAATTATTATTAGAGATTGAAGGAAATATAATTAACTAATTAAAAAAAATATATATAGCATACTAGAAAACAAAAAAAAACTCACAATTTTGAAAACTCACAAAAAAAACTCACAATTTTGAATAACCGTGTTAGAAAAGCACATTTCGCAATAACCAAGTTTTCAACTGTACAATAACCGAGTACAGAAGTTTCCGTCATTCTCAGTATTGCAAGCGATCAAAAATATTGTGATTTATAATTTAGAAGAGAAATAACACAGCTGATAACAATTTTCATTGAGATATACGTAAAATACATTAATGATTCCTATTGGAATCATTGGTAAAGAAAGGGTTAAAATATTTTCTCTTTCTTACATGTGTAGAATTTTTATGTACCCACGTTAAGGAATAAAATATTATTGTGCAGTTATTTGAGGTGTTGACTTCTGTAAATAAATAATATAATCTTGATTTAATTAAGAATATAAAACGCTACATATCGAATAAGAAAATAAGTAATTGTCATTTAACATCCTGTGAAGAAGGAATATCCAAGTCATGGTTCTTTCTGTATATTCGCTGGATAAATAATATTGTGTGGTGATAATTATTGCAATAGCCGCTTGCTTCAGTGACTTTACTTCAGCGGTTCTCAAAATGTACAAGCGGAAATACTTGAGTATTGTGTTCATCGTTACGACACGACATCGATAGTGGAATAATTCTAAAATTATGTACGCGGATATGAAATGCGAAGGTCAGACACGCGATGTCAAGTTTCTAGCTACCATGCACTCATCTCATTTGCCTTCTTTAATAGCAATAATTTTTATACATTTTCATAGTTTATTTTTTCATTTATTTATTTCTTATATAGGTATATATAGAATGAACAACAAATACTATTCCTAGAAGAGTCTATTCTGATGCAGTACTTTTTCAATTTGGTTATGTTATTAATTGCGAAAGTATTTACATAATTGATTAAGCAGTACTTTAACTGTAATGATTAGTACTTAAATGTCATATATAAATACTTAAATAAAATAAAACTCAAATGTAGCTACGAGACAAAAAAATAAGAAAAAATATACTTTGCGATAATAATATAGGTACTAGTAATAACAGATTGAACAACACACTATTAAAGTAATTCCTCTTTAGACTAAATTCATTAATAGGTATGTAGCATATTATCTTTTTACCAAATAATCCTTAATATTTTGTTACAACAACGTGTTAGGAAATACTCCAATTCAAATAAACATTTACAGTGTCATTTATAAATGTGGTTCAAATATAAATCACTATTCCACAAAACTATTCAATAACAATAACCATAAAAGTATTCAATAACAATACAAGCCAATAACATTTTGTATATTTGAAGAATCGAACAGAGATCTGTTTTTTGTATTTGAATTAAAAATTATAGAATTGTTTCAATTTCATTTTGTTGTCTGTTGAAATAGATAAGCCGTCTTACTTATAAACGTAAACTATCTTTAGTACCCGGTAGTAGAGAGTGATTAATGAAAAAGTTATAAACCGTGACTATCTTTAATCTTTATTTAGAATACGTCAAGTTAGAACAGGTTTAAAGGTTGTTTAACGCTTGATTAACGCAATCATACCAAATATTTCAAAATAGCGGATACTTTCAGACATGATCCGACGCATATTTGAGATTGACAGAAAATTTTCACGCTTATAACGTTTTTCCTTTTTATTCTTCGTCGCAGTCGTGTTCAAATCGACTAAAAAGGACACAACACGGTGTTTTTTTTTCATTTCTCGATGTCACTTAACGTCAGCCATTCAAAGAATGAGTACATCATGCATTTATCAATTTTTTGCCAATGCGGTCATATGAAAAAAAATAATGGGGGGTATTTGTAAACATTTCAGTGAACTATTTAGTCAGATCTTAGTATACGTTTATAAATAAGATTTTAACACCGATTTTAACTATTTTAGTCGAAATTAACTAGTTGCGAGTTTAGTAAGCTTTTAACGAAATCTAATAAGTAAGACCGATAGACTTTACAACAGTGCGTATAGGTATGTACCTATGTAGATATAATATTCTCGGCCCCAATGTTGTGGGTCTGCGGAGCGAGAGGTTGTGAGGCAATCGAGAGCTAGCCACGGCAAAAGCTTGGCAGACAACCAGACCTGAAGGCCATCCAGCACGGCATAGCTCCCCCACTTACATATCTATACCATCACAAGGTTATATACCATCTACGCTGTTCACTGCTGCCTGACTGACTCTACAACAATTCTTGCAATACAATATTATGTTCTTCTCTCTTCTGCGTGTTCCTTGGCCTCCAACAGACGGTTAGTCGGACTTGACTGGACTACCCTTCCATTTTTTGCTATTGTCGCTCACCAAAAGGTCAAATGTTTCTTTCGATCTTACATTGAACTACAAAGATATGTCGTCGGTTGATTTTAACGAATCCTTTCCGTTTAGTAAATATTTCTTTCGTAAAATTAAATTTAATTACATATCGATGGCTAACCGGACAAATATTGTAATGTTCTGGTTCATTTGCTTGTAATACCCACATAAGGACCAGAATATGTAACACTAATAATACAAAGTTAACAAAAAAATGTGAAAAATATGGAAATAAATAATTTCATTTCATTTAATTTCAAATATATTTAGCACATATGATTAGATTAATAACTAGTTGCATGTAACACATGAGATCCAACTGTCGATAGCGATAGTAGGTACCTATGTATAGTTGAAGAATAAGTACCAAACTATAAACCCATAAATACAAATTATTTAATATTTTAAGATATTTGGTTTTCTATACACCACATGTACCTAGGTATGTATGTCAAGATAGGATAGTATGGAGGTCAGTCCTTTGATCCTACCCAGAATATGAAAACAGCATGATGTTATGTATGTATGTTTGGAGATTAGTATCAAATTGTATGAAGCAATGTCGTCACTAAATTCAATTTTTAAAAAAATTGTTGAAAAAAAATTGAGATGTGCTAATACAATGTTAATATTTTTTATAGAAAATTAAATTATCTAGTTGGGGTGTTTCGGCTTTTTTCGATATTTTTAAAAAAAATTGAAATATAGGCAGTTAAACTCATCGTAAATTTATCATAAAAAAATATTTTTCTTAATAAAAAATGTTTGAGAAACCCTGGAATTTTTTTGAAAACATTAATTTGATATTTTGTATTTGTCTATATTTGTACCAATTTTCAGCGTTCTAGCTATTATGGTTTCTGAGATATATGGAAAAATAAAGTAAAAATTCAAAAGTTGATAACCCCTGACTGAAACAAAAATTCAAATTTCTGAGTATAAAAGTTTTGTAGGCCTATAACTGTTTATATATTCTGAAATTTTGGGCTCTGTAAATTGAGCGGATCAAAAGTTATAAGGGACACACACACACACAGATACACACACCCTGACACACACACACACACACACACACACAGACACACGAAATATTCTACTCCGAATTCTGAGTAAATCCATGTATGGAACATATATGCTGCGAAGCCTCTAAGTTGGTGTTTTTTGACTTCAAAGTTGGAAAAGCCGTGAAAAAAGTAGACCTCTGCATACAATTCTCGCGTATCCTGGCTTGAAACATTGTCGATATGTTAAGAGAACAAAGTTCTCCTGAACAAATCGACAGTTGGAATACCTTCAGGAATAACTAGATAAAAAAATATATGATTGCAAAGCATATTTATTTTCGTTGAAGCGGGTGTAATAATAATGATTCATAAATAGGTATATTCTGTTTTGGTTATGTGTTGCAAACACGGAAGACGCGAGAAATAGCAATGTATGTTACAACCAATTCTTGTCAAAACAAAACTAGTTCAAATTGTTTCAAATTTAAACACAATAAGCAATTTTGAAAAGAAAATAATAAAAGCAATGAAATAATCAATCAGAAATGTACGAGTGGTATTAACAAAGGATTTTTTGTAAAATCTCAAATAGACTACCTTTACATATATTATCTTCTCATCCGTACACTTTTCACCCTGAATATAAGAATGGTGTTTGAGAGAGTTTGTCTAGTATCTAATTATAATGTTTTTAGCTATTTGTTTTATTTCGTGAGTAATATTAAGAGGGGTATATCGTGACTGAAAACATGATTATATTAAAGCCGCCTAATGCACTATGAAGTTACGTGTTAGGAAGGGTAACTATCGCGTGTATTAAAAAGGGTTTATACGTGATTTAAATTATCGGAAACCCAAAATTTGTTTACTATACCATGATTGATTCCCGGATATGGGAAAAAATCTAATGTTTACTATACTAACTATAAAAATATTCAAAATCACATGTTTATTTGGAAAAATTGAACGAATTACAAAAAAGTCTGTTTTAACACGTTTTTATCAACTCACTATGGTGTTTGTCGTTCGGGTGAAATCTTGTAAACGAAATTTAACCCATTTAACAATGTCCAATTGAGCTGAAATTTGGTACATCTCGACTACAATTCATTAATCAGCAATTAAATTAAAATATTGATAAAAAACATTGTATAAAGTTTTAAAATATAATATGTTTCATATAATACCTACCGTATGACAGTGCAGTAGGTAGGTACTCAGTACATCGTATTATGATATGAAAGCGATCGTTGTCAAAAGAAATGTGAATGTTGTCGGCAACAATACTTTCTCTCTCATCTGTTCCCATCTAATAATGACTAGCTATACTGAGAACGGTGAACCAGAGGCGGCTGAAGCAAATTATACCTATACATATACATATCTATAAAAAACTATCTTGGATTTTTATGTGACATGTCTTCGGTTTTCCATCCATTCTGAAAATCCCGAGAGTAGTTAGTTATATATTTCCATTACAATTTTATGGGTTCAAATAACTGAGAAGTCACTGCTTCAGAACAGACTCATCTATGTAAATTGGAACAAGTACAAAAAATATTTGAAAAAATTTTACAATCCAAAATTCATGTACCTACCTACCACGAAAAAATAGAATCTACGTAAAAATATTTCATATATTTATGGATTGTTCAAATTTTTATGTTTAATTAATCGTTATACAAATCTGTATTTCGTTATTGTGTCATAGAATAACATATTAATGTTTATTTTTGTTTGTTTCAGAACACTGGCATGATGGGTGCTGGAGGCAAGAGGAAGATGTGCGGAGGAGGTATGGGTAGTGGCGGGGGCGGAGGTGGAGGGGGTGGGGGTGCGGGGACAGGACTGGGAGGGAAGGCAGCCCGCTGGGAGGAGAGTTCCTTGGCGAGATTGCAGGCGGTGGCGGTGCCAGGGGAGCCTTGGCCCGCGTGGGGCTCAGCGTGGGCGCCAGAGGAGAGGCCCGAATGCGGCTGTCGGGCGGGGTCCCGCCCTCCCCCGCCATACCAGGAGACCATCAGGTGCGCGGAGAACGGCAAGTCCTACTTGGAGCTCGGGAGCGGCGGCTGGCCGAGGCGGAGGTGCTGCGCGAGACAGTGCTACCGGGAGAGGCGCCTCAAGGTCATGAACCTCTGCGTCTACAAGCTGAGCAGGTTCCGGCAGTCGGCTGATCCCTCGTTGAGGCGGTCAGTGCTCGTCTGCAACACGCTAAGGCGCATGGAGCGGGAGGCGGAGCGGGAAGCGGCGGAGGAAGCCGCCCGCGAGGGAAGAGCCGCCCCAGCCCCTCGCCAGCCCTCTGCGCCGCCCCAGCCCGCCGCGGGCCGCGTCACCCCCTTCCCGGCCCCATCCCACGACTCCGACTCGGGCTACGGCGAGGATGACTGCGCTCGTCCCATCGACTGGGGCTCCGTGCTCAGCCTCAGCAGCCAGTCCGCCCTGGATCCCCTCAACAACAACGAACCCTGCGGTGGGTGGGAGGCGCCGCCCCCGCTCGACGTGGACGTGAGTGTGTCCGGCAGTTGGGGCGCGTGGGCGGCCGAGGATCGAGCGGAGCCCGAACTGGACGGCTTGGTGCACATCTTGGTAGGCGGCAGTTAGTGGGCGGAGCGGGGGCCCGCCGCGCCCCCGCCACCTCCCCCCCCGGGAGCGCTCAGGTTGTGAGGGGGCGAGTGTCCCCGCTAGTGCTAGTGGCATGACGAAGTTGAAATCGTCCTCGCCAGGACTAATAAGAAGATAGAACGCAGTATTTGCGAGTGATGAACAAATTGTGCTATACTTGTTAGGGAATTATATTTATTAGAGATGTTATAAAATGGAATGATTACTTTACTTTACTTTACTTAAGGGGTTAACAAACCTCGGTCCGTTTGTGTCTATGACATGACACGTTTCCGTCTCAAAAGTTTTACAAATGCTCATTATATTAATGTAATATTTTATTTTGACCGATACTTACTTTATAATATGTAATTGTTAAGTAACAATTATATAAATAAAAGGACAATGTACATAATGTATTGTAAATAACTAATTTTTACAAATTTTATTAAGTATATTAATAATGTAAATTTTTTCAATTGGTAACTAATAAATTTGAATTATATGTACACAAATAATTTAAATGCGAAATTGTTGAAAAAAAGTTCCCAATTGTATGAATCTTTCATAAATAAAATAATAATAGTTATATACTGATATATATTAAATGGACCAGTGTGGCTGTACCATGGTTCTTTTACCACATACAATACAAATACTTTTTTCCAACAGTTACAGCATGAAAGATATATTATATATATTTACATACGGCAACGTATGAATTAGATTTATTGAGATATATTTTAAAATGATGTAATACATGGCGATATTTTGGTAAAATGGATTAAAAATGTTATTAATGAAAAATACAGAGTCTAGTCTTTTCCATTTGATATAAATAGGATCGGAATTGGATATTATATTAGATCAGAATAATAAAGATGATTCGAGCTGGACGGCTATCAAAGCCGAATAAATGAAAATTGAGATAATGAACAAATAATAAATACATTAATGGCACCTGATGAAATTTTACCTCATAGATATTGATTGATTCTTTCCTTCTATTATTGTTACAAGGTTGCATGTATGAAGAAGTATGTTAGGAAGATGAGTGGAAAAAATGCAATAATAATATGAATACGTAATGACAAACTGGGGGATATAAGGTTACTCGCATCTGTACCTGTGATATGATGCTACACCGTGTCCCACTGTGAATAGATTAATAAATTCTTTTACTTATGTCAGTGTAGGTAAAAACATGTAATTAAATTATATTTATTAAAATTTATCTATAACAAATTATAAATTGAAACGCAGACTTGCGGAGTGTGTCACGTACAGAACTGTGATCATAACTTATTTTTAATGAATAGCCTATTTTATCGAATAGTTTAAATTGTACGTATTGTATAAATAATTATGTAATATTGTCAATTGATTAACAGTGAAATTGTTTAAGTATTGTTTAAATATAATTTTATAACATAAATATAATAATTTTTGCTTATACGTGTGACCACTCTGCATTTCTGACTTGCCCAACGTTGCGACCAATACTCTCAATTTACAAAAATCAATGTTAATATTTATAATAATGCCAACATACAAGTGCGTACATTTTAAATGTTCAAATATTGTACAATCATTACCACTGTTAAATAAATATTGTTATTCAGATTCGGAGTGAACATTTAAATGTATACAAATACATACGAAACAAATTGTTTTTTTGAAATATTAAATTAAAATTTACGCTAGTGTCATTGCAACTTTGGATGTGTAGTGTTTTTATAATACATGTAAATCGTATAATATCAAAATCCTCAGAGAATTCATTAATCAAGTCCAATGATACAATCCTTTAGACGTAATTATATTCTTTCTTATCGATACATTTACAATTAACTACTAAAATAAAAATCAATTGTTTAAATTATTTTATTTCTCTGAAAACCTCATATTAAATAACTTTTACTGTTGTTTCATCGGATAAATCTTCAATGACAAGTAACTAAGTGGTAATCTAACAGGTATTTAAAATGAACTTTTTGATTGGAATTGAGTATATAACTTTAAAATAGAATATTATTAAGAATGAATATCTCAAAGTACCTAATACAAATTACTTATCTGCAAGGCAAGTCCGTCAAAGATGCGGAATCAAAACCCTCATGATAAACCATGTTGTGGAGATAATTATATTCACGATACGGGTTATCGTAAGGGTTTTGATTTCGCCATTTGACCAGATTAGCCCCCTTGGACAAATACAACAATCAACTTTATTTTTTAAAAAATGTTACTAAATATTTCTTGCCATTTTACAAATTGAATTTTATTCACTTGCATGCCTGTCTTTTGACAGTAGTATTGTTTTTCAGTTGCTTAACCTGAATTATTAAGGAAATGTATTTTTTCAATCTCAATCATTCCATTTGGTTATCATATTGGCATTATTGAATTATTTTGAGTTGTGTTTATTGCCACAATACTTTTGTTGTACAGTGCTTACAACAAATGTGATTTTTATTATTACTATTATTAGTCTTTTAAGGATTATAAGGACATAACTTATTGGATTTAATATTTTATTGACGAGTATTCATGTTTTTTTTATAAATGTTATAACAATATTCTTAACAATGTATTTGTTGAACCAATATGCACTTTTTCAATTAGTAACAAATCAAAGCCATTGTAAATTATCAAATTTAAAATTTGTGAGAATATTACATTTATAACATGAAATAAATATTTTCATTATTTACTTTTTTTATATAATTTTTTTTTAGCAACATTGGAACAATATGATTGTTGATTCAAATAATACACAAAATTTATATTTTGTATAGATTTTTCTGTCTACTTCATTTAGGACCGCGTTTTTTTATTTGTCTCTATAAATAATCAATGATAATTAATGGAATTGAATTTCTTAGGGTTTTTATTGAGTAACGAATTTTGAAAATAATAATGAAATAGACAATTTTTTTGGTTAAAGAAACCATGACTATGTGAATGAATACAGCGCTTCCGAAACATGTCGCGAAGTGACTCAATAAACAAGTGGTTTATAGCGAATTTATGATTCAAATATGGAAATGTAGTAATATTAAAAATTAGAATAACAGAATAATGTTTGGTACTCGGTTCTTTCTGCCTAAACTACTTGACGATGTGTACAGTATCCATATAAAAAATGACTTAAAGACCCTAAAGCAGCACATTTTTTTAGACATTATTATGTAAGTGTCATTATAAAGTAAGTGTTGTTGTAGAGCATACATACCTATACTACCAAATCCAACATTTATATAATAAAAAATAAATTTTCTGTAAAATGTTGTTAATGGTTCAACAAATGCAGTACTTATTGTTTAATAAAATTATATTTTATTTGTTCAGATCAAGATGAAACGATTCAAATAATCGAACAAATTATCTAATAAATATGAGTGTATTTGTATATTTCATTATCTTCATACCTTATTATCTTCAGATGTAGAGTATTGTCACCAAGTTTACTAAGAATGAGTTTTGAGTAAGTTGATTTTTTCAGACCTATGTGTGTCATTTAAACTTGATGGTAAAAGCAACTGTATGATAAATAGTAATCTTTCAACCATTTTTATAATATATTGTTCCTTATTTAACTTCTATAAACCCCTTGGCTGTAGAAAAAAAATATTGTATCAAATTTATAGATAGTCAAAGATCTTCTTTTAAAGCATTAATAATTTCTCTTGTGTATGTCTTTGAAATGAGTTTCGAATTCAAAGACTTCAGAAAAACAATGATTATTTTTTAAAAATAATTGAAACTCAACTTGTGCTTATATTTGGAGATAATGTGATTTACAAATAGCATAAGATTTAAGTTCTATAGTTTCAAGAACACAAAACCTCAATCTATATAATGTATATTTTATTTTTACACTACAAAGTAAATTTATGATTTCACAAAAGATAAGTATTTTCAACAAGTTGATACAACTATATTTATAAAATAACTATCTGTTTCTGCTCAAATTTAAATATGTATATAAATTATTTTAAACCTATTTTTATTTTAGAATATATAAATTTTGTTGCTCTTTTTATGTTTCTATAAATCATTGATGTATTTGGTGCTTTTTTTTGTATCAATTTATTTTATGAAAATCATATTGATATATTTTTAACAAAAAAATAAATAAAAAACTTGCGTAAAAATCCAATTTTGTAAGCATAGATTTTCATATATAATTTGCATGTAAAATTGGATTTTTCTAAAACATTTTCTTATTAGAAGTATATCGATATACAATTTGTGCTACAATTTATTATATTTGATTGTAAAAGTAACAAGACTTCAATTTTTAAATGAATTCTGAAATAGGTTTATAATATTACCGGTGTAAAAAAATAATTTGTAGTAGGTTTTCAAAATTATATATGTCTATTTGTATAACATTTTTAAGAGATTGAACTTAATTTTTTTTATATTCTCTTTTGTTGGAAGCACTGTATGATTTGTGAATAGTAAAAATGAAGTAATTATATTTGTATTGTTTGATTTGTCTATACTTGAATAATATTATATTATAAATAAACAGTGCAGCAGGGAAATGTTTAATAATGAAATGAGGTTGTTATATAATAATAATCAAGGAGACTAATTTAAGTACCTGTTGCTTGCAATATTTACTTACTACAGGTTTGATTGATAAAACTATTGTTACCTCAGAGCAAAGGGCCACAAAGTTAAAACAACTTCCTAATTTTATACACTACATAACATCCGCTATTGTATTGAGATTATAATGGGTGTTAATATTTTAAAATGATAATATTGTTGTATTCACAAATATTTTTGAACTTAATAGCAAATTACCATAAACTATGTTTGATGATTAATGACAAATTAATATGTCGCAATCATGGCAATTTTTTTACAATAAATAAAATTACTGTTGAAGTATACATATTATATATACAAACCTTTGTTTCATTTCTTATCCCACCTTTTTATTACTTTCCACAAAGAATCAGAACCCTGAATTCAATAAATATTAGATTGGTGACAGCCAGACAGAGTATTCCACTTTTATCATAGAACAACTGATTCTGTGATAAAATTCAGATATATCTGGAATAATCCGACTATCTGTTGCTAGTCTGTACTGTGATGTTATTAAAATGTAAGATATAGAAACCAGAAGTATTGCCTACATATGGATCATATGTAATGTTGAAAAAACAACTGATATCAAATGACCAGGAGGATCTTCGTCTCTGAGAATTATTCTTCATCAATCCTGACAGAGCCTTGGATAGAGAGATCATTCTGGATTCAAATTGAATGGCAATCTGATTAAAATCCAAGCCTTATACTGAGAATTTGAGTCACACCAAAATTATTTTAGTGTGCAAGTACCTATATATTAATAAAATAGGTCTATTATTTCAGATCGGCTTAGCTACTGATGAAGTTTATTGAGATAAGACTAAGATTAGTTTAGACTTTAGAAATCTCTTAGATTAAAATTGACTAGTTAGAACAGGGGGTCAATTTTGGTCAAAAAAATGGAATCAAAACCCTCAATTTCTATAATGTCTTAATTATATCCATGTTATCATGTGGTTTTTGATTCCATCGCTTGATCGGACTTGCCCCCCTCGTCAAACAGTGAGATCAAAACCCTTTTGACTGGTATGCATATCATGAATATAATTATCATATGGAGTTCTATTATATATGAAGATTTGAAGATAAAATAGAACTCCATTTGAAAATTATATTCATGATATGAGTAATCGTGAGGGTTTTGATTTCTCCGTTTGATGGGACTTGTCCCCCTGTTTTATATAAGGCTACTCTGGGACAGGCATAGCCTAATAGAGTAGCCTAATCCACAAGTAAAAAAATACTGATGACTGAACTTTTAAATGTTTAACTTAATTTTTATAGTTTTATATACGCTATTGTAATAGAACAATATATGATAGAATGAAAAATGAGGACATAAGGAGAGAATGCAAGATAAAGAAGAATATTATTAGTAAAATGAAAGTGAATTCCTTGAGGTGGTTTGGACATATTGACAGAATGAATGATGAACGACTGACCAAAAAAATTTACATGGGTGTAAGAGATGGAGTGAATAGCAGGGGTCGCCCTAGAAAGGGATGGCATGACTATGTGAATCAATGTGAATGATATTTTGAAAGAAGGAAATATAAGAAACTTGAAAAATCGACGAGCATGTATGAGATGATGCATCGTTGTGAACATAGAAAAGAGAACTTATTGTTGTGAAGGAAGCCAGGAATGTGCACAGATAATATAGAAAATAGAAGTAAACTTGTGGGAAATGGGAATGTGTGCAAAAAAGGGGGATGTACTTTTCAATATAATGTTATATATTTTGAAGGAAAAGAGACATCTATTTGATTATATCGAAACCTATATCATGTTCAGCTTGTGTTCAGCACTAAGATATGAGGAATCTTCAAATATTTCCCATAGATGGACCAATTTTAAAATACATTAACCATAGAAAAGAGAACTTATTAACGAAACGTAGTTATTGTAGTTAATAGTGGTGCAAAGTTCGATATTTTTTTAAGATCCTGTCTTTTCAAATCGATTCATGAAATTTATGCGGATCATCAATTCGCTCTTCGATTCAATACGTAATATGACAGAGAAAACAAAACCGATTCAAAATATGATATGCAAATGTAGGAGTTAAAATGTTTGCACTTCAATGTACTTAATGGTCAATATTGCTTAAATATTTTATGAACCATAATGAATTAGTCGTGAATCGAAGATTGCCATCAGTCTTTATCTTAAAAGAATTATAACAGATCGCCTTCAAAATAGTATATACAATTATAGACGTTACGTATTTGTTTTTCAAAGTATGTTGCGGTCAAAATTGCTTAACATATTCAAGAACCACAATGAATTAGATTTCATGAACCATAATGAATTAGTTGCGAATCGAAGATTGCCATGAGTCGGTCTATGTATCGCATTCTAACTATATACTTTACGTGGATTAGAGCAAGAGAACACATGATCCGGAATCGATGAGTCGGTCTGTGTATCGCATTCTAACGATATATTTTATTCTAGCTTTTATGTCCCGCCGTTGGCCAAGAATGTATATTAGTGAAGGAATAAGCAATCGTTTATATACCTACATAATATTGTCACACATAATTTTTTTTAACCGTAGTATGAAAATTAGTTTGAAATTTAATTGAGTTTAAGCGGTGTAAAATCTTAAAGTGATGGCCACAATCCATTTGCTTTTATATATAAGCACATACAATTTCTGCACGCATGGACTATGGGAAATGATTTTAAATATGACTTATTATAAAAAGACAACGTCGTAAAGAGTTTGGATTTGGCCACAACCCCTATTTTTATATATTGTCATCGAACGCAAATAATGTGTTTTAAATATTTAGTAATTTTGGATGGTGGGAAATGGTTTAAAAATTGATTAAACAAAAGTACTGAAAATATTCTAGTGTTGGTCCCATCCCATTCGTTTTTATATTTTTCGTCAAGTGTGCATATAGTTTATTATAGTTTTGCACAATAAAACTGATAGACTTAAAACTGACACGTAAGTCTACATTACAGAAGAAGAAGACTTAAGCTATGTTAAATAGTTTTTAATATGACAAGTTGCATGTAACACATGAGATCCAACTGTCGATAGCGATAGTATGTATAGTTGAAGAATAAGAATCAAACTATAAACCCATAAATCCAAATTATTGAAAATTTTAACACATGTTGGTATGTTTGTCAAGATAGGACAGTATGGAGGTCAGTCCTGTTTTCCTACCCGGAATATGAAAACAGCATGATGGTTCTGTATGTATGTTTGGAGATTAAGTACCTATCAAACTATTAAGTCTTCTTACATATTGTGTATAGGCGACTGCCCTACAAATTGTATGAAGCAATGTCGTCACTACATTCAATTTTTATAAAAATTGTTAAAAAAAGTTTGAGATGTGCTAATACAATGTTTATATTTTTTATAGAAAATTGAATTATCTAGTTGGGGTGTTTCGGCTTTTTTCGATATTTTTGAAAAATTTAGAAATATATGCAGTTAAACTCATAAATTTATCATAAAAAAAATATTTTTCTTAATAAAAAATGTTTGAGAAACCCTGGAATTTTTTTGAAAAAATAAATTTGAGATCTTATATTTGTCTATATTTGTACCAATTTTCAGCGTTCTAGCTTTTATGGTTTCTGAGATATATGGAAAAATAAAGTAAAAATTCAAAAGTTGATAACCCCTGACTGAAACAAAAATTCAAAATTCTAAGTATAAAAGTTTTGTAGGCCTATAACTGTTTGTATATTCTGAAATTTTGGGCTCTGTAAATTGAGCGGATCAAAAGTTATAAGGGGAGGACGGACACACACACAGACACACACACAGACACACACACACACACAGACACACACACAGACACACACACACACACACAGACACACGAAATGTTCTACTCCGAATTCTGAGTAAATCCGTGTATGGAACATATATGCTGCGAAGCCTCTAAGTTGGTGTTTTTTGACTTCAAAGTTGGAAAAGCCGTGAAAAAAGTAGACCTCTCCATACAATTCTCGCGTATTCTGGCTTGATACATTGTCGATATGTTAAGAGAACAAAGTTCTCCTGAACAAATCGACAGTTGGAATATAAACGTTGTGAAGATCCAGCAATGGCCACAACCATGATTTTTTTTTTTTTTTTTTATATATTGTCATCAAAATGAAATGTGTAGTTATTGAAAATTAAGCAATATATGATGATATAATAAATGGTGTAAATTTGATTGAACAAAAGTAATGAGAAGATTCTAGTGTTGGTCACATCCCATTCGTTTTAATGTATTTTCATCAAGTATGCATGTTGTTTATAATATTTCGTTACAATAGACTATTAGACATAAAACTAATCCAAAAGACTAAATAAAAAAAGAAGTAGAAGTATAAAACTATAACAAATAGTTTGTAATAAAAACTGACCCAATGGTCTACATAGAAGATGAAATAGAAGAATTACACATTAGGAAATGTATTATATAAAAAACTGACCAAAATGTCTTCATAAAAGAAGAAGAAAATGAATTGAACTATAGGAAATATTTTATATAAAATTCACCCAACATCTACATAAAATAAGAAAACGAAGAATTAGACTAAAGGATAGTTTGTTTAAAAACTAACCAAAAGGTCTACATAAAGGAAGAAGAAGACGAATTAGACTATAGGAAATAGTTTGTATAAAAACTCACCCAAGGTCTACATAAATTAAGAAAAAGAAAAATTAGACTATAGGAAATAGTTTATTTATGAACTGTCCCAAATGACTTCACAAAAGAAGAGGAAGAAGTTTTAAACTCCAAGAAATAGTTTGTAGAAAAAATCACCCAAAGGTCTACATAGAAAAAAGAAGAATTTCACTATAGGAAATAGTTTGTAGGTGCAGTTACGGTAGTCGTGGCGATAAGACGTGGTGTAAATTTTTGACAATTCGACGATTATTGTGTATTGTAGTGCAGTGCGACGTACGGGGAAGGAGGAACTCGGCTGTGAACAAACATACCCAGCCTACAAGATAAACAATCATTATTATTATTTACCTACCTACATTATAATATTATTACTTTTTCTGTAGAGAAATTTATTCTCTGTATTTGGTCATAGACCCGGTGTTTTTGTTTGTTATATTTTTGTTTTTTACGGAACATTTTCGTATATTTATTTTTACATATCTTATTGTTATAATGTATAATGTTATTATACAATATTTTTTATTTATAATATAAAATTATAGAGGTTTATATTCATATAAGTTAAAAATACTGTTAAACTAGTTTAAGTATGGACGAAGCTGAGCCTCCCGATAAGGCGAACGACGGAATAAAATACGCGTCGGATTCTGACTCCGATTCGATAGTTATTCGATCAAAAAGACCAAGAGTAAGTTCAGATTCAAATAAGAATATCATTAATGACAAAACAAAAAACACTTCATTCATTCCGGTGATGAAGTTTTACGATCAAGACGCGCGCGGGCCATACACAGTACATATCCAAAGAACAGACAAAAAACAAACATACCCTTTGGAAATAGGAAAAATTTTGTATTCCAGAAAAACACTCAATGTAATTAACGGATCGTTAAAATCTGAAGGACGATTTAGAGCAACAGTCGATTTTAAAACATCTAGGGACGCAAACAACTTTATAAAAAATATCTCAATCTTATCAAACAGTAAATATACTGCGTTTATCCCAACATATAACCTAACCAGACTAGGATTAATTAAGGGTATCCCAACAGAGTATTCAGAGAAGGATATCATTGAAATAATATCCACATCGGACAAGTCAATCAAACCAATAAAAGCCAGAAGACTTAACTACAAGGACAAGTCTGGCGAAAAACCAGAATGGCGGCCATCGCGATCCGTTGTGATAACATTTTCAGGACAATCTTTACCGTCCCATATTTTTATGTTCTACAACGCTTTGCATGTAGAATTATATACCTATCCTACAGTTCAATGCTTTAACTGCTATCGCTTTGGTCACACAAAAGCAGCATGTAGATCACCTACCCGATGTAGTATATGCGGCGACTTACACTCCACAGATAAATGTTCTAACGATCCGGATCTTCCATCCTGCGTAAACTGCTCAGGAAATCACAAAGCATCTAGTTTTTCATGTCCAGAACTAAACCGCCAAAAAAATATCAAGTTTTCGATGGCTTCTGAGAACTTATCATATTTCCAAGCTTCGAAAATGCACCCTCCAACCAAAAAATCGTATGCTGAAACTATTAAAAATACATCTGGCATCAATCCGCAAACACATTCGTATAGCAAAACTGTTTTTAGACCAAATAAACCTCGCATACAACAAAAACCAGGGTATGACAGGGACTTGCATAATAGGCATGATGACTAATTTTGAAAAACTATCTCACGATGTTTTTACGCATTCACTGTTTTCAAATATATATACATTTCTACATAAAATAAAGGTTTAGTAGCAAAAATCGCCATTTTAAAATCAAATTTGACATTTACGCCAAAAAACGCTTGTAGTATCATGGCGCCTGCCGACCCTGACGGTGACGTCACGATATTGTAAACTGCATATCACTACTATATGTAATATATGTATTCTAGGACGATTTGTGTATTTATAATCAATTCATAAGTGCATAAGTGTTGTGCGGTCCCTAAATGTACAAACACGACGAAAAAAACACCTACTGAGGTATATGTTTTCGTCCCACGCGAAAAAAAAGAGAAATAAGTGATTAAATTTCGCACGGCGAAACACAAGTGTATTTTATTAAGTACGCGTTTACAATGAAGTACAGTATTTGTTCCCCCACTTTTAGCTCTCAATAATATAATATTTACCATTATTTAGGCAATAAGCATATAAAGAACTTCATTAATGTCCAAACGTCAAAATAGGCCATCATACGTTTCCCGCGTATGTTTTTAGCTTATGAACACATAATGTAGAGAGAAGAAGGAGCATATTTTATCGATTTTCGAGATGTAAGTTGTATTTAAATTACAGATAAATAAAGTACTTATATGTACTTATTATTAAGTTTTTACGTTTCGAAATTCTGATGAACAAAAGTCTTTGTTCGACGCAAAGAAATATCCGACCATCAAAAGTTCCATTCTAGTTAAGAGTAGTTAAGACAGGCAGAAAAATAACTACTATGGCTGCTATTGCTAAAAATAACGATAGCAGATAAATATAGCTTGTTATGAACACAATACAAATAACGAGCGCTATGTAATAATTCGTATGCTGCTAAAATTGTAACGATGTTTTAAAACGCATGCTTCGCGTAATCGCCGTCGTTTCGCAAATCGCTTCATTGCATGAAAAAAATATAGCTTGCTAGTTTAGTTTGGCAGTGACCAGCATCATAACATGTCGAACGTTCGTCAGCTCACCATCGCGTGACAAAATTGTAGAATACTAAAACTAAATTAGTTTACCATACGTTGCGAGCGTTCATTATTTATTTATTTATTCAATAAAAACTAAGTTACATACAAAATACAATTAACATAGGCCCGATATTACAGTCGGCCCTCAACTCATTGAGTTTGCCAAACTCAAGATTAATGTTAAGGGTAGATTGAATCCATTTCCGTATTACAGTGCAATATAACATGTCAGTTACTAAATCTTCAATTATAGACATATTTCACTTTTTCTGTGGTTATTATCTGTCAAATTTAAATAACCTCAAATAATACGAAATACAAAACGGGACGCTACGACTTTAAATACCATTGTTTTATTATCCAACATGGTAAATTTAATTTTTTTCACCAAAATAATGCTTTTAAATGCCCGTGTTCGTTTCAATACGGCTGTCAGTTTGTTTTGTTGTGTGGCGCCACCTTCGATATAACTAACGCCTTTAGTGATAAACACTGAATCTACACACGTTGCCTAACGCCTCAAGTGATAGAAACTGAAACTACACGAGTTGCCTAGCAAATGACAGTTGACTCACAGTTAAGTACTTAATCTGCCAGAAACGTTGTGTTAAATATTTGTCGTTTTAGTGACGTATTTGAGGGAAGATTAGGTCTAAACGGACACTGTAATACGCTATATTTTTGTAAAACTTGAGTTTAGCTCTTAAACTGACACTGTAATACCGGCCCATAGTGTCCCCCGATAGGTAGACGAGTATCTAGGTAAATTGAAACTATTTGCTTTGATGAATCCTTGTTCCATTTATATTTTATTTGTTTTAGTTTTAAGTATCTAATTAAAATATTAATATATCGATAACACCAAAATAAACATAGTCCAGACCGACAATTAATGCGTATATTGTATTGAAGACTATCAGAAGAATTGACGCGACCATACTATGACGTCGTGCGCTCTGATTGTTTTTTCTCATAAAATGGCGGAGTAACACATTTTGTAGTTTTATATTTATAATATTATTATTATTCACTCCTTTAAAATGAAAATAAGTACACTTTTTAAATCTTTATAACCTATTTTATTTTTTAAAATCATAATTTCAATGATTTTTTTCTTACAGTCATCACACCTATTACATTACATTATATTTTTTTAAATATATTAATTATTATATGTATATGAATCATAACAATTATCCCATATGTATATCTTATTATATTCTGATCTACTAGATTCATCATAATACATACATTGTGTATTTCTATTTCAACCTCATATAACACTGTACAACTCCCACAAACATCATCATTACTGTACATAACAACATCAAAGAAACAATATAATAACATGATTTTATTTTATAATCAAGCAATGAAAGCCACCAAGTTATTTATTTCTGAAACGTTAAATATTCTCCACCACGTTACAATACTCGGTGCGTGTTATAACAGATGCGTCAACGATTCAATAGAGCGGATAGCGATATTATTTGGTTTATTGTCCCAAATAAATCAATAAATAAAAATAGCATGTTAAAAATAAGCAGCATATTCCATATAGCTTGTTATGAAAAAAATAGCCATTTCGAACAACACAATATGACAGTAGCAATATGGTGACGTCATGCGCTCTGATTGGTGTTTCACATAAAATGGCGGACTAACATATTTTGTATTTTTATTTTAATAATATTAATATTATTCGCTCTTTTAAAATGAAAATAAATATATTTTTTCAAATCTTTATAACATATTTTATTTTATAAAATCATAATTTCAATGATTTTTTCTTACTGTCATCACGCCTATTCCTTAGTTTTCAATCCAAATGGAAATTCGAAAGTAAATCCTTCAAATGGGTGTGCTTTAAATTTCGCCCAACAATATGAGAACTCGAATAGCTCCTTATCAAATGTTTCGCTAAAACTACAAAATGAGAATTCTTCTTTTATCGAAACATTAGTTTCACTCATAATTGAAACGATGGCAAAATACCCCATTTCACCGTCCTACGCTGCAAATTTACTTGAACCATTAAAAGACCTTTTAATAAACTATCCTAAAACATCACTTAGTAATGAATAAAAATACAGTCAGAATTACAGAGATATATAATTGAGATTTATTATAATACATTTATTTTAACATGGATAATACAAAAAATATAAATTTTCTTCAGTGGAATATTCGCAGTATAGTAGCCAATAAGATTGAATTTATGAACATTGTAAATAAAGAATATATCTCTGTTGCAGCCATAGCCGAAACATGGCTCAAACCAAATGTACCATTTCATATACCAGGTTTTAAAATAATTAGATCAGACAGGGCAGACGGACGAGCCGGTTCCGCATTGTGTATCAAAAATAATGTTTACTTTTCTGAACTTAATATTAATAATGTTCCAAATAATATTCAAATAGCAGCTGCAAATATTAACAACGTCTCGGTGTTATCAGTCTACATTCCTCCTGATATTATTTTCTCAGAACCCATATGGTCAGATCTCATTAAACAAATTCCCGCACCTATACTAATTCTAGGTGATTTCAACGGACAATCACCTTGTTGGGGCAGTGGATGTACAAATCGATCGGGTTCTAATATCCTCGACTTTTTGGAAGAAAACAATCTATGTTTTATTAACGACGGTAAACCTACTCGAATCACACCTCCTCACCAAAACAAAAGCGCCGTCGACTTAAGTATTTGCTCACCCTCACTTATATCCACATTATTTTGGTCGGTTCTAGATGACGCAGGTCCCAGTGATCATCTGCCAATAATTATTAAATTTGACAACAATGATCCATGCCAAATTGCTCCATATAAATCAAAGAAAATTAGATATAATACTCAAACTGCCAATTGGGACAGATTTACTCAAAATGTCGAAAACAGAATTAGGCAACTCCCTCACCCAACCATCGAAAATTCCTTGGAATGTTATGAACAATGGTCTAGAAGCATTACTGAAGCAGCCAATAATACTATTAATGTTAAAAAGAAAAATACAAATAAACCTCAACCTGCCTCTTGGTGGGACGATGAATTCAATAAATTAGTACGTCTCAGAAAAGCGGCCCTTAAAAAGTATAATATAAATATGTCACTAGAAAACTTCTTAAATTACAAAGCAATTCAGGCATCCACAAAGAGAACCCTTAAAAACAAAAAACGTAATGATTGGAAGAGATTCTGTAGTACGCTTTCACCTGATACACCCGCATCCGAAATTTGGAAAACAATAAAAAGTTTTCGATCCAACTGCAAACCCCATTCGGCGTTTCCTAACTCGCAAACATGTATAAATGAATTTATAGAGAAACTAGCTCCTTCCTTTGCACCAACCTTTGAGGAATCTGTGCCTTGTTACAACCTTCCGGAACAGTCATTGTTGGACAAACCCTTCAAAATGGAAGAACTGAATATAGTTCTTGAAAACGTCTCAGACACTGCACCCGGAATAGACAATATCCCATTTAGCTTTATAAAAAATGGAGGTGAAACTTCTAAAGAATACTTTCTTAATTTAACAAACTCTTTTTTTCAATCAGGTATTATCCCAAATGTATGGAAAAAACAAATAATTGTTCCAATTCCAAAACCAAACAAGGACCCAACATTAGGTTCATCATATCGTCCTATTGCACTATCTACCACACCCCTAAAAACTGTTGAACGAATGATAAAAAATAGACTGGATTGGTATGTGGAAAATAAAAAAACACTTTCCGAGTTCCAGTTTGAATTTAGAAAAAAACATTCCACCTTAGAAAGTATCACATTACTTGCAACAGAAATACAACTTGCATATACAAAAAAAGAATTTCTTGTTGGCATAAGCCTAGATATACGAGGTGCATATGATCATGTTCTATTACCTAAACTCAAAGAAAGACTATATGAAATTGGAATATCGACTAAATTATCTTCGTTCATTATGAACCTTTTAATCAACAGAGAAATCACACTCGACACACCCCAAAACTATCCAATTAATAGAACAGTGTTTAAAGGACTTCCCCAGGGTTCTGCCCTTAGCCCATTGTTATTCAACTTATATTTGAGTGATATTTTTTCAAAAATACCCTCTAATATTAAAATACTTTGCTTTGCAGATGACATTTTTATATACATCACGGGAAAAGATCTGTTATTGATAGAAAGGAAATTAAAATCAGCACTCGAACTCATATATTTATGGTTAACTTCGCATGGATTAGAACTTTCAATCGAAAAATATAAAGCTATAATATTCACCAAAAAAAGATATATACCTCAATTGAAAATCTTTGTACAAAACCAAGAAATCCCAATAGCTAGCTCAGTCAAACTGTTAGGAGTAATATTTGATTCAAAACTCTCATGGAACGAATACACAGATTATCTATATTCTAAAGCACAAATGGGACTAAATATGATGAGAGCGATTTCACGAGTCTGGTGGGGATGTCACCCTATCACGCAAAAAATGTTCTATAGTGCATATATTCGTAGTTTATTGGAATACGCAACGTTTATAATAGAACCCACTTAAAAAAAAATCTATTCAAATTAGACAGAATTCAATCGCAAGCCTTGCGATTAATAATTGGAGCTATGAAGTCATCCCCAATAAACACCCTACAAGTGGAAGTGGTAGATCCACCATTACACTTGAGGAGACAATTGTGTGCAGATAAATTCTTCCTCAGTTATTTCGCATTTGAATTTCATCCGATCGTCAACCTAGTCAGTCAATTATTTAATGCAATAACTAATGAGCATTCAAGAATCAATCGTCCCAAACCATTATTAATTAATAGCTGGCAGATGTACAATAATATATTACCACATATTCACCGTTACAAATCACTGCCATTGTACACGACACCTTTTGAACATTTAATTAACATCCCAGAGGTATTTCTGTCCTTTGGAATCGAGAACACGCCATATGCAAATAATCAGTTTAATAATATAATAGAATCTAACTGGAAAGACTGGAACTTATTTTTCACAGACGGCTCAAAATCCTCTTCCTCACCATCTACCGGTGCTGCAGTGTACAACTCTAATCTAACCATCGAGCACACCATAACCCTGCATAAACAATGTTCCGTTTTCACAGCAGAGGCTGTCGCAATATTAGAAGCACTAACAATTATTAAATCTAAATCATGTCATAAATCTGTTATCCTTTCCGATTGTCTAAGTGTTTTGCAAAGAATTAAAAATCCACCTTTCTCATTCCCCGTAGATGAAATATGCCTTAGTATAAGATCACAGATATATCAACTTTGCCAGAGTAATAAAAAAGTTATTCTAGCCTGGATTCCAAGTCATTGCGGAATCACAGGAAACGAAAAAGCTGACCATCTAGCTAAAAGAGCATCCGAAAATTTAGAGGTAAATTACCAATTTAAAATCCCATCTTCTGATATTCTAGTAAACTGCAAAATTAATCTGTTTAATGACTGGTCACAACAATGGGCTGAATCATCGACTTCAAAAGGAAAAAAATACGCATCAATTCAATCCAATATCGCAAAAATTCCGTGGTATAATAATTTAAGATTCGACAAACTAACGGTGTCGACAATTTGTCGGATGCGAATAGGACACTGTTGTCTTAAGTATCACCTGTACAAGTTGAATATCGTGGACTCGATCCTCTGCGATTGTGGTGATGGAGAGAAGGAGGATTTGAACCATGTCCTTTTTAGCTGTTCTAAATATAATACAAATGATCTTTATTTCAAAATGAGCCCATATAGTCCGCTTCCAGTAAACGTGAATACTCTTTTATCACATATGAACCCCATGACATTGAAAATTTTATCCAACTTCCTCAAAGTACATAATTTGAAGATCTAATATAGATCTCCAATATAATTAAACTTGTTACATGCCGAAGAACACTACAAACGTTGGTGAACGGCAAGAAACAAAAAAAAAAAAAAAAAATAGTTTGTAGGTATATTGAATGTGTATTGTAGTTAACCTAAAATAGTTTAATAATTTTCCTATACAAAATCAGTATATTCATTGTTTTTAAGTAGTAAGTATTAGGTATCTACAATGATGTTCTAAATTAATTCGAATTAATTCGTTTTTAAGTAGTAAGTATTAGGTATGTAGGTACCTACGTACAATGATGTTCTAAATTAATTCGAATTCGATTTATAACAAATTTTATTTGAATATCAGTATCAGAATGTGTCCGTTACCATAGTAACCATGTTCCAACATGTGAAAAATATCAAATGTTATGGAAACATTTTTTGAATATTAAATTGGTTTGTTCGATGCCATAAAAATTAAAATTGTCAGAAAAATCAAATATTTTAAACAAATTATGCAATTTTATTACGCCTATATCTTTACTAATAATTAACAGACTTTTACAATATATGTCTTAAAACTTGCTGTAATGTCTTGTGTTTCATTTTTATTATATCATAATCACATTTATTTCAAAGGTATATTATTTTAAAGAACATATTCATTCGGTAGGAAAATTAAATATCGTATGAAAAGATATTAAAATGGCGGGGTTATATGTACATTTGTACAAAACGCTTACTTTAAAAATAAGTTGAACATTATAATTAGACAAAATATTCACCATGTATTTCACTTAAAAGCTAAGTTATACTTGAAAATATATTTTTTTCGTGTAAATACGTACTTCTAACTTTTAAACTAACAGATATTTGCGTGCAAAATGTACACTTTTTTGACAGATATGACTTGGATAATTTTGTATGAAAAAAATAATTATTGAAATATCTTTAAAATTCAGCATTTTAATCGCATTATTTTTAGCGTGACACTGCATCAGGTATACTGGTACACGTTCGCACATAAATTAGATTTTTAGATGCTCTTGGTTTTTCAAAAGGCGTGAGACAAACACACACACACACACACACACACTAACATATTGATTGCTTTATTACTTTAGATGAGATAGAAAGTGTGAGAGTGATGTCTGGTTCATGAGCGGATCGTTGTGGCAACGTGAACCGTGAGTCACCGATTCAATTTAATGATCCGGTCAAATAATACGGATCACTCATTTTTCCCCGTCGCTAGTAGTTAACGTCAAATGTCAATTTATTACTCCTCCAAGATTTATTATAATATATATTTTATTAATTAATAAAATGAAATTTGATCGCAACCGTTGCAATAATTGTGTCATGTTAGATTACCTCAATGTCAGTTATCACTTGGGCGCAAGGTTTCTGTTCCTTGCCACTCCGAAGAGCTGTTGATACCCCGCACTCCAGTCCATTCTTAGATATTATCGTTTTTATTCCTCCAAGGATATTATTCGAATTCTCAACATCAATGACGTATTCATTGCTCAACATACATACCAAAACAGTGGATACAATATAGGAAAAATAAACTATTGAGTCAGTTTTCTCATTTATTTCTACAAATTTATAAACTTCAAAAATTGTGATTTGGTGTTCTTATTTATATTAGCAGAAATTTTACTTAAATAAATAGTACTATATAATATTATATAATGTTGTCGCCAAATAACTTGAACTTTTAGCCGAGAAGGGGGTGATCTGCACGTAAATCAACGAAGTAAAAAGACACAAATTTGCGCTCTGCGCAACCGGTAGCTCGTTCAAGATCTTTGGCGAATATTATACCTTGAACTATAGTTATCGTAAAACATCTTGAACATGCCACGTGTGTGCACAGACCTCATATTTGTCTTTTTGCTTGGTATATGTGCAAACTGTCCCCCTTCACGGCGAAAGGGTTCAATAAGTTTGGTGGAATATATTCTCTCCCAATAGTTGATTTTTGATCTAAATATTTGTACATGCTCAATGTCAAAAATCCTTACAAATAAAATTAAACATCCTTCAAGTACTCACATTATTAGTATTTAAAGAAATTCCTCCAATGTTGAAAGTTATATTTTATAAAGAAAATGTATTTTTCAACGTATTTGAGAATTGTCTGTCGATACAAGTTATCACTGCACAATATTTTCACAGGACAAGTCATATAGCGCAAAACCTTACCTACCTTATGAGTGCTCACAGGTACTGGAAAATTCATAATAATATTATCCCATCACATGCTGCATTATTTTTAATGTCACTGTAGTAAGATTTGATCAAATATTTCAAAATTTTGATATCCTCACAAAAATTTAACCTTTACTTCATTATTTCAAGTAAATCTATGATAAATTTAATTTTCTCCGATAATAATGTGAAGTAAACATTTGTAGAATTTTCTAATCTTATTGACTCATTTATGTAGTAGTACATTGCTCCTAAGTCAAATTGAAAACGCTGTTCGTTATCGCCAAGCGCTAATTTTTTTTTGTATGGGATTTGACGTTTGTTGTTTGTTATTGTAGAAAAAATTTCTACAACAAACGTCAAATCACATACAATAAAAAAATAGCGCTTGGCGATAACGAACAGCGTTTTCAATTTGACTCAGGGCCATTATGTATTATTCACAAAGACCTATTTTTCTAAAATGCAAGGAAATAAGGGTATTTGGTTTTGAATCAATGATATAATTAAAACAAAATAAATTCTCGTTTTTATATTTATTCACAAATGACAAATGAGAAGGAATGTTTGCAACTTAAATTTCAAATAATAAAATAAAAAAAATACAAAACAGACTTATGTTACTTACAACAAATTACAATTGCCCAATGTCAGTCAATAAATATAAAATATATTCTAATGAATTGAAAAAAAAAGTTCAGAGAGGAAATAAACTAACTAAATATATTTTGAATTATTGGAAACACATTTTTTTAAATTTGAGAATCATATGGACTTTATGTTGTGTCAAAAATCTAATATTCATAATAAGAAAAGGTTATGTTTATTTTAAAAGTTACAAAAGAAAAAATAGTTTGAGTATTAAATTAATGTTTATATTCTCTTATTGATTTTTTATTCTACTCAATTTGTATGTAGGAACAGAGAAAGTCACTTTCTTCAGTACTCTCAAAATTAAATCTTTAATTTTTAAATTTTGGAATACGCTTCGTTTATGGCTTCGATATAAATAATCAGTGTACGGGAATTGATCAAAAATCCACTTAAGAATGAATAAATCTAATGAAATTTGTTGGGCAAGAAAAGTTCCAACATCAAATCAAATAGTTTCTCATAAGCGAAAATTACAATTGTAATATTTAAAATAAACTAAAACCGTTTAAAATGTAATAATTTTCATATTTAGATCTACATTTAACTTCATAATAATATAAACACTAGCCAAATAGTATCATCAATCACAATATTATAATATATGTATAAGTCAATTAGAAATAAAATTAAAATTTGGCAAATTTAGGGAATCCAGTCTCTAGGAAGTACATTCATACATACACATTACATAGGATATCGTATTTGGGACTTAGTCTTCGTCAGTTGAAGAAAAATGTACTTTATCTTGAAATTAGTTGCGATGTACAAAAAATCAGCTGCCTCTTTTCAAAGCAATACTTAAATATATTTGAAAAAAAAAAACTAAACATATATAAATATTTCAGAAACAAAACACAAACTACAGAATCGTATACAAGGGAAAAAACAAACGAAGCATCAATTTGTTAAAAAAATATTAATACCTTTTCTAATAACAAAATTTCAAACTTTTATATTGTCTCAATAAAATAAAATTTGTAAAAAAAAACATGTTCAGATAACATCTTTAATTGACAAATAAATTTTTGTTTGTACAACCAATTTTTAATAAGCCTTTATTAATACTAGAGTACATATTATAGGTAAATATTATCATTTTTTTTCTATTTATATTTGTTGAGAAAAAAATATGTTGATCATCAGTAATCTACATTTTATTGAAGTTTCGTCTCGGAAGAAAATATTTTGTGCATAAAAAAACATACTTACTTATTCAAAAACAATACAAAACATGTAATAGGAACATAAAATAATGGAAAATTGAAATTCATAGTTTAAATTTCAGCATGATTTAAAATATATGTATAATTCATATTATATTTACTTAAATCATTTTAAATTACTTGTAAAAACATGTACAAATGGAAAACTTATTTGGAAGAGTTAGTCGATGATTTTTGAAAAAATAAAAACACACGATCAAGAAAAATGAGATATTGATATAAAATGCCTTGTTTTCATAAAATAACTTTTTTTTATTATGTCGGGTAATTGAGATCACCTGAACAACAATGACTTTGATAATGCCTCTACGGTTCTAAGACATGGTGCATTGGTGAAAGACTGTAAAAGATTGGAGGTCTTTGAAATGCGGACCTAATACTTGGCATATCTTGGAGGGGTGTTAAACAGCATATCATAAAGGTGTTGCGACATGAGGATCTCCTTCACATCATCTTGGAGGGAATTTTTGAGGGAACAACAGCAGAGGGCATCCCCGCCGGGAGTATATAGAACAGGTGTACGAGGACATGAAGTGTACCCCCTACACAGAGTTGACGAGAGTCGCTGAAGATTGAGCGGAGTGGAGGAAGAGATGAATCCCTTTGCTGCCAACCGATCCCCAAGATTGAAATCAAAAGAGAACTGAAATCACCTGAACCAAAATGCCTTTGATATAATTGTCGATATGTGGAGAAAGAAGAAAAGTCATTATTTTATAAATCGTCAAGATTTTTATTTGTTTTCAATTATACTGAAACTACTCAAAGATTAACCGTTGATGGATTAACATGAAACTTTCAATTGCTCTCTTGCCAGATTGGAATTTTTATGATATCATAGTACACATAGAAGACCAAAATATAGGTAAAGGAGAAATATTGTTCTTGAAAAAAAAGACAATTATCTTTTGAGGACAAAGAACGACTCACACAAGTTAACACAATAAAAAAATTGGTAATGTTTGCACATAGAATGACCGACTCAATTATCAAAAGGCATTTTAATATTAGAAACTTGTAATATATATTCAAGGACGGACCTACCCTATGTGAATAAACTTTATTGATTAGAACCTAATTTGTGAAATGTCCTACGTATATTAGCTGTATTTATTTATGGTTATGAAAAATGAAATAATTTGAATCTCAGTATAATGAAAACATATTCATACTTTGCAAAGCATTTCTTTGATAGAAACATTATGACTAGAAGACAACATTTAAGTACAACGCAAATTAAAATATACATGTATATTTTGAGACACTGCAAATATTTTAATTTTGTTATAATATAATGTTTTTATGAGAAAGAAAACAGTTCAATCACATAACATGCATTCACATTAACAGATTCACTATAAAACATGTTTTTTAAAATAAATTGATTAAAAAAAATCATATAAATTGAGTATAAAATGAATACTAGGTAATGAATGTATTGATCCTTAAAAGTATTTTTATAAATAGGATTGATTATTGATTTGATCCTTTCCCAATATCAGTTCATAAAGAATAAATCATTTTGCCTCTATCGTTCAAATAAACTATTCCTAAAGATGGCTGCTTTCCGTAAACTAGTAAAACTTGTGCAATAAATTCACATTTTCAAGTTTACAGGCAGCAAAACCATTTTCATGACACAACCATCGCCTTACCAAATTAACTTATACAGTCTTTCTATATGATCTTTGACGACACAAGCTAATTAGCTGGCTCAGGCACTTAATGAAAAAGAATTTAATTCTTTCTTTATAGTTTTGAGTAAGACCAGGAAAGGACAATCATTCGTAATAGATAATTCAACACATATTTATTAGTTTTGCTGCCTAGGAACTAAATACATATTATTATATATATATATACGATTTAAGTCTTAGCTCTAATGTAATGTTACACGTTAATACTATCACTAAATAGAAAAATTATTCCATTCTAAGTTCATTTTTTCAGTAATAACACATCGGGTTTAAGTGACAACAAACATTCACTGGACTGATTTAATTTCTTCATTGAAGAAATATACACTGGGTGTAATGAACTATACATATGTACTTTGTGTATATTTTAGAAGCAAATATGAAATAAACAAAATATATAGCAAACATCCATCACCTTATGAATATCATTGTAATCTTTTCACAAAATTCATGTATCAATAAAAACTATTCACTTGAAGAAAAAATTGTTTTTTAAATTGCATCACAATTGATAAATGCAAAACTCATTATTACCTTTGTAAATATCTGAATTGTTAAGTTGTATGATTGAAAGAAAAAAACATAAATTGATATAAATCATTGTCACTTCACACAATTCCTCTCGTCCAGTATTAATTATCATAAAATGCTCTGACAGAGAGACTACACCAGAGTTCACCAAATCCAATAATGTTAAAAGATTTTTGTGAGATTTTTCACTGGTTTATCTTCTTTTATGTTTCTGCTACTTGCTCGGGAGTTACTTCGGTGGCAATCTTTTTAGATTTAAGGTCAACTTGTTCCGTAACAGGTTCCACAGATTTTGTTTCTTCTTTAGAATCTCCATTGGAACCGTTCAACCTTTCTTCAACCTGACTGTCATTTTTTTCTGAATTGTGTATCGTTCCATTTTGTTCTTTAGCTGTTCCGTTTAACTCAACGACTGGGACTGTACCATTTGTTTTACTCTCTTCAACTGCCTCACTATTCTTTTCAATACTTTCTTTCTCTTCACTTTCAGGTTTATTATTGTCTTTATGTTCAATAGAGTTATTTGCAGTGGTACTTGGTTCATCAGACTTTTCACTCAGTTTTATTTCTTTTTCAACTGTCTTCTCATTATCTGCAATAACCTCTTTATCTGTTTTGGTTTGATTATTTTCAACTGGGGATATGTCATTTGTTTCCATATTTTCATCACTTTTAACATCATTATCATTATTCTTTGTATCGGGTAAAATAGTATCAGGAACATCATTTCTAACTTCACTGGGCGTTTCAGTAACTGCAACATTATTACTAGATTCATCATCCAATGTAACAGCATCTGCTATAACTTCCATCGCATCATTTAAAACAGACTCCTTATCGATAATTTCTTTTTCAATAAATGCTTTGACTGCCAAACTTTTTGTAGTAACTTCATTAACTTTAGATAATATGTCATCACACTCCTTTTCAAGTGCACTACTTTCTTCTCCGAGTATATCATTTAACTTATCTTCCGCATCGGTGTCCATTGGGATATCTACTTTCTCGGGATTACTTTTGGATTCCTCACATTTGTCTTTAATATCTGAATCTTTAGTAATTTCAGGAACACATTCTTTTTCCTCTGAAGATTCAACATCAACTGAGGTGGATTTCTCAGTTTCTTCTACAATAGGTTCATCAACAGTAATTTTATCTTCTATTTCTGGTACTTCATTTAATGATGTACTTTCGTGATCAGTGGCAATTTTATCTTTAGGACTTTCGACTTTTTCAATGTCTTCAGTTTTTTTCTCTTCAACTTCAGAAATATTTTTTTCATCTTCAGATTTGTCTTTTTGTATCACATCTGATGCAATAGTCTCAGCAGTCTCATGGGGTTTTGTAGATTCATTTGAACCATTTTCAACTGTTGCACACTTATTTTCTACAGATTCAATTTTGTCAGAGTCATTTACTTTCTCTTCTACAATGTCACTTTTTTTAGATTCAACAGATTCAATTTTGTCAGAGTCATTTACTTTCTCTTCTACAATATCACTTTTTTTAGATTCAACAGATTCAATTTTGTCAGAGACATTTACTTTCTCTTCTACAATGTCACTTTCTTTAGATTCAACAGATTTTTCAATTACGACATCTTGGATTTTGTCATTTTTCACAATTTCTTGATCTTTCTTTTCTGATTCTTTACAATCTTCGACAATAACATCATCAACCTTCATAACAGATTCATCTTTTTCAATTTCGATTGGTTTATTTGGTTCAACTACTTCTTTTCTATCATCAGTATCATCAAACTCTTTATCAGTCTCCATAATTGCTGGCACTTCTTGCTTATCACTAGAGTCAGTCTTTTGATTACTTTCTTTTCTTTCTATATCTTCAGTCTCGGTTTTTTTAATATCATCTTCTGCTTTAGTCTTCTTATCATCACATACATCGACTTCCATTGCCTCTTCACTTTCTTCAACTGCAGCAGTAGCAATATCTTCAACTGCAGCAGCAGCAATATCTTCAACGCTTTGTTTCTTAGAAATATCAGTCTTATCATTTTCTTCTTCTGTTTTAGCCAACTTTGTAGGAGGTACGTCCTATAAATAAAAGAATAAATAGATATTTCACAGATTCTTAACACATACGTAGTATAAATGTGCAACAGTGAATACAATAAAAAATCATCGATACTTAAAACAATAAATCATAAATTTAAAGAATGATATTTACATTTAGTTCATTTTAAATTCTTTTATAGAACAACAATTTGCTATAAGATCAATTATAATTTGCCCTAAGCTTAATCCCAAAATAGTATTTTTTTTTTTAAAAAATGAAAATGTCTTCGTTGTAACAAGTACATATACATCCTCATGCATTCCCTAAATTAAGCATAAATGCATGTGGTATAGGTGAACGAAAACGGTCGTGGCAGGATTTGAACTCGCAACCACTGGTTTACAAACCCAGGGCGCTAACCGCTCTGCCACCACCCATCTAATATTCAATATAAAAGGGTAGTTTTTCAAACTGGCAAAATACTTGGTTTAAATTTTAAGATCCTTCTAAGTGTGTACGTAATTTGTAGTAGCTACTTGAGTAAATAGCTATTGTCACAAAAAGTACAATCAAGCTGCAATATGTATTAAGGTGCAAAATAATAACAGTATTGATCGTATTTAATTCACCTCTATGTCAGAAGATTCCTGCTTCCTCTTGGAGGAGGTTTGCAATCCGAGTTCTTCTAGTGAAGTGATTTTAGAGAAAATAGATTTCTGGTTCTCATCGAGAGGGGCATTGCCTTCCCTAACAACAAGTACAACATTAATTCCGGCTGATTGGGCTGCCTCTGCTTCTGCAAATCAATGATAAATAGATATTTATTAATGATGACTGCTCCCATTTGTGGAAAATATTTGAAAAAAAAAAATGTGTTAACATATAAAAGACATTTAAGTATTTTCTTGGCAACTAAAAAACAAAAATGGTATCTTGATTAAAATGCTTCTGAGTTCTGGTAAACTTTATATAATTTTTAACGGAAATTTGACCGTACAAAATTAACATGTGGGAAGATAGCGAGCAGAAAGGGTTTTTGGACAAAAATGTTGTGACATTCAACCCGACATGATCTAGGAGTGGCTCAGATTAAAAGGCATATTCCCATATCACATTCTAAGGTAAAATAGCGATTTAACACAGTTATTTTCAATACAATTAATAAAATGTGCTGTCTTGATGTACTTGGATATATGAAATTACTTAAATGTACAGTGGATTTCTTCTAACATTGTAAATTCTATGAAATATGTTGAAAGTAGAACCTTTAAAAATATCAGTGAGAAACAGTGCTTCATCTGCTTGACACTCAATCTGCTTAATGATGTTTTTATAGCTTTCAGCATCATTTTTCTGTCCCACAGTTGTGTCGAAGTTGCCATCAAACAACCCAGATATGTCACCGTGGACTGAATGTTTCATCAAGAGCTTTTGCGCATGGACCGAGCCAGATGAATAGATGTAGATGCGCTTGCCGAGAGCCCGCCAAGCCTCAAGAGATGGCTGGACATCATCATAGACACTGAAATGAATATACATTAATTAGACTGTTAACTTCCAGAATTTTTTTATACCTACGATTTATCTCGCAAATTGGAATTGTATGAATGGATAAATGCATTGGGATAAAAAAAATAATAATTATATCTTTGAAACAAGTAAACGAGTTCCGAGCCAGTGTGCCATCATCACTTTGAGTTACAGTGAAGTATTGTGACAAGTTTTGATTTGCTGTTTCGCTCGCACTCAAAAGCCCACCCGTGTTAGTTTGCTCAGTCATGTAGAGTAATTCACCGAGTGAGATTGATAATTGTTACATCACAAGTGTGATATTTTTACTGTTCAAAGAACAGTGAAATTTAGGAAATTAAGAGACTACGCCGCTGCCGTGTAATAAACCATCGGCACTCACAAAAAATAATATTTTCAGCATTGTGTTAACATAGAATTCATCCGCAGAGTTTTAAATCAATATGATAATAACAAAAATAACTACATATTTTAACCCCTTCTAGTGGAAGTTTAATGAAAAATGTTAAGTAAACATTCCAGGGGGGCAAGTCTGGTCAACAGGCAGAATCAAAACCATCCATATTTACCCATATAATGTTTATAATTACATTATGGAGTTCTATAACATCTTAATATATTATAGAACTCCACAAGATAATTATATCCATGATATAAGTAAACATGGATGGTTTTGATTCCACCGGTTGACAAGACTTTTTTTTTTATTTCCCCGTGATTTGTTTGGTGATTTAAAATATAATATATTTCAAACCAAAAGTCATGTCAATACAACTTAAATTCGCTCCATTCAAAGTTTTTTCTTTATGCGGACATTTGATTGTCGTGTTATGGTTCTCGTTTTTAGAAGTTACACCTTTTTTTAACCTCATACATTTCCTAACATAAATTAATGGTGGACAAAATCAGTTTGGGGCGTAGTCCACTTACACCAGCGATTCTTTGTGGGCGTTTGGAATGTTTTAAAAATTTCTTTAATTTAGGGGACACTACAGAAGTTTGAGTTGACATTGTGTCAATATCTTCTTGGTGCCATATCAGGTCCTCCCGATCACTGCTGAGAAGGTAACTCTATCCGCCACCAAACATTGTGTCAATATCTTCTTCTTGGTGCCATATCATGTCCCCCCGATCACTGCTGAGAAGGTAACTCTATCCGCCACCAAACATTGTGTCAATATCTTCTTCTTGGTGCCATATCAGGTCCCCCCGATCACCGCTGAGAAGGTAACTCTATCCGCCACCAAACATTGTGTCAATATCTTCTTCTTGGTGTCATATCAGGTCCCCCCGATCACTGCTGAGAAGGTAACTCTATCCGCCACCAAACATTGTGTCAATATCTTCTTCTTGGTGCCATATCATGTCCCCCCGATCACTGCTGAGAAGGTAACTCTATCCGCCACCAAACATTGTGTCAATATCTTCTTCTTGGTGTCATATCAGGTCCCCCCGATCACTGCTGAGAAGGTAACTCTATCCGCCACCAAACATTGTGTCAATATCTTCTTCTTGGTGCCATATCATGTCCCCCCGATCACTGCTGAGAAGGTAACTCTATCCGCCACCAAACATTGTGTCAATATCTTCTTCTTGGTGCCATATCATGTCCCCCCGATCACTGCTGAGAAGGTAACTCTATCCGCCACCAAACATTGTGTCAATATCTTCTTCTTGGTGCCATATCAGGTCCCCCCGATCACCGCTGAGAAGGTAACTCTATCCGCCACCAAACATTGTGTCAATATCTTCTTCTTGGTGTCATATCAGGTCCCCCCGATCACTGCTGAGAAGGTAACTCTATCCGCCACCAAACATTGTGTCAATATCTTCTTCTTGGTGCCATATCATGTCCCCCCGATCACTGCTGAGAAGGTAACTCTATCCGCCACCAAACATTGTGTCAATATCTTCTTCTTGGTGTCATATCAGGTCCCCCCGATCACTGCTGAGAAGGTAACTCTATCCGCCACCAAACATTGTGTCAATATCTTCTTCTTGGTGCCATATCATGTCCCCCCGATCACTGCTGAGAAGGTAACTCTATCCGCCACCAAACATTGTGTCAATATCTTCTTCTTGGTGCCATATCATGTCCCCCCGATCACTGCTGAGAAGGTAACTCTATCCGCCACCAAACATTGTGTCAATATCTTCTTCTTGGTGTCATATCAGGTCCCCCCGATCACTGCTGAGAAGGTAACTCTATCCGCCACCAAACATTGTGTCAATATCTTCTTCTTGGTGTCATATCAGGTCCCCCCGATCACTGCTGAGAAGGTAACTCTATCCGCCACCAAACATTGTGTCAATATCTTCTTCTTGGTGCCATATCATGTCCCCCCGATCACTGCTGAGAAGGTAACTCTATCCGCCACCAAACATTGTGTCAATATCTTCTTCTTGGTGTCATATCAGGTCCCCCCGATCACTGCTGAGAAGGTAACTCTATCCGCCACCAAACATTGTGTCAATATCTTCTTCTTGGTGCCATATCATGTCCCCCCGATCACTGCTGAGAAGGTAACTCTATCCGCCACCAAACATTGTGTCAATATCTTCTTCTTGGTGCCATATCATGTCCCCCCGATCACTGCTGAGAAGGTAACTCTATCCGCCACCAAACATTGTGTCAATATCTTCTTCTTGGTGCCATATCAGGTCCCCCCGATCACTGCTGAGAAGGTAACTCTATCCGCCACCAAACATTGTGTCAATATCTTCTTCTTGGTGCCATATCAGGTCCCCCCGATCACTGCTGAGAAGGTAACTCTATCCGCCACCAAACATTGTGTCAATATCATCTTCTTGGTGCCATATCATGTCCCCCCGATCACTGCTGAGAAGGCAACTCTATCCGCCGCCAGACAGTGTAATATATTCGCAATCTAGCGGAACTTTATTCAATGTATACTACTTTAATTTGTATCTCGGGATATACTGAATTTTTTTTAAACTTTCCCATAATGTTCATAAATATATTATTTAAAGATGGGTCAATATTGCACACCATACATAATAATATTTGAATTGTGGTATATCACATAATATTATGTCGATGGCAAGGGCATAAAGTATATATAATAATTAATTTATTTAAAAAATGTAACAGTAATAAATGAAAGCTTAATACTATTTTTTAAACAAATTTTAATATTAATTTTAAGAAAATACCATATATAATCTCTGGAAGCATTTCTTGTCCAATAGAGTCGTGGATGCGTGGAACAGTTTGCCACCGGAACTTGTTGTTGCACAAAGTGTTAATATGTTTAAAACTAGTTGCATGTAACACATGAGATCCAACTGTCGATAGCGATAGTATGTATAGTTGAAGAATATGTACCAAACTATAAACCCATAGATACAAATTATTGAATATTTTCAGATATTTTGTTTTCTATACAACATATGTAGGTATGTATGTCAAGATAGGATAGTATGGAGGAAGATCCTTTTTCCTACCCAGAATATGCAAATAGCATGATGGTATGTATGTATGTTTGGAGATGAAGTATCAAACTATTAAGTCTTCTTACATATTGTGTATAGGCGACTGCCATACAAAATGTATGAAGCGATGTCGTCACTAAATTCAATTTTTAAAAAAATTGTTAAAAAAAAATTGAGATCTTCTACTACAATGTTAATATTTTTTATAGAAAATTAAATTATCTAGTTGGGGTGTTTCGGCTTTTTTCAATAATTGTAAAAGTTTTGGAAATATAGGCAGTTAAACTCATAAATTTATCATAAAAAAAATATTTTTCTTGATAAAAAATGTTTGAGAAACCCTGGAATTTTTTTGAAAAAACTAATTTGAGATTTTGTATTTGTCTATGTTTGTACCAATTTTCAGCGTTCTAGCGTTTATGGTTTCTGAGATATATGGAAAAATAAAATAAAAATTCAAGTTGATAACCCCTGACTGAAACAAAAATATTTTTTTTTTTTTTTTTAAAATGAATATGTCCTTGTTAAACAAGTACATATACATCTTCCTACGTTCCCTAAACTAAGCATAAATGCTTGTCCTATAGGTGAACGAGATCGGTCGAGGCAGGATTCGAACTCGCGACCACTGGATTACTAACCCAGCGCGCTAACCGCTCTGCCATCCACCCATCCAGAAAAAAAATAAATTCTGAGTATAAAAGTTTTGTAGGCCTGTACCTAACTGTTTATATATTCTGAAATTTTAGGCTCTGTAAATTGAGCGGATCAAAAGTTATAAGGGACGGACGAACACACACAGACACAGGAAATGTTCTACTCCGAATTCTGAGTAAATCCGTGTATGGAACATATATGCTGCGAAGCCTCTAAGTTGGTGTTTTTTGACTTCAAAGTTGGAAAAGCCGTAAAAAAAGTAGACCTCTCCATACAATTCTCGCGTATTCTGGCTTGAAACATTGTCGATATGTTAAGAGAACAAAGTTCTCCTGAACAAATCGACAGTTGGAATAGACTTTGACAGACTGAACAAGTGAATACTGTTGTGAGATCAGACATATCAGCATAGCTGCCTGTCTGATAACATTTAATGATAATAAAAAATTGGTAGTGCAATTGATCGAACGCACTTAATATAGATTTTCCACTACTGTAAGCATTTTAATTCTGACTTGTGACATCTGATTAAGATACTGTAATATCAAATTTTGATACGTGAAAATATGAACAACCTGTAAGATAACTAACTGGTTTCTTTGTCTACCTCAAAATTGTAAAAACACTTGTAATAAAGAAATAAAAGATGAACTTACTGTCCCTTAATGTCACCTTTGGTATAACCCTGCTCCCATATCAGGCCAGAGAGCTTCTTCATATGCATTCCTTTATTATCAATGGCAATCAGCCATTTAAGGTTCTTTGATACTCCTTCGATTTGGTCTTCTTTTGTGGCGTCCTGCAAACATTCAAACAAAAGCACTTTTAAATTGGTACTAGATATACCTAAATCTCACAAGGCAACAATAAGGCTTCAACCTTATCAATGTTAATGTTGAAAAATATTTTATTAGCTATTCTAGAAATGATTTATTAATACTAGTAGCAGACATAATACAAACAAATGTTTTAAGAGAATGCCATAATTAAGCAGTAAATTTTCCAATTAGAATATTTCACACTAATACCACAACTTAAAGTTTATGGGACTGGTATTTTAGAAAGAGCCATCTTGGGTAGAAAGAAATGGCAACTATAAATCTTATTGTAGAACTGTAATTTATAAGACATTCCCTCATCCACATGAAAATAATCTAAGTAAGTACCTGTAACTCTTAATCTTCTCTTGTTATCTTGTTATCTTAAAAAGTTAATTATTTCAAGAAAGATAAGTTTTCATAAAAATTTTCACGACAAAATGCTTTACAAAACTTAAAATTTCAATAAAACATATTGCATAATTTGATTAAATCAATACTTTAACTACACCTTAAATAAGGATCATAGCAAGATATTAAGGATAATTCGTTCAAAATATAATTTGTAAATCCACCCAAAACTATTGTTGAATCATATCCATACTGAGTTTGTAATTTGAAAATAATATTGTTTGCATGTACAATAGAGCCTCGATAATCTGAACACCTCTAGCAATAATCCCAACTCTATGCATCTGCTGTTTCTCAATGACTCAGTGCTGCGCAGTCAGTATAGTAAGATTTAAGTGTTGTCTATATCACCACTCATCAATGCACTTTATTGAAAATATTATAAAAAATGTGATTAAAAGAATTTAGCATTAAAACAAAACATACAAAAAACTTTCCTTTAAAATATCTACAATAGAGTTGCTACGACTAGTGATTTTGTCAAATACCAAATATTCAGCTAGGCTCTCAGCCGAAGCACCGAATATTGGGCAACACTCAATACATTTTGCAGGTTCCGATCTGCATCATTGAAGTGTGTGCGGTATTTGTTTCATTTGCGAGTTAAGTAAAAAAATACAAGATATTTTTTTTATTTTATTTATTTTTTTATTATATTTTTTGTTTTGAGGAAGTTGCTACAGAAAATATTGAAGATATGGAACAGTAAAGTTCAATTGTAAACAAGATTGATTTTTAAATGAAAACTGTTGTCCTAGATTAGACAGCAAGTGTTGGTCAGCAAATGCAAAACCAAGCCCCCAAGTCAAATTGAAAACGCTGTTCGTTATCGCCAAGCGCTATTTTTTTTTGTATGTGATTTGAGAAATTTTTTCTACAATAACAAACAACAAACGTCAAATCCCATATAAAAAAAATTAGCGCTTGGCGAAAACGAACAGCGTTTTCAATTTGACTTGGGGGCCAAGGCTAGCAGAATTTGCTAAGATTTAATTGTTATTTCCCGGTAGCAATGCATTTACAGTGAGAGGCTATTTGTGAAAGCAGATACAATTTATGAGGAAAAGTTCAATCGTTTGCTATCAACACATGCTGAAAAAATTGTTTTCGTTCGTCATAACTTACCACTGATAGATTATAAAGTATGCTAAAATGCTATTTTTTGTTAAATTAAAAAAATTGAGAGTAATATTCACTAAGCGTTTTTTCATGATTAGGTATTCAGCCAAATGGTTTGCAATAATCGCTAACAGTAGCTGAATATTTGTGACATATATAATCTACAAACTATAATAAGAAGGCTTTGTACGTATGTACATCCGATTACGAGTACAAATTTTGGACATTTGAATTATAGAGGTTTTATAGTAGGTAACTGTTTAGAAGACTATATTAGAAATGCAGTGTTTTTTAGAAATATAAAAAGATTTGTACTTTTTCTGGAATGGGCACGACACCATCCACAGCATCTTCAACATCTTTTTTGGCTTGTTGTCTCATACCCTCAACAGCCTCCTGAACACCTTCCACATCCCAATTGGCGGCCAAGAATTCGGCTGCTTTCTCAGTAGCGTAAGGAAACAAGACATCCTGAAAAAATATAATATAATGCTATTTAATCAAACACAGATTAACTCATTGGAAGAAATATGAACTATAAAAGAAATACAGATACACAAAGTTTTACTTAGAAACACCAACAAACATAATTACAAAGTAAAATAAGGATATTATAAACAAAATGAAAATTAGTAGGTACTCTGTAATGGTGTGAACATTTAGAAACAATGGCCCTTTAATATTAGAGTCACAACTAACCAATTTGATATTCCATCATTATTACTAATCAAATCGTTTTGAAAAAAAAAAAGCTTAGATACATAGTTTGGATATTAATGAAGAAAAATATTTCTTTACTTTTTAATAATGTTCTGTATAAATTCGTGTAGAAAAATAATGGCATATTTTATTTTATTTTTTTATTTTATTTCATTTTCGGGAAATTTACAGTATAATAACAATTTTTATATAGATGCATGAGTATAAGACTAAAAACAATAGCAAATTTCCACATTATTAACAATAAATTTTGACTGCTGATCCCGATTTTCAATGTTTACCTTATATTTTTAATACAATAAGGCGTGTAGAGCAATATATATTTTTTTAAATTAAAGAAGACAAAAATATGTCTTGACATTTAAATAATAAAATTGTACCACGGCAGTCGGCACAGCTGGTAAGTCGTTCGGTCGGCACAATTACATTAATGCTTCAGGTTCTTCATTAGCAAAAATATCTGAAAAATTATGTCATGACATATTTTTGTCTTCTTTAATTTTTTAAAAAAATATATATTGCTTTACGCCTTAAAGTTTTTTAGACATATATGTAAGATAAATGTCAAAAATCAGGGAGTGCTTATTATTTTTCAACAAGATTATACAGAACATAATTAAAAAGTTAATGAATATTTTTCTTTATTAATATCCAAACTATCTTAGTTATTTTTTTTTTCAAAATGATTTGTTTTGTAGTCATGATGCAATATCAAATGGTTGGTTGGAAGAAATTTCCTAATGACAATAAGCCCGCCAGTGTGCAATATATATATATATATTTTTTATATTATGTACAAAAAGATAAATAAAACTAATTGATAAAAATAGGTATATTGGCAGCTGACGCCCCCTTTAAAAACCAGAATAACTTAGTTTGAACCTGGCTGTTCAAATACATACCTATGTTAATCACTTGTAATAAAAAAATCAAGTAGTGAAAAATATAAATTGTAAAATGAATATGAAACCCTGTTTATGAGGTGGTTCTCATGCTACTAAATATTCAAGGTTATTACATTAACAAGTGGTCTTTATTGTTCAGTTCAAACCAGAAGTAAAAAAACTGTACAAATATAAAATTATTTATTCTTTAATAATTGTTATATATTTTTTAATTTACAAGAGTTATCTGGATAAAGAAAGATTAATGAATAATAAACACATTTTAGAAAGAAAAAACATTGTTATTTTTTTGATCTAGGTTATAACATTATTATCATCTGTCATGGAATTATAAGGTACAGAAGCCGCATGTTATACAAATTTCGAATTCAAATGTATGACAAGTATTTTTATCTTGTGTGTGTGAGGCTGTAGATCGGTAATCAAATCGGTAAGTGTACGTATACTGCATAGAAAAGAGATTTTACGTGTACTACTATGTGTTCTATGACTGTATTGACGGCCGGGCGAGTGAAACTCCGGAGTTTCACCGTAGTTTTTGCTGTCATACTTCCATTGCGCTGACTAGGTATCTGTATCATATATAATCCAAGTCTTCTGTATTATCACAGTGTCAATTTAATGAGAAATTTAGTATATATAGAGAAAATGATGAACTTAAAATATATATTATGTTAGTATCATAGAATAATAATAAAACTATAGAATACTCATTCCCATACAATACCTCGCTGAAAAAGTGAAGCCGTTTTATTGGCCGGTCGTGTCAATATATGTATGACTCTGCCGGTAGACATTGTTCGTATGTACTACTCGTTATGACTGCGTAAATAATTTTGCAAGCGGTTAAAAAATTCCCTATTTGGAGAATATATCACTCAGACAGACAAATGATTACTGAATGCAAAATGTTGACCAAATTAGTCAACATAAAGCAGTCGCGTTTACTGCAGGCTAAAGAGTATTCTATACTATTATTATTCTATGGTTAGTATATAAAAAATGGAGAAATTATATATCTCCACATACTTATTCAATAAAAAAATGGATACAATATGTTGGGAATACCAGGAGAGTTACATTTTTGGTAAATAATTCATGCACCTGTTTAAACATAATAATTTATTTCAATTACTTATACAAAACATACACATGACACCAGTAAAAGGGTTACTGTAGACTAAGGCTGTGTAAATGAACTTTTAAACTACATTTTATATATTATTAAACAATCAATCAATAGAGTTAAGAGTAGTTCCTAATTTGTTAAAACAATCGATAATCACACCGATTTTGAAAAAGAATAATCTGGATCCGAATTCCACGGAAAACTATCGTCCGATCTCGAATATACCGTTTTTATCAAAAATTTTAGAAAAAGTTATATCCTCTCAACTGACCAACTTCTTGGATTCTGATAAGTTTCTGGCCAGAAATCAATCTGCCTATAGAAAATTCCACTCAACGGAAACGGCCACAGTAAGAATTTTGTCTGACTTAATCATTCAAGCTGAATCAGGTAAGATTACCCTAATTTTATTTTTAGACATGAGCGCTGCTTTCGATACTGTAGACCATAATATTCTCTTTTCTAAACTTAGACATGAATTTGGCTTGGGTAATGACTGCATTGCATGGCTGTCTTCCTACTTAGTAGACCGTAAATACAAAGTTGTATTTAAAGATAGTACCACAAATAATATTACCTCCTTATACGGGGTCCCACAAGGATCTGTACTTGGACCAATTCTCTTTAATTTATATACCAATCAGTTGGAAAATCTTGTTCAATATCTTGGTTTCAACACACATGCCTATGCAGATGACCGCATACTGTTCAAGTCCTGTTCACCTGAATTTAAATATCATTTAACATACGAGGTATCCACATGCATAAATCAGATATCCACCTGGATGTGTAAGAACAAGCTAAAACTGAACCCAACAAAAACTGAGTTCCTTTGGCTTGCCTCGCCTCGCAGGCAACAATACATAAATAATGACCCCATTGTAATTCAAAATGTCGAAATTACTCCTTCTAACTGCGTAAAATTTCTTGGTATACATGTCGAAAGTGCACTCTCTATGGATAAACACATTTCTTCCATAGTCAGACAAAGTTGTTACTTTCTCAGACAACTTAGACCTATTCGAAGGTGTCTCTCGACAAATGCTGCTAAGGTCTTTATAAATTCTTTAATAGTTTCCCGTGTAGATTATTGTAACGCCATATTAGCACACCTACCGCAATACCAAATCCATAGAATACAACTCATCCTCAATGCAGCAGCCCGTTATATTTACCAGATTGATCGTTTCTCGCATATCTCACCAACACTTCACAAACTTCATTGGCTGAAGAGTCCAGAACGTATAGAATTTAAAACATGTCTCCTTGTCTTTAAAGCACTCAATAGCATGGCCCCGGAATATATATCGGAACTTTGTGTTCCATTTTCACCTAACAATAAACAAACAAAGTACGCTAAGATCAATGACCCAATCCAATAAAAAACTAGTAGAAACCAATCTCACAAATAAGCCAAAATACCTATATCGATCTTTTGGCGTTTCTGGACCAAAGTCATGGAACAATCGTCCAATGGATATAAGATGTGCCGAAAATATCAATGAATTCAAGAAGAAATTAAAAACTCATCTTTTCCGCAAGTCGTATCCAGATTGTCCTTCATCCGTTCAATAAAATTATGTGTACTAAATATTATGCCAGTTTACTTTGAATCGACTATTTTTTATAATTAATTTCATCTGGATTATGTACTATATATATATATATATATATATATATATATATATATATATATATATATATATATATATATATATATATATATATATATATATATATGTTATTCTTCAGGCTTTCGCGGAGAGGAGTAAATGATGCGTCGATTTCTCGATTCTCGGGTACTCCGCGTCGTACGACGCGGAGTACCCGAGAAATCGACGCATCATATATATATATATATATATATATATATATATATATATATATATATATATATATATATATATATATATATATATATATATATATATATATATTTATTTATGTAGCTTCTCGGGCAACTAACAGGTACTATGTCAAATAATTATTTAACACGCACCCAATAACAAGTTGCCACATTCTGGAGACTTACGATATTTATCGTCTCACAGATCCAGACTGAAAACACAATTTTAAAAATTGTGTCTCCACCAGGAATCGAACCCGGGACCCTTGGATCAGCAGTCAGATATCATATATATATATATATATATATATATATATATATATATATATATATATATATATATATATATATATATATATATATATATATATATATATATATAACTAGATTAATTTGTGATTTCTAGGTATTTTTTTAAAGTTTTATGTTTCACCATTTTCAATGTGTTAGCTATAGGACTAATTTTAAATTAATTATAAAAAAAAATTTCAGCGTTCGGGCTAGATAAAAAATATAATAGTTCAAATACACTTAATATAAACACAAAATTTACACAAATTGCTAATTCCAAATTCCCGGAATATACCCTCATATATACAGATGGATCCAAATCTGAAAATCAGAACTGTGGTGCTTCGGTTCACATTCCTGATTTCGGCATTAATGTTTCTTACAAATTGCCAAATGAAGTGTCCATTTTCACAGCCGAAAGCTTTGCGATCAACCAAGCTTTGGCTCTTACTCGATCGCAAAATATCAACCGCGCCCTAATATGTACAGATTCCCGTAGTGCTCTTCAAAAAATTTCATCCAATCCTCTAAATTATCCAGAGGACAGAATCACATGTTCCATTAAAAGTTTTCTATATTATCTCAAAAACGACGAATTTGACATAGTTCTATCATGGGTCCCTGGACATCTTGGGATTGAGGGCAATGAAAAGGCTGATGAACTTGCGAAATTGGGAACTACTTCGGGCACAATTCCAGATAACTTTATAATCCCAATCGCAGATCTTTTACCCCACCTTAAATCAAATATGCTTTTCAAATGGGATGAAAATTGGTACAAAACAAAAAAATATAAGGGTGCTTATCATGCAGGTATCCAACAAAAAATTTCCTCTAAACCATGGTTTTATAATAGAAACATATCTAAACGATTAATATCATGTATTTCTAGAGTGAGAATTGGCCATTGTTCAATTGCCTCCCATCTGTATAGAATTAGAGTTCTAAATAGTCCACTTTGCCAGTGTGGTGATGAGGATGAGACAATTGATCATGTATTTTTTAACTGTAAAAATAATTCCGCCTTCAAAAATATATACAAACAATTAATTAAAATCACTCACCAATCTCCACTTAATATCCAACATCTTTTGTCTCTTAATAATTCACGTGTACTGTCCGTTATTTCAAAATTCCTTTCATTGAATGACATAAATTTATAATAAAATTAACTTTTCTCCTCTGACATGAAATAATTGGCACATAGCACTCTTTACAGGGTGAATTGCCTTAAACAAAAAAAATTTTTTTTTTTGCAAACTGAAAGCGCCCTTGAGGTGACCACGGTTGTCACTAAACGGCGCTTTATAAATTGTCCTTATTATTATTATTATAAGGAATATAAATTACAGAATGTGATGAGTAAATTTATTTTTCCATAGAAGAAACTCAGTAAATTACGCACCTACTAATTATTCCATCATTGACTAATTTACATGATTGTTTTATATGATTGCACAACATTCAGGAAAATTAAGTCAATTCATGCGAGTAAGTTATCTAGCAAGGTGATCATTGTACCATCCAAATTACACACAACGCACACACACACACACACTCAATTTCTAGTATGTAATTTTCTATGTAATTGTATTGTAATATGTCATTTATGGTAAATTAATCAATAAATATATGATTTATCTATATATATATATATATATATATATATATATATATATATATATATATATATATATATATATATATATATATATATATATATATATATATATATATATATATATATATATATATATATATATATATATATATATATATATATATATATATATATATATATTTATTATTTATTTATTTATTTATTATTTATTTATTTATTTTTCACACCTTTATCACAAAGACTATTATGAAGATTACTGCTGCCCAACTAGGTAACCCTGTTCTAGGGCTAGCAGTTTACAATTTTACCAAGCCAAATATTTGACATTTTGGTTATACATAGTTACATAGAGCGGACACCAGACATCACAACACAGTAAATTACAATATTACATAGTTACCAATATCTTAAACACAAAAGTATAAACTGATACAGTAAATTTTGATATGTTATTATTCTAATATTATTTCTACCATAATATGCACACCCGTTGTTGTCATTTATGTTATGTAGCAGTTTGACATTAAAATTTGCTCTGTGGTCTTCTCAACGTACCTATATACTCAGTAACAATATTATTTGACTTGAGTCACAAATCAAATAAAATACAAAATCAAGATTTCTTCTTTGAAATAAATCTAATAAAAAAAGAGAAATGTTTTAGAGTTTATTTGTCTTAAAATAAGATGCAATGTAAAGACAATCCTCTCCTCGAACCAGCTTGTGTAGCGTGTAGTTATATTATTTAATATTATTTCTCAGAATTATTGTTGGATGTTTAATATTTGGGCAATTTCTGTCCTTCCGTAATTCCCTATATATTTTTTTATTCTTGTTTTAAATAATGTATGTGAAGTTATTACCTTGAGAGACATAGGTAAAGTATTATAAATTCGTGGAGCGATAAATGATGCATTTCTTTGTCCGAAAGTTGTTTTCATATGAGGGATTATGTAATTTAAAGTAATGCTTGTTCGTGTGGTTCTGGATTGTTGTGTTTTCTGGTGATGTATTATATATATATATATATATATATATATATATATATATATATATATATATATATATATATATATATATATATATATATATATATATATATATATATATATATATATATATATATATATATATATATATATATATATATATATATATATATATATATATATATATATATATATATATATATATATATATATATATATATATATATATATATATATACTTTCGGGACAGTCAATACCTGGATACTTTAGTTGAAGTATACATCAACTAAAGTAGCCAAGCAAATTGTTTTTAAGAATTGTAGCATCAGCCTATAAGCTGCTGCAATAATAGTGTTGTAATAATAATAAATACTTCCTTACACCCTGCGCAAGTGGTAAGTTTAATGCCATATGGCAATTTCTTCCAACTAACCCGTGTTTACAGCTCAGATAAGCAACATTGGGGTGAAAAATTAGTTTAAATAAATTTCTTCTCTGCTGGGGATCGAACCCAGGACGCCCGCACATAAACCAAACGTCTTACCAACTGTGCCACAACGGTCGGAACTAACAATCTTATAATAAATATTTTTAATTAATTATTTATATACATCACTAATGTTTTTTATGTAAAATTATGGTCCATCCACAATTACTAAAACCCATACAAAATTTAAAAAAAAAAATTACAAAATAATTTTTTATTTCGAGTGGGAACCTAATTGTATTTGAATTTGCTATGCATCCGTGGTATAGTGGTGAGTCGTTTTACTTCTGTTATGGTGCCGCCCTGGGTTCATTTCCCAGCTGATGATAAAATTATTTTTCACACAAATAATGCTTCTCTCAGCTGGAAACAAGTTAGACGGTTGTGCGGGGTGCAAGGAAGTTTTCATGAATAATTATATTTCTTCCATTGCATAAATCTGTGATTTCTTTGTATTATTTAGGTGTTAATTTGGAAATTAAGACAATAAATTGCAATTTCACTACAAAAAATAAACATGTTTCTCAATAAGGAAATGACATGGATTAAAATATTTTCCATGAAATACATTGTATGATTCAATATCCAAGAATGCATATGAAGGCAATAGGAATGCAAAATACATAGTTGATTGTGCAAATAGTATTGAACCTGAGATAGGCGCTGTGCTGACCTTCATAATATTATTGTCTCGCGTGTGAAATGCAATGGGAGGGGGCGGGGGGGGGGAAAGGTCGCTAACCTCCCGCCGCCGCCGCCGCAGCCCGCCTCGTGTCTGCTCGACTGCATTTTTACCAGGGGTGACACAAATATCGGAGACATTTTTTAAATCGAAGATAAAGGTGATGTCCGATCGAACCTTCGGTCTCTAACTTGTAGTTCTCTATCGGCCGTCAAAAATAGCATAAAAATAATTAAATCACATTGTTTAAACAGAACGACGTTTTGTTAGGTATTTATTTTATATTGCTTCTCGGGTAACACGCACCCAATAACATCGTATAACAATTTATTTATTTGTACATACACTGATAGACAGTACAATAATAAATTATTGAATCTGCAATGCCCCATTCGGCAAATAAACCTTAGCCGGGGCAATACATCTCGAGACAGTGACACCATATTAGTTGATGCCAAAATCAAAACAATATTATCTTATTTAATTTCAATAAAATACAAATATAGGTATGTATATATCTTATGTTTGATAGTAAAATCAAACCTTCAGCTTGGGCCGAACCAATAGTCTGCGACCAAGTCCGACCTACTCTACTGTCGGAGACTAGAGAGGGATGGCGACTTATGCTGGAAGAGGCCAAGACCCAATTGTTACAAAGTAAGTTTTTTTAACACTCTTTACAATTTTACTTGTCTGTGTGTACTGGAATTATGCAATCGACTTTTAACTAACTTCCCGAGCTCTGAAACTTTCAGAATATTTGTATTACCGATGACAATGTACGTTAAAACCAGTTTGATTCATTTGATATTTTGATAAAATTGAATTTGTATTTCTGAACTTGAATTGTGACTAATATGCGTGTTGCATAATATTCAGGCCCTATTTATATGGTTATTAGGTATATCAATTTCAGTTTACATAAATTATCTTGTCTGCCTATACTGAGATTTTGCAATCGAATTTATTTCATTGAAACTTGTAAAGTATGTCCTCAATTTTCATTTTGATTTACATACCTGTGTTATATTTTATCGTGTAAATTAAAAAAAAGATGGCATTGTTAATTATTATTTTATATAAACAAAATATTTTAAGTATTAAGACAGCCCTGATTGTAACATTAAGGCCAAATTTAGTATGTATATATAATTTAGCCGGCGATGTGTGTCTACTACATGAACAAAGTATGAAAAGTTGCATCATCTAATTACTAAAAAAGAAACAGATTTCCAAAATGGGCGGCAACGTACACTTTAAAATAAAACTTATCTGAAAGCTTTATTTAGCCAAGTTCTACATCGAATGTATTATTTTTCTCTCGGCATATATAATTAATTATTTAGTCATACTTAATAACTCATAATTGATTAAAAAATAAAAATCAATAAAAACTCTGTATTGAATTTGATAATTATCATATGAAGTTCTATAATATCTTAAGATGCTATAGAACACCATAAGATAATTATATCCATCTTCTTCTTCTTCTTTCTCAGCCATCTCTCCACTGCTGGATGTAGGCCTCTTCTAATAGCTTCCACTCGTCTTTTTTCTGGGCTTTTCGAACCCATCCGCTTCCAGCGACAGGGACAATATCATCGGCCCACCTTTTCTGGGGCCGGCCTATTCCCCTTTTCATATATCCAATTATATCCATAATATGGGTAAACATAGATGGTTTTGATTCCGCCTGTTGACCAGACTTGTCCCCCAGGTCTATATTTTTCAAGTTTTTTTCAACTTTGAACTAAAAAACCATCAACTTAGAGGCTTCGCAGGAAAATTTCAAAATATATAGATAGTTATAGGCCCGTTTCGGTCAGGGGTTATCATCTTTTGAATTTTTGCTTTATGTTTTCAAATATTTCAAAAATCATAAAAGCTAGAACGCTGAAAATTGGTATAAATATAGATAGACAAATACAAATTCTCAAAATGTTTTTTTTTTAAATTCAAGTTTCTCAAAATCATTAATTAAGACTTTTTTATTTCATAATAAATTTGTGTTTAACTGTCTATAGGTATTTCCAAATTTATTGAAAATATCGAAAAAGGCCGAAACACCCCAACTAGATAATTTAATTTTCTATAAAAAATATTAACATTATAGAAGTACCTACATCTCAAAATTTTGTAATCATTTTTGTAAAAATTGAATTGTGACGATATCGTTTCAATACACAATACAATACACACTATACACAATATCTAAGGTGACTCAATAGTGTGATACTTAAAGCTGGTTTTCATATTCTGGGTAGGAAGAAAGGACCGATTAATCCATACTATCCTATCTTGACATATATACCTATATTTTTTTGTATAGAAAACAAAATATGAAAAAAATGGTGCTTATTCTTCAACTATACATACTATCGCCATCGACAGTTGGATCTCATGTGTTACATGCAGTTATACTCTTTATTAATTTTGTTTAAAAGTTTGTGAGCCAATGGTTAAAACTTGATATTTCTATAAATAAAACACAAAATTATCTATCACGCTATTTCCCTGTGAATTCATTGTAACGAGAATATATTATTGTAACAATAAAGCATACAGCCCATTCCTTTACGTATGTATTGGTTAAGAGGGCGCCTACTGCCAGCGTACCTATTTTTCAAATTGATATTCTGTCATAAATGAGGACATAAGAAAAGAATGTAGAATAAAGATGTTATTAATAGAATGAAAGTGAACATATTGAGATGGTTTGGCCACATGGGGAGAATGAATTAGGAAAGCCTGACGAAGAAAATATACATTGCGGACAGGAATGGAATGAGAGGTCGGGGCCGCCCAAGGAAGGGATGGCACGTCCATGTGAACGGTATTTTGAAAGACGGAAATGTTAGAAGCGTGAACAACAGACGAGCATGTATAAGACGATGCATGTCAAGATAGAAGTGGCGTTCGGTTTTCTCTGCCTACCCCGTGAGGGACATGGCGTGATGGTATGTGTGTATATGTATATTCTGTCATTATTACTAATCAAATAGTTTTGAAAAACATAACATAGATAGTTTGGGTATTAAATAAAGAAAAATATTCCTTAATTTTACGACAATGTGATTGATTTTCTATGTTTTTCTTATTTTAAATAAACTATAAGTCGTAGAGAAGACAAAAATACCTGGAAAAATATGTCTTGATATTTGCATTAATGCTTCAGGTTAAGTAAGGAAACATAAAAACATTCATTTCCATTCAGCACCATTGCGAAATAATAGTTTTTGAGGTTTCTTTGCTAAACATAAAGCATTAAGGGGGCATATAAAACTAAAAACCCCAATTTCAAATAAAATTCCTATGTTAAACAGAATGTTTCTAGAAAAAATAGTATAAGTGTATTCAACATTTCTCTAGTGAATGTTCGTCAAACAATTTTAAAATTCAGCCTAAATTCCCCTAGAAGAAATATTAAAAATATCCTTTTTTACAGCATTTTTTTAAAATTACTCCAAAACTATGTGTCGTAGAGAAATTAATCTTATACAGGGTGTCCCATAAGTCAACGTATTCCTTTTAAGGGCTGTTATACCAACTCATGACTCGCCAGAATATGCAAATATGACCTTAGTAAAAGTGCCTTAGTTTTCGAGATATTGCCACTTTTACAAAGTGCCCGAAAATCTCTGCCTTGGATTGGTTTTTCGAGTGCCATATCTACAAATTTCAATATTTTGGAATTCTAATTTATGTTTTAATATCTTGAATAACTCTATAGATCGAATATAGCTTAGCTTAAATGACAAAATGCCATTTAAGCTAAGCGATAGTAAATGTATGGAATTGGTGGCTGTCACGTGAAGTCACAGCCACCAATTCGTGGCCTACGACATACAGGCCTGCGCGCGCTTTTTACCGACATCGAACTTAGTGCTGTCGTTTCACCTAGGTAGATTAACGTTTAATTTACTAAATAGTTATAAAGTATTTTTTTATTATATTTTGAAACATTTAAGTAGGTATTTAGTAAGTAGTGGTAAAATGAAGCATGTACATAGATAAATTTAATAGTGTTTTATATTTCATTCCGCTACTTTTAAAATATTAATATCCATAATACTTATTTCTGTTATTATGTATATTGATGCTATTGAAAATAATTAGGTTTATACACAAATATTTTTAAAAATGTAATAGATAAAGAAAAAAATATAAAATGTACCTATGTTTGCATTCGCAATTTAAAATACTAAGAAATTAATAAATACATACAACAATTGATTATTAAACAAATCAGCAAAGGACTACAACTAAAAATATTTAAGTGTGTGTACCAAACTTTCAAATTGCAAAACATAGATATTATACCTATTAGTATATTGACAATTATTATTGAATGAAAAAATAAAAGATAGTTATGTGTACAAAATAAAATAAATTATTAGGATTATGTAAACAATGCTATTTCAAATCGACTATGTGATACAATAGCAATGATTTAAAATGACCAGTTTAAAGTCCTTTATTAGACGAAATAGTTGTTCTTTAAATTTAATATCAATGTATAACATAATTAACAGTATTTTATTCGATTATAATTTTTAAAATATAAGTCTACGAAGAGAAGGCCCTCATAGTAAATAAAATATTTCAATGAAACCCGAAAAGATGATCAATATGATAATTTTTGTAATTTTCTACCAACACCTGTTTTTTGCACAGACACTTCATCATTTTTCTCTTTTACTAAATTATTTAAAAGTATTTTACAGGTCCTATTAGTAATACTTTGTAATGAATCAATAAGGGTTTTATTACATTCACATTCTTTTAGTAAGTACATCATTATCATGCCTGAAATAATCTTTTAGTTTTAAGACCTTATCTAATAAATTTAACTGACTCTGAGTATTCAAAAAAGGTCGTGTTCAATATTTAAAATATTTTGTAATGTGAACCATACATTAGATGTAGCTATTACAGAATATTCGGTGGGCAATATTAATTTACCACGATCTAATTCCAAGACTAGTTCTTTAGGACATTTTCTACGTCTATTTCTTTATCTATTGATTGTAACCATGAAATGCAAGTGGAACAATTTTTTAGTCAATTCTTTTCTAACATTATATCTCGAAATATAAATTAAAATAGGCAGAATATCAATATTCTGTAAGAATATCTGTAAATAACAATATTCTGTAAGAATATATTAAAATCATGTTCCATTATTCGATTACATTCATGTCGTATAATTATAGTATTCTACATTATACTATAAATATCTGAAAGTATAATATATGTACCTAATATATTAAAATGTAAACTAGCTGTCAAATAGATATTTCTATTATTCAAATAATTAATTTAGAAATTGTCAAATATTTTCTATAGGCAAATATTAATTAAAAATATAAAATAAATTCGAATAAAATTCACGAAAACAGTTCATATACATCAATATAATATGTACTTTCAATTATATTTTAAATGAGACAAATAGTAAGAAAATAACAGCCGCCATTAATGAAATGTTAGCACGTGCTTAAAATGTAACTTGTGTTCTTTGATCGATTTGTGTATATTAACTAGTTAATTGTTGAATAAATAACTTACCAACGTATATCACTGCTTATATTTTACACTTTCATCTATTATACTAAAGTTTTAACACAAATAATACTTATAAACACAGTTCAAAATAAAGTTATCTTCGCGGAGAAACGTCACCCGGTTGAAACAACTTCAATACTAACTTGGTAATGTGAGGATGGATGGCACTAAGTTCGTATTTTGTCAACGGAGATTGACCAGCGCGCTCAGGCCTGTATGTCGTAGGCCACGCACCAATTCCATACATTTACTATCGCTTAGCGAGATAACGCTTACGCTACGTCCTACGTAGGCGATTCAAAGCGAACGCGATTGCGAAGCGATGCGGTGCGGATACAAGCGAATTCAATGCGATGCGGTGCGACGCGACGGCTCTGTCCTACGTGTGCGCGAATCGTTCCCTCTGCCGCCAGCTACTGTCATGGATGTACGTATATAAAATACTCAAGAAGTATGTACTGCAGAGAAGTGAAACTAATATTGTGTACTTAGAGAGGCATATTTATGGGGGATATCACGATTTGTATGAAGAATTACGTGATATTGAATTAATAAATGAGACTGAATTTACATCTTTCCGAGAAACATATCAAAATTTGACATTCGTGCAAGCGAGAGGAAACTTTGTGTGTTTTGAACAACATCCTATTGTAAAATAGCAATAATAAATAAATGTGTTTACTTGTCGTCCCATTTATTTTTGCCAAATCCTAAAATTCGCGGTTCGATAATAATTTGTCCCATAATATGGGACTTTCATGGACAAAAATTAAAATTTCTGTTTCTGACATGTCAAAAAACAATGGCGCCGCTATCAATTCGCGCGAAAATATCAAACCAACTGATCGCGTTTGTTCCGCATCGCGCCGCGCCGCATCGAAACCAACTCGAGGTCGGTAACGTAGGACACTACCATAGTTACCGACTGTTTGTTATTTTCGCGCCGCGCCGCGCCGCTTCGCATTCGCTTTGAATCGCCTACGTAGGACGTCGCGTTAGCTTGAATGGCATGTTGTCTAGGAGGGCTGATCGACAAAGTTTCAAGCCGAGATACTCGAGAATAGTAACTGAGAGGAGATTAACTAGGAATTCGGAGTAGAACAATAAGTGTGTATGTGTGACCCCATTTTGATCCGCATGATGCAGAAAACCAAAAAATTCAGAAAACAAGTTTTATATTCATAATTTTTGATTTTTGTTTCAGTCAAGGGTTATCAAATTGAAATTTTATTGTATTTTTTTCCATATATCTCGAAAACCACTGGTGTTGGTGATACAATTATGTGTCGTGTGTTATCCTACATTATGGGATATGACGTGATAGTATGAGTGAATGAAATAATTGGATCTAATTTTAAATAAATACCTACGAGAAAAAAAAGTTAATTTGATTGTTTAAATAAAGTTAGTTGTTACCTACATCGATTTTTATAAAATTGTGCGATATTTAGTTATTTTTGTTCTAAACCCAATACATATTTCGAACAATTTTATGGTATCTATTTATTTTAAAATATTCAGCCGAGGTTATCGATTCGACGGATTTTTTTTTCATGTTTATCGATAACTTTTTGCCAAGTTGTTCGATTTCGATTTATCTTTTTTTCATTAGAAAGGGGGTATCTTGAGACCTGATCATGGAATCCATAAGGAAATCATCACTCTTAATTTTTTACGTCAGTAACACACACGTCAGTAACACACACTATCCTATTATTTAACACATTATCTTATTTTAATGATCGATTTGTTAATAGGAAGGGAGTGCTCTAAAATATATAATAATCCGAATTCGATGATTCCTTTTTCATTTTCATTACTTCTGGGGTGGTTCCATCTGAACTACAAGCCAAGAGATTTTTATGATGGGAATCACAAATTTCACAGATTTGCGTAAGAATTGCGTATTATTGTATAGGCGAATTGTCACCAATTTTTACTATCTCGACACACATTAATTTTTAAGTCAGTTTTTTTTATATGAAAGATTATTAATTTATATTGTGCTATGAAATAAAAAAAAGTATGAAGATCGGTATATTACACATTTATGAGTGGATTGTGTAACCCTACGTAACCGTAATTCATATATTATATACTTCTGTATGTGTGAATTAAATGCTTATCAAACTTATTCAAGGTATGTAAAGGTAGATGATTGCCTCATTTTTATCACCATCAATTCCATTCATAAATACATTACAATAATATAACAGTAAGTATTATATACAAGTATTGTAACATAAACCGCGGCATGCGGAAAAACATACGACGCAATAATCTTTAACTACTGAACTATTGACATTATAATGTAAAAATATAAGATTATTTCATCAAAGCGGTTTTGGAGTAAATAATTTTGGATACATCGTAGAAAAATTATAGGTAGGTATTTTAAGTTTCATAACTTTTTAAAGTTTTCCACAACAGACTTTTAATAAGGTGTTTTTTAATTGGCACTAAAATAGATAAAATCACGCACGATTATAGCTTTTATTTTACAATTTGTAAAATAAATTTGTTATTGTATTGTTTTTACATATTTGTACTTATATTAATTATGTACGCAAATGTTGTGTTATTGAAATATAAATATTTTATACTACACACATTGTGTTATTTCCTGATCTTTAAATATTCGCATTTACTACAAAGCGTGGGTAACGTAAAATACTGGCTAAATATAATATATTTAAAATATAAAAATAGACGATAATTATTAGGTTGGTATGGTACCTATGTATATACTAATGTAAGTGGAGGGCGCCGCGCCACGCCACGCCAGTGTGGTATTAATATATTCAAGGAGAGGTGTCTGGTGGTTGGTTGTGGTATGTGAGGCAGATAGAGAAGAGAACAGGTTTTGGTCCAGCAAGCAGGTAGATGGATAGTGGCTATACGTATCTAGGTAGGTCCCATATGACCAGGGTCCATGCCCAATGCTAAGGGTTACTGCCTCCAAACTATCTCAGGCCTCACATAAGTACATACTATACACATCAATCTATCTTAACGTAACAGATATCAGCTGTACGTTATAATAGGAATACGATTTTGGAAGAAAATTATTATCTATACCAAAAATCTTCCGTAATAAAATATAAAAAAATCACGCTTCATACATGTTAAAATAGCAATTTTTCCTATCATCGCTAGCTGTTATCGGCCAACGCTACCACTACTCAGAGGTCATAGTAGCCAATCGTACGTATTACCTGCTGGGGTATCCTTTAGCAGAAAAAAACAGCCTTTATACTATGACGTAAGTCTGGTGATCACGGGCTCTCAGACTATAAATGATATCAATACGGAAGTATGTAGATTGAACGTCATCTAGTTTGGGATGTACAGAAGATATTCTTTTCTATAAAGGATGACATTCTTTCAAGTTATTTTCATGGACCCAATTAAAAAAAAAAAAAAAAACTGAGGACATCCTTTCAAATTTGACTTCGCGTAAAAAGATATTCATAAAAAATCTTCTAGTTTAGTGCAACATTATCGTTACTTTGTATGAAATTTTTATCAATATACCTACCTATTAAATGAATCAAGCTAAAAACAGTTTTAACGTGCATTGTCTTTGTGAATAAATACACACATTCTGAAAGTTTCTGAGCGCTAATAGGTCGGGAAGTGAGTTAAAAAATCTATTTCAAAATTCCGGTACAGACAGCTGTGTAGTTCATTAAGGATATAATAAGAAATATGAAATTTTCCGACGTATGCTAGTGAAACATGGAACTGGCAAAGAACACATGAAAGTAGAATAAATGCTGTAGAAATGAGATCACTAAGAAGAGTATGTAATAGAACGATATATGATAGAATAAAAAATGAGGACATAAGGAGAGAATGCAAGTTAAAGAAGGATATTATATGTAAAATGAAAGTGAATGCTTTAAGGTGGTTTGGACATATTGAAAGAATGAACGATGAACGACTGACCAAAAAAATATACATGGGTGCAAGAGATGGAGTGAATAGCAGAGGTCGCCCCAGAAAGGGATGGCATGACCATGTGAATGATATTTTGAAAGAAGGAAACATAAAAAGTTTGAACAATCGACGAGCATGTATGAGACGATGCATGGATGTAAAGGAAGCCAGAAATGTGTGCAAAAATAGAGGAGTATGGCGCTCGAGTCTCTCTGCTTACCCCGTAAGGGACATGGCGTGATGGTATGTATGTATGAAATTTTCCATGATGAGAGAGCACTTTTTACCAGATGAAATCACAGAGAAGATACTGTATTATGATATATTTTGTAAATTTGAAATTATAATTAGGTTGATATAGAGTAGATTCATTCATAGAATTAGGATCTACGATAGAAAATAGACTGCACTGTGGATACATAAAATGGCCTACGTGCATTTACGAACGTCCACATTTTTTTCTGGGTAAGATTCCCTCCAACAAAAACTATCACACAGCAATTTATTAATAAATTATATTGTATCAAAATTTGGCCAGTTAAAATATCGTGTTTTAAATAAACACACAAAAACTCGTATACGGTGTTCTAGTTAACTTTTATTTTTTTTAGTTAACTAAGTATATTATTGTTAAACGCTCTTGAGATGAACACACAAAAATGGCGCTAATATTAATTTATTATTATTATAATCATTATTAAAAAAAATGTATGACAGAGTTCGAAATGAAAATACAAGCAAAGAATGTAAGATGAAGAAAGATGTAATTAACAGAATGAAAGTTAACACATTGAGATGGTTTGGCCACTTGGGGAGAATGAATGAAGAACGCCTGACGAAGAAAATATACAGAGTGGAAAGGAATGGAATGAGAGGTCGGGGGCGCCCAAGAAAGGGATGGCACGACCATGTAAAAGATATTCTGAAAGATGGAAATGTAAGAAGCGTGAACAACAGACGATGTATGAATGTTGATGAGGCGATGAATGTGTGTGTCAAGATAGACAAATGTGGCGTTCGGTTCTCTCTGCCTACCCTGTGAGGGACATGGCGTGATGGTATGTATGTATGTATCATTATTAAATAAATTTTACTAAACAACATAACAAAATATATAAATTTCTTCCTCGGGACGTATTACAATTCGTCGTTTGAACAAAATATATTTTCAAAATTGACACAACGAAATAATGTTGAGTTTCATAAATCGAATAATACTATAAATTGATTAAAAAAATAATCGACAGTGATAGAGGAATAATATTTGTAAACCAAACATGAAAAATAATGATATACCGCTACACGTATTATTTAATCAATGCAAAGTCGCGCAAAAAATCTCTCGACGCGGTAAGCAAAAAATACTATTAGCGAACCATATGATTGCATGATGTGTGTGTAAATATATAAATACATCGTTGTTATGTACAGCCTAATAGTAAATAATAATTGTTCTACTATGATCAGCTGTTGTTATGCCGGGCCGGCACATTCGTAAATATTTTTTACCTTGTGCAAAGAGACGCGTCTAGCCACTGTCGAATGTACCCGACATTGATCCCAAACATGCGCAAAAAACCGTTGGACGGAGAACGGATTTTTTTCACGTCTATCTTTTTACGCGCATAAATAAAATGATAATTTGATGTTTTTTGATCATTAATTTAATGTAAACATGTTATTAGTTTATATCCGTCTCTTTAACAAAATATCATTATATTTATAACGCCGTTTTAGTAAAACCACATCAGAGCGCCGCTTTACATCTAAAATTAAATACAAACTAAAATTAAATAAGGAGTAAAAACATATGAGATCTTTCATGACTTTATGGAAAACAGAGATATTGTGTTGCGTTTATGAAGTATTTACTAAATTCGGCGAACGTGCTTTTGCTTGTTGTATGGGCACCGATTCAATGGAACAATAATTTGTCGCCAACTATCAGAACAGTGAATAGTGTATGGACCTTTAAAAACTAAATTTCTTATTTAGTTTTTAAAGGTTTTTTAATAACATCCACTATTCACTATTCCGATAGTTGTCAACAAATTATTGTTCCATTGAATCGGTGCCCATACAACAAGCAAAATCACGTTCGCCGAATTTAGTAGATACTTCATAAACACGACACAATATCTTGGTTTTCCATAAAGTCACGAAAGATCTCTAAATATTTTTACTCCTTAGTATTTAATTTAGATAATCGTGATATTTCCGAGATTGACCTGTCTCTAGTTCATACTTTTGAGTCTAACTCCATCAATTTTTCATAATTCATTAAACGCAGTGAAATCACTAAAAATAATTTATCATCATAAACTGACAAATTGATTTTGATCCTATTATTATTTATCTATCTTCAAAGAACTTGGGTCAATTGATAGTATAAGAAAAAAGTCGCCTATAAGATAAACCGATTCGCATTAGAATCTGATTGGAATCTCGCACGTCGTAATCGACTTGTCCTAATTGAAAAAAAAATCGTAGTAAAACTAAGTTTCAGAATTCGCGTGAATGAACCGGCAAAAGTAGTTCTATATATAACATTCAAAGTTAAGTATAAAGAAGGATATGGTGACTATATATTCGTTGTAAACCAGAAGTGGAGCTGGGCGGGGCACATCGCCCGAACCACGGACTCCAGATGGACTAAAAAAGTGCTGGAATGGCGACCTAGAACGGGCGAGGGAAGTGTTGGAAGGCCTCTAACCAGGTGGTCTGACGATATCAGAAGAGTAGCTGGAGGCGGATGGATGTGGTCTGCCTAAGATAGGGAGCTGTGGAGGTCTTAGGGGGAGGCTTATGTCCATTACTGGACGAAAGAGGGCTGACGAAGAAGAGAAGGGATATTTTTTTATTATGACATACATTTTTTTGAAGTTAAATAGAATTTTACCAAGTTCGTTGTGTCGATAAAATAATTCCGATCGACACATGCTTTAACTTCATTGCAAATATTTATAAAAAATGTTATCAAATGTGTTATCTCACCAAAACAGGCCAGAATTGTTAAAAAAAATATCACAGCTAATTCGCTTTTATATTATAGGAAAGATAATGAAAAAATATACAAACAAAAAATGTTTCCGATCCCTGGCATCATAAGGTCGGTGGTATTTCAACTTCGGCAATCTCCGCCAGGACAGCTGTTCGCCACCCCTCCATGGCCGATATTCATACACGTGTGTCATCTCAACACAATACAATGATACACAGCGAGAAAGGGACATAGAAAACGTGTACCAACATCACGATTCAGAACAAAAAAACATGACCTATTCACTAGGTGCCATACAGAAAATGCACTAAAAATGACGGTTAGCCGGATACGAGGTGGAATGGAGAACACATTTTTTCTACAAATTAGATCTTCAGAAATCACGAAAAAGGACAAGGTATAAAAAATAGGGACAGCAAAACTTAACTAGGCTAGAAAAGATGTTTTTTTTATCTACAACGAAATAATGTGCAACTTATTTCCAATTCACATTTTACACGTGGTGTAAGTGTGACCCCAAATTATTATTCGAAAAAAAAAATTGGCTATGCGGACGTATTATTATGTGCCCTTTAATTGAGTGTTTTGTGCAGTATGCAATTTGCTCCTCTCGCGAACAAGACAAACGAGTTTTGAAGAAAATATGAAAGCGTCGAGGTAACTTTAAGATGTACCGACTGCATCCAGAATCCGAGATCACATACAATTTGTATAACGGATGTTCCGAAAGTGCAATACAAAGGAGCCATTACAATTAAAGTATGAAATTTTTGCCTCTTTGTATGGTACTGTCCAATACATCAGCGGGCAGATGTTCCTTTGAATTTGCCACATGATCAAGATATTATGTACAAACTACGTAGATTCCTACAAAACTTTTATTAATAATTTTTTTTTCCGGTAATAAGTAGGTGCGGAATATCATAGACGATTGAAAAAATAGACATTTTATCGTAGTTCCGCGGGGGCTCTCTCTCGTGGTCTGAAATAAGTTGAATGTTAACATTTTATAACAAAAGAATTGTCCGACATTTTGTTTCCATGCAAGGAGCCAATAACCCACAGTATTGTACGTTGTGAATCCGATTAATCTCACGCTAGAAGAATCTAACATATATGTATTAGATACACCACCTACTCAGATCATTACCCACCCTTTTAATAAGTAGGTACTTTCCAAGATAGGAGAAAATATTAAAAAAGAAAAAAATAGTAAGCTATATATTGAAACGCAACAGTGCAAAATGTGAAATCTGAGAACAAATAATTAAAGATGATAATACTATATAAAAGCAAACATAAAATACAAGATAAGTTATACACAAATGCAAGTTATTTTACGAATAAATAATCAGTCGTCGTCAGCCGAGGCATTGACATCAGTCAGCTGATTATTAAACCTTGCACTAGTAACAAGTTGTTTAAACATAGTTTCCTAGGAATGTGTATTGAACAAATTTTATTTGTCGAGATATTACAAAAATGGCCGGCAAGACCCCCATCTTGAAATCGCCCTCCATGTTGCAAAAACGTGAACCATTTGCATTGTTCCGCTTCCTTTTACAAATGCCAACGAATTATTTGATAGGTTTGATTCAGATCTCAATGCGACGATGGAATTGTGAGAAAAAAACGTAAAAATTGCATGCTAAACGCATTGAATTGTGCGTATAAAAAAGGCCGGCCGGCAAATTGCACTAGACCTACCTTAACATAGCTGATGGACGTTACGGTTCCTTCGACATCTACAATCACAACATTCGATCTTAAAACTTTTTCGTCGGTAACACTCTCCATTATTTCACAGACGATGAAATCAACTAAGCACTCACGAATTTTTCGGGAATTGGTAAATTTATGTGAATTGACTAGTAAATTGAAATTACGAGAACGCACCACCCGTCGAGTCTGCCTCGCCTGGCCTGTCTGGTAAACTCACTGCCACCTAGACGAATTTACGGTAAAATTTGTCTGCAGTATTCAATTTACAAGTTAAGCAAAAAAAGGGCCTAAAATTACACTTCTTGTTGTGTTCGAACTGGATACTCTTTTTATGAATGGCGTTATATTATTTAGCGCAATACTAAATTTCCATAATGGTAAATTTTGAAAGATAATTTCAGGGTTGTGCTTATATTTCCAAATAAAAATCACATAATATGTGTTTTAAAGTTAATAGACAGGAATATAAAATATATTATTGGTGTAAAATGAAGTACAGTAGGGTGGTTTGGCCACATAGAAAGAATGAACAAACGTGACTGCTTGAAATTCTATTAAATTAAGTGAAGATATTTACCTAAGTGTTTTCATTTATATAACGTGACTGTAATGTGATTAACTAATTGCCATAGTACACATTGTTTTGTATATTTAACATTTAATCTGGTTGGTTGGAAGGAATTGCCATTAGGGAATAAGCCCGCCAGCGTAATAATTATATGTACAAGAAGATTCAAGTAAATAAATAAATAAATATACAAAAATAAAAATTGAATTTTATCAATAACGTCGATAAACTATATTTAACAAAATATTTGTTTAGAGGGCGACGAGCTCCCAAAGTAAACAAGTTTGAATTTATAAACACGAAGAATTTAAATTTAATGAACAAAAGAATACTTGATTTAAAAATATAATTAAATATACAATTAAAATTAATTTACCCATCCATGTTTGCTCCATTGTCACTGCCTTATATGTAATTTTTGAATTTTTTCCGGTGCAAAATGGCGGGACGTTCAAGGTAAGGAAAATATGACCAGCTGATTATGAAACATGAATGAAAGCTAATCTTTATAGATAAAGTTACTGTTTGTTTATTCAACTTTTTTATTATGTCATATTGAGTACTTTTTATTTGTTTTTGATTTATGATACGTAGTATGTTATTTCGCCAGCTGTAGTACTTTTTGACCTAAGATGACATTTATTAAATAAATATTTAACAAATGATTTTATCTCTTTTCAACATAAAATTTACATAACTACAATTGATTTAACTAAAACATCTTCTTCAATTTGTTCTACAGCCCTTGCGTTTCTGCATAATAGTGGTAGTGAAAATTACATCCAGAGAGCACTGATTTATTTCTCCAAGAAATAGACCATTGTTTTCAGGGAAAATATCATAATAGTTTCTTTATCGGAGTTTGGGCATCAGTATATTCATCATATTTGATCTGCAGAATGTACCTCATATTCACAAACTAATTCTTCAAATTATTCAGAAGCTATTTGTTTAATCTTCCCATCGATAATTTGTTTAACTTGTTATAGGTACTTATCATCTGTCACAATATGATTGAAGAGACTATTTTATTTCTTTTATTAGATAATGCACACCTGTCGCTGGTTACCCCAAATTGTGGGATGTGCCGTGATGGTATATATGTATTGGAGAACTATCCAATTTTTTTATTTCTACATTATTATTACTTATTTACTTTCCGTGTCCGGCTGGTTCAGACCCTGCCACTTCAATATGCAGCCACTCCCATAATTATGTCTGGTGCAAGGGTGCATCCTCCTCCATAAGTGGACACATCAGAAGGTGACTCTCATCCTGGGTTACGCCGCAGTCACATAGTGTCATATTCAGAGAGGTACCCCCATCTTGCGAGGTTCACTCTACTTTGTGTGACACCTACCCTTAATCTGTTGAGGGTAGTCCATATACAGTAGGGCAGGTCTTCTCCTATTGGGATACCTTCACGTGGATGCATCCACAGCCCCGCTCCAATGTCCTGTTTCCACAGATCTTCTCTCCTTTGATGTGAGTTTTCAAACAGGGAGGTGGTTTTAATGAAGCTATTTCTGGACTTCAGACGTGAGGCTGTTGGTTGGTGGTGATATTATTTAAATCATTGATTGTTACTGGCAGATACATTGTATTTTTTCCAACCAAATTGAAATATCATAATAATTTTGTGTTTTATGTGTAACCTGTCTAGAGTTGTAGCCAAACATTTTGAACTTTTAGCCGAGAAGGGGGGCGATTTGCATGTAAACCAATGAAGCAAAAAGACATAAATTTGCGCTCTGTGCAACCAGAAGCTCGTTCAAGATGTTTGGCGAATATTATAATAAGGAATAAATAAATAAAAACAATGAATAGATACAATTATTTATTTTAAATTTTTGTTGAATCTTAATAACTAAAATATTTACAAATAGAAAATAATTCACAGAAAACTGTATATATATAAAAAGCATCGTATTCTTAAAATTAATATGAGAAGATAGTTTTAACATAAAATAATAAATAATTCATACATGCGAATATAGTTATACAATTTTTCTTAAATATCAATGCTACAAAAATATATGGTCCTATTAAAATTATACAACAATTATTGTATAATATAACAATTATTGTATAATCTTAACATGACCATGTATTTTTAAATTTAAGAAAAATCAATCCATATGATCAATTAAACTTTTCTTTGATTTCTTTATGACACAACCTTCATTGATTTTAATTTTCTTAATTAACAAGGGTGTAGAAACATCTGACGAAGCTTTTCTTTTTGCCATCTGAAAAATAAATATTTTTTTAATTTAATTTTATTAATCATAATTATTTGGGGGGCTTTTGCCAATAGGTAATAAGCTCGCCAGTGTACTAATTATATGTACAGAAAGATTCAAATAAATTTAAAAAAACCAACTGGCTCATGACAGTAATTAATAGTTCAGGGGGCAAGTCTGGTCTGCAGGTGGAATCAAAACAATCCATGACTACCCATATCATGGATGTAATTGTGTTATGGAGTTCTATAACATCTTAAAATATTATAGAGCTCCATAAGATAATTATAACCATGATATGGGTAAACATGGGTGGTTTTGATTCCGCCGGTTGACCAGACTTGCCCCCCTGATTGTAATTCAAATATGGTAATCATAAAATTTTTAAAGGATGCTACCAATAACCACAGACCAAATTGTTAGCAACCAATTTTAGTAAATACAAGGACCAGTTAAGGTGGCCATGAATGATGAATCCATTTAGAAGACTTCCAAATGGACATATTAGGCTGTGGATGACGTCCATTTTGATTGGACGCATGGATTTTAAACCATTTGTAAATCCATATCTGGATGACATCCAAATAAATGGAATAAGTTTTTGATATTCACATATAGAATTTGGGAGGAGACCACTTCACATGGAGAAGTAACTATATAATATATTTATTTATTTATTCATACATACATATATATATAATTGACAAATAATATTTGTAACTGCAATGCCCCACTAGGTAAAAATTCCTGTGCCGGGGCTAAAGCATTTTGAAATAATTATACTTTTATCAGTGAATGCCAACTAAATAGCATTACAAATTAGAAATAATAAATTACAAAATTGGAAGTAAAACATAATACAGCATAAATAAACCCATCAATATAATATTTTCCCTTAGTACAATACAGCATAAATAAACCCATCAATATAATATTTTCCCTTAGTACAATACAGCATAAATAAACCCATCAATATAATATTTTCCCTTAGTACAATACAGCATAAATAAACCCATCAATATAATATTTTCCCTTAGTACAATACAGCATAAATAAACCCATCAATATAATATTTTCCCTTAGTACAATACAGCATAAATAAACCCATCAATATAATATTTTCCCTTAATACAATACAGCATAAATAAACCCATCAATATAATATTTTCCCTTAGTACAATACAGCATAAATAAACCCATCAATATAATATTTTCCCTTAATACAATACAGCATAAATAAACCCATCAATATAATATTTTCCCTTAGTACAATACAGCATAAATAAACCCATCAATATAATATTTTCCCTTAATACAATACAGCATAAATAAACCCATCAATATAATATTTTCCCTTAGTACAATACAGCATAAATAAACCCATCAATATAATATTTTCCCTTAATACAATACAGCATAAATAAACCCATCAATATAATATTTTCCCTTAGTACAATACAGCATAAATAAACCCATCAATATAATATTTTCCCTTAGTACAATACAGCATAAATAAACCCATCAATATAATATTTTCCCTTACTACAATGAATATGCCCTTGCAGCAAAGCAAGAACATTTATATCCTCAAAAAACAAAAGAACAGATCATACAAAAAGTAGAAATAAAACGTAATAAATATATAAAAAAAAAACATATACCAATGGAATACACAATGTACCAATGGAATAGTTATACAGTCTATTATACCTTCATGGTTATAGATCTCTTTGTTTATATTCTAAGGCTGTGTTTCTCGAACAAAGATTAAAGTAAAAATATAGTTAAAATACTTTGATTTCATAAAATTGTTCAAAACTTTTGTGTTTCAATGAAATCTAATGCCGTCAAACGACGCATTTTTGAACAATTTCATGCAATCAAAGTATTTTAACTATACTATTACCTTTTTTTAACTTTTCTACGGACAATTCTTGGTAGAACTCCATTTCAAATAATAAATAAATTTGGAATGGTAAAATAAAACCAAAGTTTTCAGTTCTACTAATTTAATGACACTGACTAGTTTCGGTCATCCAGGTCATTACACTTTGAAAATGGTCACTGGATGACCGAAACTAGTCAGTGTCATTAAATTAGTAGAACTGAAAACTTTGGTTTTATTTTACCATTCCAAATTTATTTATTATTTTATACTATTACCGTTACATTTGTTGAAACAACCCTGCCTAAGTATTCCCATTTTTTATATATTTTTATTTACATGGTTATATCATATCTTTTTAATTGAGCAATCGATTTTTGGCCTTCGTAGCTCAATTGGTTAGGTGTCTGACTGCTGATCCAAAGGTCCCGGGTTCGATTCCCGGTTGGAGACACAGTTTTTAATTGTGTTTTCAGTCTGGATCTGTGAGACAATTAATATCGTAAGTCCCCAGAATGTGGCAACTTGTTATTGGGTGCGTGTTTAATTAATATTTGACATAGTACTTGTTAGTTGCCCAAGAAGTATAATATAAAAAAAAAAATTAAATCCTTCTCATTCTGACCCTTTCAGCCGTATATTTTATTTGTGATGTGACAAAACTACTATTATATTCATTTTATACACCAGTTTTACACTAGTCGTTCTCAACTTATTTAATGCAAAAACAATAAAAAATATGATAACAAAAGAGTTCATCACAAAATATGTTCAAGCTCGAATGATTTAGTTTTGGTGCTAAGAAATTTATCTTTTATCTTATGATCAAAAAGTGCACCATGACTTTGAAAAGGTTAAGAGCCACTGCAATACTCCCATTTAAAACTTCAATTATGGTCTTGTATTTTCCTTCTCAAAATTGAGAATTGACTTTGTAGAAGTTTAATTTCAAACACATAATGATAAATAATTGATGACTGATTTGTTTCTTAGATAATTTGATAAGCACTATACTAATTATCAATATTAAAGAATATTGTATAAAATAGTGCCTACAAGTTGAAAGTATTTATTTATTTATATATAATTTTTCGGGCAACTAACAAGTACTATGTCAAATATTAATTCAACACGCACCCAATAACAAGTTGCTACATTCTAGAGACTTACGATATTAATCGCCTCGCAGATCCAGACTGAAAACACAATTAAAAACTGTGTCTCCACCGGGAATCGAACCCGGGACCTTTGGATCAGCAGTCAGATTCCTAACCAACTGAGCCACGAAGGCCGACATCTCATGTTCATCATCTCAATTTCATCATGTCGTATTCATACATTTTTATCTCAATCACACACCCACTTATTACACAATAGGCTGGGCCGTACAATTTTTTTTTCGAATACACATATGAAAGGGGTCTTAAAAGTTGCGTATTTTGATACTGTTACTCTAAACTAGTTGCATGTAACACATGAGATCCAACTGTCGATAGCGATAGTATGTATAGTTGAAAAATAAGTACCAAACTATAAACCCATAAATACAAAATATTAAATATTTTAAGATATTTGGTTTTCCAACTGTCGATTCGTTCATGAGAATTCAATTCTCTTAATGAATCGACATTATTAAGCCAAGATGCGTGTACGAAGGAAAATTTTGTATGGTGTAGTGGACTTTTTGCATGCTAATAACACCAACTAGAGGCCTCGCAGCATACATGTATTTACTCAGAATTCGGAGTAGAACATTTTATGTGAGTTTTGTGTGTGTGTGTCTGTGTGTGTGTGGTGTGTGTGTGGTGTGTGTGGGTGTGTGTGTGTGTGTCCCCTTATAACTTTTGATCCGCTCAATTTACTGAGCCCAAATTTTCAGAATATATAAATAGTTATAGGCCTACAAAACTTTTATACTCAGAATTGTGAATTTTTGTTTCAGTCAGGGGTTATCAATTTTTGAAATTTTGGTTTATTTTTCGATATATCTCAGAAACCATAAAAGCTAGAACGCTGAAAATTGGTATAAATATAGACAAATACAAAATCTCAAATTAGTTTTTTTTAAAAAATTCCAGGGTTTCTCAAACATTTTTTACTAAGAAAAATATTTTTTTCATGATAAATTTATGAGTTTAACTGCCTATATTTCCAAACTTTTTTAAAAATATTGAAAAGAGCCGAAATACCCCAACTAGATAATTTAATTTTCTATAAAAAATATCAACATTGTATTTGTACATCTAAATTTTTTTTTAACAATTTTTATAAAAATTGAATTTAGTGACGTCATCGCTTCATACAACTTATATGGCAGTCGCCTATACACAATATGTAAGAAGACTTAATAGTTTGATAGGATTTTAATATCCAAACATACATACAGAACCATCATGCTGTTTTCATATTCCGGGAAGGAAAAGAGGACTGACCTCCATACTGTCCTATCTTGATATACATACCAACATGTGTTAAAATTTTCAATAATTTGGATTTATGGGTTTATAGTTTGATTTTTATTCTTCAACTATACATACTATCGCTATCGACAGTTGGATCTCATGTGTTACATGCAACTAGTCTATACAACACATGTACCTAGATATGTATGTCAAGATAGGATAGTATGGAGGTCAGTCCTTTGATCCTACCCAGAATATGAAAACAGCATGATGGTATGTATGTATGTTTGGAGATTAGTATAAAACTATTAAGTCTTCTTAGATATTGTGTGTAGGCTACTGACATACAAATTGTATGAAGAAATGTCGTCACTTAATTCAATTTTTATAAAAATTGTTAAAAAAAATTTGAGATGTGCTAATACAATTTGAATATTTTTTTATAGAAAATTAAATTATCTAGTTAGGGTATTTCGGCTTTTTCCGATATTTTAAAAAAAAATGGAAATATATGTAGGCAGTTAAACTCATAAATTTATCATAAAAAATATTTTTCTTAATAAAAAATGTTTGAGAAACCCTGGATTTATTTTTGAAAAAAATAATTTGAGTTTTTGTATTTGTCTATGTTTATACAAATTTTCAGCGTTCTAGCTTTTATGGTTTCTGAGATATATGGAAAAATAAACCAAAAATTCAAAAGTTGATAACCCCTGACTGAAACAAAAAATCACCATTCTGAGTATAAAAGTTTTGTAGGCTAATAAATGTTTATATATTTTGAAATTTTGGGCTCTGTAAATTGAGCGGTTCAAAAGTTATAAGGGGGGGACAGACAGACACACAGACACACACACAGACACATAAAATGTTCTACTCCGAATTCTGAGTAAATCCATGTATAGGAACATATATGCTGCGAGGTCTCTAGTTGGTGTTATTAGCATGCAAAAAGTCCACTACACCATACAAAATGTTCCTTCGTACACGCATCTTGGCTTAATAATGTCGATTCATTCAGAGAATTGAATTCTCATGAACGAATCGACAGTTGGAAAATAATAAAAAAAATATTCAATACTACTTTTGGCCCTCTACCACAAGTCAAAGCATTCAAAATAGTCATTTTTCTTATTTTTCTGCCTCAAGTTAAATCATATAAAAGTAATTATTTATGTTCGTTGCAATAAATATGTCATTTTAAGTACATTTGTACGTGTTGATCTAGTGTACTGCACGACATTCCTTGATTTGAAAGGGAGTAAATGTTAGTCAATTTCGGGAGACCTATCAGCCGCGCTGTAATAGTTAATTTGATCGGATGTATGTTGTTCATAATAAAATTCTCTACCTGCAATATAACGAATATTATTTAGTTTGGAAAAATCAAGAAATTTCAAACAGCAAAATAATTTATATTTTTTCAAAACATCGTATAAGACCCAGTTTCAAGTATCAATAGAGGGCCAAAAGTACTATTGAATCTGAAAATTAAAAATGCAGTTACAATCTAAATATTTATGCGCAAATTTTGAGACCCCTTTCTCTAAGATGTGATAAAAAATAAAACTCTCCATACATGGACGGCCCAGCCAATTATACAAGCATCTAAAATAATAAATTCACAACACAGAATTATAAATAATAATCAAATATAAAAAAATAGAGCATACTTTTTCTGCTTCATGTAGTTTATCGTTATTACAGGGCGGACTGACTGTGGCAAAGACAAAATTTTTCTTTTTGCCGGGTGCCAAAGAACTGAGATTGGTCGGCTCCTCTGAATCCTGAGGCTGTGGACCGTTCCTAGTCAGCATTGCGAGTCTGTTAAGTGCCGCCTGACCGCCTGACAGAAATGAACCTCGCACATTGTTCTGTAAAATAAAAATATTATGTAATTCATATTGTTGGAAGAACAATTCTGTTGAAATAGCATTTTAAGCAAACTTCACCGCAAGTTTTGATATGTTTGGCTCAATGTGAATTTTTAAGAAAATTTCGAGTCTTTCACAAAAACTATTTGTTTTTCACAAAAGTCCCTATTTCTATTCCATTGTCCTGACCTAAACTCATTCATTGACCTTATTTTGAACACCTGCTTGGCAATTTTGTATATTATTTTCGTTTTCTTTTTGTTTAAGCAATAAGATTGGAGACCATACATGGGCGTACATATTGGTAAAAGGTGTAAGTCTTGGTTTTGAAGTTTGTTTATTAATTTTGAGTTAGTGTGTATATTATAAAAAAAAACTATTTGTATAAATAAAATAAGAGTATTTATAAAATTTATATTTGAAGAACGAAGAGTGAGTCTTGACATGTATAAAATATTGAAATAAATTTTTATGTGTTATTCATTTTTGTTATATTTTTTCTTTTTGTAAATGGTTATTAGCTGTAAATAAATGATTTTTTAACCTTTTGATTGAGAAAATTATGTATTTTAATATGGGGTTGACTTCTAAAGATGAATTAAAATTTTAATCAACATTAAGTTATTAAAAACAAAAATGTGTTCAACAAAACCGTCACTTTAAAATATATGCATTCTATAATATACTAGTGATCTGCCTGGTCTTCTCGCTGGAGTCTTGATGTCCAAGGCTATGATAAATAAAGCCTTGGACATCGAGACTCCAGCGAGAAGACCAGGCAAACCACTAGCCACATGGCTGTCGAGCATCAAAAAGCATCTGCGAGAGGGAGCTGAATCCTGATCTGGCAGAGGACAGGCGAGTTTGGCGAAATAAAATAAGGAGAGCCGACCCCAAGTAAATGGGATAAAGGCGAGGGCGAAGAAGAAGAAGACTAGTGATGTTTTATTGTAATTTAAATTTCCTTTATTTTATTCAATCTTCGGAATAGCAAAACAACATTAAATTTGAAATTTCATTTAAATCTTAGTATGTTTTCAGAATTGAATCCAATGTACTACTATTTTTAACTGATAATTTGACTGTTATTCACAGGTATTGCACTTTCACAAGTATCTTCAGTTCAAGTTCTACATTAGATAAGTTTTTTTACATTAATGCTACTAAATATCGTCACTAAATATCTTAAAGTTTTTCGAACTGGAGGGGGTTGGTTTGATCACATGTATGATCAAACCGACCAAGAAAAAAATTATCTTCTGTACACCCATGTGAATTCAAGATGTTTTACGATAACTATATCAAAAATAATTCAATTGACAGAAGACAAAAAATGAAATAAAATTCATCCAGAAA